>JAYKKM010000479.1:477500-490000 GCA_035772405.1 Chrysogorgia sp. JL179-B06 | reverse complement strand
AAACCAAGGAAAAAGTTGGGGTCACCGACCTTGTTTGGAAGATATGGCATATCGCAAGTCACCTCTTACTCAGTATGGTGACGTCATTCTGACCAATTTACGAGTTGAGTCCTTTTGACAAAGATAATTTTTTATTTTTCGCAACTAGCAATTTTATACAAGAAAACATGGTATTATAGGGGAAAAGAAACAGCTAACAGGGTTTATTATGACAAAGAAAGGTCGTTTCCCATATTCTTTGACATGTTATTTGAAGAAACATTCATCAAAAATGTAAAATATTCTAAGTTGTAGAAATGATTTTTCTCTAAGTTTCTGTTATAACACGTAAAAGTGGTAGAAAAAAGAATTATTAAGGAAAAAATTATGGTCACCGACCTTCTTTAAGAACTATGGCCTTAAACCGGCATTATCAAGTAGTTTACAAACCTACTTGCACAGGGAGCCCTAGCTAGACTTGTGTAACGGTTCTTGGACAAAAATTGATTTAGTCGCTTAATAACTCTTCGCTACCAGCGGTCATTGTTAGATTTGGCACTAAATTGTCCTAAAATGGTCGGAATTTTTTGAAAGTGTTGCATAATAGCCATAAAAACACTGATTATTTGATGTGCGTAGTAAATGTGCGCAATGCAAAACTGAGGAATCACCTTAAGTATGGTAATCCTGGATATAGAATAAAAAAGTGAAATAAGGGAACTTCGATATGTCGAAGTACTTATAAATTTGTTATTGAATAAATTAAGGTTAATAAAAGGGAGTGAGAGACAATACAATCTCTCAGCCTGGAGCAGCCGCTGTTTCTCACATGCCAATCTGCAGGTGCAAAAGCAAGATAAGCAATCAAAACCGTTTCAGACAAAGCTAATTAGTACTCAGATTAAGAAATAAGATTAAAACAAACCTAAACTCTTATCAAAATAATATAATACCTACCAAAACATTCCGCCTTGAGGCAACGGTATAAGTGAATTCAGGAAAAGAAGCGGTGATCATTCTGTCACAACCAGAGCAAGAGTTCACAAGAAAATCGTTCTCTAAAATAGCAGGAGTTTTTCTCCCACCCACCAACCACATCCCTTTTGTAATAACAATTCGCATATTTAAGTATCATAGAAGTAAATAACTTTAAACAAGTTTGAGATGTAATTATAATTTAATTCGTGGCAGGAAGTGGTGACATCCTTATCACTTCACAGAAGTGCTGTGCCTCACACACTTCACCCACGTGAAGGATTTGGATGGGCTAAGGCATTTTTTTACCTACAAGGGCTGTGCATCCCTCAGACATCGTCAATGTCTCTCTGAAATGGGCGATCCCCATTTCAGGCCGCCGGATAGGACACCCTCCTCCCGGTCCAACTACTTTCTTGCTATCTCTTTTTGCCACAATTCGTTACAACCAATGCCTCCGTCTCAGTTCTGACGAACAAGCTGGCCCGGCTAGTTTTAGCTCCTGAATCTTTGCAAATTCAAATGAACAAAACATCAGAAGAAACAAAATATATTTCTTTACTAGTCACTCATCAAACATTTCCATTCGCAAACTTATTCGCGCTGTTTCAGCAGCATAACCCGGTCTTCCACGCTTCGGAGGCGAAGCGCTCGTAGCAGCTTCTATGTATCGAAAAGATTACTATAGTAAATGATCAATTTTACGAAAAATATCACAATAATTGATCACTCAGGTATATTTACTTCTTAGAAAACTTGAAAATGGATAATTTATAGGAAGGATTGATCAAATATCGACGGATTCGTTTGTGAACTGAAATACACCTAGGAGTCCCATAAAATGGCCACCAAGAATAAAACAAGCGCGCAAAGCACTACCCTGACACTCACTCTTTAAACGATGTATGGTCCGAATTGTTGTCAATGGAAATGCAATGTTTTGGCCAAACTATTTGACATCTATAAGTCTTGCAGTGTACAAAGGTCAAGAAAGCGAAGCAAATTTAGCTAGCATGCAACATGAACAAGGTTGATTGGATGACGTCACGAAAGCAGATTGCGGGCCAATCAAGCGACAACTTAATAATGGAACATTTAGATTTATAATTAGAACATGCAACTTAATAATTAGAACATTTAAATAGTATAGCTTTATTTCAAGTGGCAAATTAATTTTTTCAAAGACAAATTGAAGTTCTCATATATTTCTCTATTTTTATACCATACGAGTTCTTTCGAGAACTTAGCAGCTTTCTTGTTTGTACTTAAGTATGGTAATCCTACATTTCAGCGTTCCCAGACAGTTTATAGAAACACGAATGGAAGTTTCAGAGAACAACAAATAGATGTACTGTAGCATAGTGCGAAATTCATTCGAACTAACCTTTTTACGGCAGAAACACTTTTTGGTTTCTCGTCAGTATCACTTTCGGACGAAGGTGATGATTCCTTTGCTTTCTGTGATCCATTTATAGAGCCTTTAGAATCCCCCTTTGACTGGTTACTCTTCGATACTTTTTCACCCTTTTTTGCGCCAGGCACTTTTGAAGCCTTCACGTGAGTTTTAGTTTCACTCTCAGAGTCCTCGCTGGACGCCTCTCTCTTTCGTTTTTTTGCTTGTGTCCCACTCGAACAAGTCTCATCTTGCTTTTTAGCAAGCTTTTTATCCTCTTCGGAACCGTTGTCACTATTTTCAGAAGACGATTCTTTGTCTTGCTCAGAATCGTCGCTAGAATCCGACTCGCTGCTGCCGTCTGCATTTTTCGCGTTGCTTTTCGTCGAAGATACAGAAGTCATCTTTTCTTCTTTGCCCTTTGGATGTTCTTTGTCGCTTCTAGAAGCTTTCTTTTCCGATATCTGCTCTTCACTCGACTCTTCGTCCTCGTCAGAATCGTCGCTAGAATCCGACTCGCTGCTGCCGTCTGCATTTTTCGCGTTGCTTTTCGTCGAAGATACAGAAGTCATGCTCTTTTCTTTTTTGGTGTTTGATAGTTCTTTGTCACTTCTAGAAGCCTTCTTTTCTGATATCTGCTCTCCACTCGACTCCTCGTCCTCGTCTGAAGTCTCCTCGTACGCGGAAGACGAGTCTTTTGGACCATTCTTTCCATTGCATTTTGCGTTGACTTTCTTGGAGTTGTGTTGTGTTTCATTTGGCTTGTCGTCCGAACTGTTCAGCTCGTCGTCTGAACTTTTTTCCTCGTCCGACTCGCTAGCACAACTACTGCTCGACTTTTCCTTCGTTTTCTTATTTTTCCTCTTATCTGAACCTCGAGTTTCTTTTTTACTTTTCTTAACTTGTTCTTCTTGGTTAGGGCTGCCTTCGTCGTCTGATCCACTGGAACTGCTTTTCGCTGCAGCTTTCTTGCTTACTTTCTTTTTATCGGCTGCTTTCTCTTTCTCTTTGAGGCTTTCTTTTCTGTCATTATTTCCCCCATTACCCTTTCTTCTTTTCGATATTATTATCTTTCTTCTTTTCGATATTATTATCTTTCTTATTATCTTTCTTCTTTTCGATATTATTAACTTCATCGTCTGAGCTCTCCTCGTCAGACTCACTGGCGCTGCTGCTTGACGCTTCCTTCGCGTGTTTCGTTTCTCCTTTCTTTTTCGACATGCGTTTGTCGTTTTCCTCGTCTTCGTCACATTCGCTACTCGTGTCGTCCTCAGCGGGACGTTTCGCCTTACTTTTGGCTCGTTTTCCTTTGCCTGGCTTAACATCCTCGCCGTCTTCTGGGCCACCATGACTACTGCTACTTGAATCTTTTTTCGCTCTCTTCTTTTTATTCACCACTGCTATCTTTTTCTTGTCTTGTTTTGAAGACTCGGCATCACGCGATTTGTTGATGCCTTTCTTCGCTTTGTCGTCTTCGTCTTCGCTACTTTCGCTTGCCTCACTTTCAGAGGACTCGTCAACGTCCATCGTTTCGCTTTCAGACTCCGTCGAGTTGGTTTTGCTTGCCTTCTTTTTGGCGCCATTTTTTACGAGTTTAACTTTAGAATCACGACTTGGTATTGGCCTTTTAGTGTCTGTAAATCGTTATAAATATCAAGATAAATAAACAAAGCTAAAGCAACAATAACAATAACAACAACAATTTGCTGTATTTGTATACAGTATAATTATAAAACTATAAATTTCTATAGTGAAGTGCTGTGGATAGATGTTTAAATGTAATACTGTAAAAATGTTGAAAATTTGGCATTGGCAACAAAAATTAAAGTTTGTCTAATACGAAAGAACTCGTAAAATGATAGAGTAACACCTTTTACAACTTTACACTTTTTACAGCCATGTGCTGGATAGAAAATTTTCATTCATTAAAATATATATCGTATATAATATATATCTCAGTGATTGCTAAGTTTACACGTTCATAATATCATCACCTTCATTATCATGAGGAGTTATTATAAGCACATTTTCAAGTAAATTTGTGGAACAAACTTGAAGATGGAACTAATATTATTGACGTCAGATCGGACCATCTCACTTAGATATCAAACAAACTGAAATATTTCAAAAACGAAGTAAAATACGGAAAAGGTGTTACTCTATCGTTTTACGAGTTCTTTCATATTATATTGCCATGTACATTAAAGCATTATATCATATGTCAAAGCTTAAAGCATGGTATAAAAAACCTTTTTTCTTTTCTTTTTCATTTGAACTACCATCGCGAGAGCTATCTTCAGAACTGCCTGACCTACTTCTTTTGTCATTCTTCGTTTGCCTTTTAATCATTCCATTTTTCTTGAATCTGAAAATAGCGAATATTACACACTTCAATATTCTACAAACTATGAAATGAGTGTTTGTTGCAAAAAAAGTATGAGGATTATAATTGGGACACAAATATAATGTAGTACTGTAACTAATATATATACAGTATATATATATATATTTGAAAAAAGCTTTGACTAAGTGCCACTTGCCCGATAATTAAGTGCCAATTTTCAAAATCCTTCAGATAGAGTGTTCAATCTATTTACATTAGCGTATAACACAAGATGTGCTCACAAACACGAAATTTGTTTATTTACTACAGAACTGTTTCGTAGGAACAAGTGTTAAGCTTGCCACACTCATCAGGTAAATGATATAATATTTTGACAGGCAACGGAATATATACAATAGATGCAGAATTAATTTGATTTGATCATGTTACATGTAGTGGTGAGATTGTTATCGTAGTAGGAATTTCTTCCGGTGTCGGCATGTGGATACGAGTTCGTTCCGTTTGTTGAGAGAACTTAGTTCGGGGTGGCATATGATGATAAATTTTTCGACATGATCAAATATGCATCTATTGTATATATTCCGTTGCGCTGACATCAAAACATTATATCATTTACCTGATGAGTGTGGCAAGCTTAACACTTGCCATAAAATGTAGTAACTAAAATTTCGATGAAGATTTTCGTTTCTCATCTTTTGTTATATATATATATATATATACAGTATATATATATTTGAATTTGACTAAGTGCCACTGCCCGATAAGTGAATTTTCACCCTTTCAAATAAGAAATGTTGGTATCTCTTTCATTCTCGAACGAAATCCTTTAAAATCGAGAAGTTTGGTGTTGTGGGAGAAACACGCACACTGTTATTCACACTTTAGTGTTTTTATTTGATGAACTGCAAAGGTAACTATAACATTCTCTGATAAGTCATTATGCATAGTGTGACGAAAATTCCGGACATTTGCATATCAAACAAACTGATATATCTCAAAAAGAAAGTGAATAAACGAAAATCTTCAAAAGAAGTTACTTTATCATTTTAAAAGTTCTTCCAAATAAGACAATAACATTTTTTGATGTCAGGTGCACTTTAAAGCTAATTGTTCAAATTTACCATGATGACAAAATATTTATTTAAAAAATATTAATGCTGACCTACCCATTCTTTCAGGACATAACAAGAACCACACTATTTTATTGTTATTTGGAAATGTCGAATATTTGAAATGCTGAAATGGTGCATACCAGTAATCCAGCCTATACATGTCATCATCATATACTGTACTGTATATACATAATTACATTATAACTCTATAGACATTATTCATATATTATTGTTATTGTTAGCCATGAACCGTTGTTACAACTTGTTAACAAGTTTGAGCAGCAATGATAACAATAGAAAACATGCTTGCTTTAGCAAACAACTGTTCAAACAATGTTATTCGGCCATGCTTCAAATAACTGCCCTCTGAACATACATAATAGTGCCTTTGTTTTGCCCTAGTTGCATTGCAAAACTTACTTTAGAAATGTTTGATACCACTCAACTATTGAACAGTCGATCGTAGGTTCAGGCAACTCCTGAAACAAAAGCAAGAAGAATTAGTTTAATTGATAAAGTACTTGTACATGTAGAGACTCAGTAGAAAGTAGCCTTTTTTTAGCCCCAATATTTAAAATGATTGTAGATAAAAATTTAGTTGATACCGGTATTGGTTCTGATGCTATAGTATACTGATAAACCAGTATCATGACTAACATCAGTTTATCTTTTTATTTAAACTGCAAGAAAAGTTCACAAATGAGAAACAAACACAATGCATGTGTGCTCGTGAAATAATATATATATATATATTAGATTTTTTTGATCATGACAATTGTAATTGTGGTTTCCATTGGATCGCTGCAATGATTTTTTACTTTTGGGCAATTGTGGCGATCGTACTCATTTAGTGATCATATATGAACTATGAAGACCACTGCTTTTGAATATGGAGTTGAAATATGTAATAAAAAACAAAACACTGATTTATCCATCTACATGTCATTTTTAGATCATTTAACAAAACAAACTCCTGATAATTTGAACTTTTTTCCATACAGGATACACAATACAGGATCACACATTTGCTCAAAAATGTAATGGTATACTGTACCACAACATTGTTTGAATATCAAATACGGTATTAAAATTCCCATACTGCCCAACCGTACTCTATTCCAGCAGTACACCAATTTGTATTTGTTCACTTTTATATCATTCCTAATATTTGGACGAGTTCGGCCTCTACAAAATATCGCTTGAGACCAGCTACAGTACCTGCATACATATATATTGGATATTTATCATTTATAGACCCAGAGCGAGGGGAATTTGACAAAATATTACACAGAGAGATACAGTATATCATCCCAAGGGGTAATATTTCGACAAATTCCCCGAGTGGAGGGTCTATAAACTATATATTATAGTGAAACGATCTTGAATGCTATCTTGAAACGTCTTGTTGTTCCTCCATTGATTACAGGCTCATCTTGGTTTACATGGTATTTGGTTTTGCGTGTGATACTAGAGTCGAATGCTATTATACCCCTTCACAGATGGGAATTCACTATTACACCCTGCCACAGCAGGGAATTCGAGTTTAAATTGACTGGTCACATGGTACAAATATAGCTCTTTGATTGGACAATTTATAGTTGAGGTATAATAATATAGATATATCCTCTCAATGATCCTATTCCAACTACCCTGTCTGTGTTCTAGGCTGATGACTCCATCCCCCCATATCTGTAGTTCTGAAATAATGGTTTAATTATGGCCAGAAAAAACCACCAATGCACTTAGAAGCATCATACAATTATTCGATCGAAAGACCAACATCATTGTATTGTAATATTAGAACATCAATTGACAAAAATTAAAGACAACTGAAGGTCAAGAATCAAGATTGCATAACCACTTTTGGTTATCTTCTTTGTGTACCACACACACTGACACACAATAGACACAGACTACGCCATAGACACATCAAGGTTATTTTCTCGGCATTCAGAAGCTTCACAAGAACAAAAACCTTAACCATAACCCAAATAAAAACTCTAGTCCTAACCCTGAAATAAAGGAATACTAACCCTACTTTTAAACTAAAGATTTCAATGATGTAATATTCTGTGTCCAGTACACGAAGTAGCAGCCCCAAGTCAAGTACACAAAAAGGTCTGATCTCTCGGGTTCGGTTGTACGAAGCTCAGATAACATCGGTTAAATCGTATCTATTCTGTGCTATAACTATTTAGCTTTTAAAAATCAAATTTATCTGTTGGGTAGTACTTTATATTCACCAGATAATTGTTATCCAGTCTTTGAACAACCGTATCCAGAGCATAAATCCTAACACCTTACCGATCCAAATTCCTTCTTAAAGCACTTCGCAGTCTTCGTGAACTTATTTTGTATCAAAAATGTATAAACATAAGGACAAACATCGCTTGGAACAGCCTCCATCATGATCTGAGAATGGACACCACACGTGTTTCGGTGTTTATATTAAAACAACGAATTGTAACCCCCGTCGTACGGTAATACCGTAGTTTCGTGCCATAATTGTCTCGCAATTATGCAGGGGGGTAAAGGGGGGTGACATGTCATTCGTTTTTTTCTTTCGAATTTACGCTTTGCGAAAAAAATGTCTGGCATTTTGCGTTTCCGTAAACTCCGAAAATAAGCCCCGAAAATAAGCCCTCCCGAATACAAGCCCACCAAAAAAGTTCTTTGAACAAATATAAGACCAGGAAGATTATTTTCGGTAGTTTAGACATTCAAATCAATTAAATTAAGAAGATATGGCTAGTTGAACTTGGAGAGTTTGTTATGGGCGGCCGTTACCACCAAAAATAGTGCGGTGGTGAAACGGAACAGCTTGTTGTGAAATGGTTTAACTAAAACAGAAATGGTCCATGTACTTCATGTATGCCGATTTTTGTGTTTCAACATAAAATTGTTACTGATGGACGCTGACTCGTACCCAGTCGTCTCTCTATCTCTGGCCTTCTGGCGATGGATTATCCCAGAGCCTCCGTTTGCGTGGCGCGACCTGCCCCATATTTGTTTGTCAAATATGACGTCATTGAGTCTTCTATCTCACAGTGATACAAAGAAGCTACTCTACTTTCCCGCATGAGGAACTAAATAGTTTGTTTCGACTAATTATCCTCCAAAGAGCATTCACAACAACTATCAATATGTGCTCGCCATCAAAACAACTCCAAACAAGCTTGCTTACTTGCTTGCTATGAAACCAATATGGCGTCAAAATCCTCAAATTTTCAACTTCAACTGGACATATTGCAGGGGCGGAGTTAGGCAAAATTCTGACTGCTGCTAAGCTAAATATCCGATGTTCGCCGTAGGCGCACCCCCTCTTAAAAACGCTAATTTATTTTATTTTATTTAACTTTGCCTTGAATAATACGTGATTTTATAAAGTAAGGTCTCGTTCACATGAGACCGGCATGAAGTTAGTTAGTCAGTTCGTTTATTAAAATACCTTAATAGCAGTTACATACTGAATTGATAAGGTTACAACAATTAAGAGAAAAACAAATGTCTAAGTTACCTATTATGTACAACTGGTATTATTATGATCAGGGCATGCATTAATAAAGGTGTTCTTAAATCTATTGGTTTTGCATCTCGGTACAGTAAATTTTCCAATCTTACGCAAAGTACAATTTGAATAGTTCTCATTAAATGGCAATAAATTATACAAACTGTCATTAGTGTTACATATTATCTTATTGAAAAAGATAAGACATAACCGTTCCCTGCATTGTGACAGCGATTCTAACCCTGATAGATCAAGTACTTCACTGTAGGATAGTTCATCAAGAATTGAAATTGTCGAATGTTTACATGAGACCAAAGAAACTCGTCCTAGGCTCTTGTGAAAAATTTGCGCACCATACAACATGGCGCCATGGCGGATCCTACTGATCGTGTTCGACTTCGGGCGATGATAACTTTGTCCGTTGTTGTTTGTTACCAATTAAATATCCTAATTTTATTGTTGGTTAGAAAGAAGAAAAAGCGACAAAATTCTTTGAAAAGACACGTTAATGTAGATAACGTGGCTGAGAGGTTATTATTTTTGAGAAAGAAAAAACTCCATTGAAGCGACGATGGTGGGTTGCCCCTGGACGGGTCATTGGTGGAGAAATCTTTATATTCTTCTTTACTCATTTCCTTTACATCTTTTGGCAGGGGCACATGCTCGATTGGACCAAAATCATGCTCGTATCTCTCGGCCATCAGCTTTCTTAAATCACCATATAATGTCACCAAATCTCCTTCAAAGTCGACTCCTTCACCTTCTTTTTCTGCTTTGTAGTTTTTCAGGCACTCCACTAAAGTTTCGAGCATGTCATCATCAAATATCCACCGTTTATGATTCTCACTATCCTTCTTCGGCGCCATTTTAACTTATGTCTATCCCTTATATGAGCATGCGCTTTACGAAGGCATAGACCGGTCTGAAAATAATTTGCGTTTACATGACGAAAATATCGTACCGGTCTAAGTTTGTGCCGGTCTGAAGATACTCGTTTCGGTTCACCTGCCGGAATGATCTGAGACTGATCTGAGCACATTTCATGCCGGTCTCATGCAAACATCTACTGACGATAACGTTACACCGGAACGAACTCGTGCCGGGCCTTAGTGTATAAAAAAAACAAAAAACAATACAATAGGCAATAAATCTATAATTAGTTACAAGGACCGTTTTAACATATATGATTACTGAATATATATATAATACAAAAATAATATGATATAAAACTTAATGACATCAAATAATACAGAAATTAACTTCTCATTATACATAAACAACCAGGTGGCAAGTGGCTAATTATCATATGCTTCATTTGTTTTGGTTATCAAGCCCCACCAGCATATAAACAATCATGTTTTAATATAGATAGAAGAAATTAACTTGAATAATCGACTCCACGATGCAGTATATCAAACGTTTAAATGCATTTAGTTCAAGATCGAGTCGGTTTTCTTTGATGTACCGCGGGCAGTATATAGCATAAAGACCATGAATACTAATTAGATAAGAAATGAAGGAAAATACTAGAGAAATCTTTGTCCAAGGTGGATAAAATGGACAAAACATTTTTGGAAAACCTCCTCAATCATGAACTAAATCAGTTAGATCCCTCGAATGTCGGGCTTTATGCTATATAGAAGAGAAGAAGTTGGAAGAAGTCTGTGAGAAGTCGGTGCATGCATTCATAACATAACATCGACAGCTGTAATAGCATCCTATATGGCAAGCTGAATTGAGCAAGTTACAGCGAATTCAAAATACAGCTGCAAGACTTGTAACAGGGGTTAAAAAATCGGAGCATATCTCCCCTGTGCTTCGTAATCTTCACTGGTTGCCGGTGAGATCAAGGATTGTATTTAAGATACTAATAATTACTTTCAAGGCTTTGCATGGCCAGGCGCCTGTTTATATTACTGATTTGCTAACTAAATATAAACCTACTCGTGCTTTGAGATCATCTGACCGAAATCTACTACTTGAGCCAAAATCCAAAACGGTGACTCATGGAGACAGAGCGTTCTCGGTTTCGGCACCAAACTGTGGAATTCATTACCACAGGAAATTAGAAGCTTTGATATGTAATGATATCCCAGCTTCGATCGAGTTCTGCTGATATGAGTGTCACACACACAGTATGCACTAGCTCATCCTATATGAACCCAAATACGATATTACTGACACCGATTCTATATGAAAAATGTTTTATGATTTGAGCTTTACGTTGATGTTCTAGAAAGGTTTGTTTGTCCGAGTATGACGTCATATCAGTCATCAAGACTCATCATTTCGGATACAATATTTTGCTGCTAGAGAAATGTAACCTAATTCAAAGGTTGATGATATACTTGAACGCTATACTAGAGATATTATCAACTTTTTCACTCAAATCCTGATCAACCCGTCTTTCACACGGAAAGCAAAAAGGCCAAAACTCCTGATTTCACGTCACATTCATTATAGCATTTAAAGTTTGAAAATCAAACTTAATAGAACATGAACACAAAGCTCAAATACTAAAACATTTTGCCATTCAACTATTCACTTCATGAAGAATATATATCATTATCATGCAATAATATCGTTTTGGGGTTCATATCAGGCACTTTAACTGAACTATACATACATACATACATACAGTACATATACATAATTTATTGATAAGCCAAGTCAAGTTGAGGCAACCAAAGGCTGGTGTGGACCTGCCATTTAGGTCTAACTATTATAACTAAGATAGAACATATATTACTTAATTACTATTTTATAAAAAAACGAATAAAAATATAGAATTTCAGATTTTTTAGAATTTACTATACACGCGCTTCCTTCTCGAACTGAATCAAGTCTATTTTCTTTGAAGCTTGTTTAAGGTTCTTCTTAAACAGTTCGAGTGAAGTTACATTTCTAATGTGTTCTGGGATAGTCTTCCAAACCAATCGACCTCTGTACCTTACATTATTGCTACCATACTCAGTATTAGGACTTATTACTCTAAAGACATTTTTTCCTCTTAATTCACATCTTTTGTTCTTCTGAATTTTAAAAATATCCACAAGTTGTTTAGGCAAGATATTTTGATGGACTTGGTACATGATAGATGCAAGCCTCCACTTGTATATATAGCTCAGAGGTTTCTATTTTTCAATCTCAAGTATATCTAAGTCTGGTGTTTCACTTGATATACGATAT
>JAYKKM010000479.1:467500-470000 GCA_035772405.1 Chrysogorgia sp. JL179-B06 | reverse complement strand
GAGCTCAACCACATGTGGCTTTCTTTTTCCTGCCTTGTAAACACTTGGCTCTGCATTACTTTCTCTTTATACTCGTTCTTTAGCTTATCCTGATATCCCTTCTTCATCTCCTTCTACAGTCCCTTCCAACAACCCGATTAATCATTCTCCACCTTCTCTCCATCTTTCCAAATCTCCTCCTGCCTGAAGTCGTCTTCAAGTCCCATTTCCTACATTGCTTCTTCTGCTTCCCTTTTCAGGCTTTTGTACTCGTTGTTATACTCTCTCTTCCATGCTGTCCTTATCCAGCGGCTTGAGCTTAGCATCATGTATGTTGTCACACGCACTTTCGTGTCTTTGTAAACCTGTCTCAGACTCTTTAAACCTCGCCCACCATCGTGCCTATTAATGTAGAGCCGTTTGTCAGTTCCTTGCCTCCCTAGCGTTCCTTTTCTGCGTAGGATCTCCTTCACCATCATGTCAAGATCATATAGTTCCTTTTTGGTGAACTGGCAAACATTCATTGCATATCCTGCTACCGGTATTACTCTGCAGTTGATTGCCCTCATAAGGTTTTTGTCATACAGCTCTAACTCTACCAAGCTCTCCAATCTCTTCTGCATTTCTTTTCTTATTCTTAACATTACTCTTTTCTTGTCAATCTGCTTTCCCTGTTCAATCCCCAGGAACTTATAAAACTCGTCTTTCTCCGGATCCAATGCCTCTGCCTTCGCATCCAGTATCATCAAGCCTTCTCCTTTGATCATCTCTCCTCGTTTAAACAATATTTGCACATTTCTTCACACCATACACTGCTCCTAAATCATCACTGGCTCTTACGATTATCTCGTTGGCAGCTTCCATTTACGTATGACTTTCCTGGTAGGTCTTCAAGTCGTCTATGAACAAGCTGTGTGTTCTCTTCGTGAGTCTTTCCCGAGGCGGCTCCATCATGCACCCTCTTATTATTATTTCCATTTCTACACTGCCTACGCAGCGCACAACACGTTTTGATCTTCCAATAGACCGTGCGTACAAAATGTTGAAATTAATTAAAATAACTAATATTTATACAATCACATTATATTAAGAATAAAATATTTGCACACATAAGAGAGATGATTACAGATACGTTAAAGTGAATTATTGATCGATTTCAGTTTAAGATTGAAATTACGAACTGAAGTCGTCATCTTGAATCCATCCATCCATCCATCACTCTATAATTAACACCAGTATATATATATATATACTTACCTGTATTTTCATCATCTCTTTTTGCAAAGGCAACGTGCCGCCCGAGTTTGGGGAAAGTGAATACATTGTGATTGGTATAAAAGAAAGATCTCCAATTGGTAATTATTTTGTCAATAAACTTTTGTTCCGTATGTGTAATGTTTGTAATTCATCATCTTCCGGAGTATTCAGGGCCAGATTAACCCAGAGGCCCCCCCTACTCGTTGCTCCCGATGAGCGAGGATCCCCGATGATCACGGAGCCCCGATGATCACGGAGCCCCGATGATCACGGAGGCTCGATGATCACGGAGACCCGATGATCACGGAGGCGCAATGATCACGGAACCCCGATGATCTTGGAGCCCCAATGAGCGCGGGGTCCCAATGAGCGCTAGGGGTAAGCGCAGACTTTTTAAGACAGGGGACTTTTTAAGACAGCGAGGAAAAAAGGAATATAATTTAATCCTATATATCTTTCTTCTTAGCAAAGTCTAATTTTCCCTTGCACTCATGGTGAAACCGTTGAGCTGTGGGTCTCAATTGAAAATATACCTTCACTCCCCTCAACCTTAATCCGGCCCTGGGTGTATTTATCGTCCGCGTGTTTCCGGTTATACAGGCGCATGCGCTGTCGTTCGTGTTGCTCTTTGTGTCCTCTATTTATAAAGTATGAAATGTTTTGTTAATACAGTAGTGGTGTCTTGGATGCGTGTAATATTGGAATGGACACAACAGTATGCTGACAAATCACAGCTTTTTTATACTAAAAATTAATGGCTGTAAAAAAGCTGGTTTTTCACGAAACCTGAGCTTGGATTTGCAGTACACCAATGATTATTAACTCATGGATTCCCACACATCATTTTTCGGTTTTGGCTTTTGAGTGCAGAAAATCTTCGGTACCCCCTTCCTTGCATTCATCTTTATACTAATAAAGTGAAACTGTAGTCAAAAATAAATAATTTTTAAATAAAAAGGCCTGTAACGTTTAGAAAGTTTAATAGTTTTCAAGAAATAACGTTTTTATTTTCGTATATTATGCTTCTGGACGCCGCCATTTTAGAGTTTGCTCGACGGCTCGAATCTGATGCACAGCGGTGGGATTTATTTTCAATGTTGACGTCAAAGAGTGCTTGTTTTTTGTTTCTTGTATACTTAATGATGTCAACGTTTAAAGAGTGAGTGTCAGGGTAGTGCTTTGCGCGCTTGTGTTTTTGTTTTCATACGAATTGATTGCAATGCATCGCATCGTTAGAACTATAATTTGCATGTGACCTCTAGAT
>JAYKKM010000479.1:0-462500 GCA_035772405.1 Chrysogorgia sp. JL179-B06 | reverse complement strand
ATCAACCAACTAGTGGTCTATTACAAATTCGGCATTCTGATTGGCTGAGCTACTAGTGGTCTATTGGTGATAGACGGTGAGTAGCGTCACCCAATCACAAACCTTCTTATTACTGGAATATTCCTATCCTGACCATCTAGGCAAAACCTGAAATCTAGGCCAAACATGGCGTCCGCTAAAATTTATATACGAGTGACGAAGTCATGAAAACATTGTCCAGAAAGTAATGGAAAATTGTTCAGTTTGACATTTTCGAATAAGAAAATGAATTCGCTTATGCCTATGGAGCATATCTACACAGTCTCGTTTTTTGTGAGCGATTGTTTATCTTGTGCTATTGAGCAACTCTACATTTTGAATGGGGAGACTTCTACAAACAAAAAGGTGAAACTATCTGAAAATTTGGAACAATGTTTGATAAGAATTTTTTACGTTAAAGAAAGGTTGTTTTTGGTTGATACTAAAACAATTAGACAACTCGCCCTCGTTGTCTATGAGCAGATAGTCAACTCGGGCTTCGCTATTGATCATAGACAACGACGGCGAGTTGTCTAATTGTTAACGAGGCAGAAAAAAGCAGCCTCTATTAATTCTCCTCCCAAAGGTCGTATTTTCTTCATTCAATATAAAAATACAAGCACTATGCAGCAACTTTTTATCAAGAATCACATTCATTTAACTTACTCTTACCACGGCCACAAACTGTTAAAAGGTAGAGTGCTGCGTAGACAGTGTTTTAGATATATAGAAAAGTGAAAAGGTGGTAAACTGCCAAGATTTTTAGTCACGAAATACTGACGTTTCGATCGGAGCCCTTAGACATTACATTTATTTGAAATTACTGAATTCGTGATCTCTTTCTCATGACAGGCACTTTTAGAAACGAGAAGCCTTTAGGGGGAACATTTTTAAATTTCTAAGCCTCTGAATAAGGCTATAATCAATGTAGAAGGTAGATGCATTGTTTATGACAGAAACGTTTTAAAAAAAAACTCAACATATTTCTGCAATTGAGAAAGTTTCCTCCATACTTGCAAACGTGCAGAAGAACAAAACAAGAAATTTTTCTAGGGACACATTTACGGTGACTGGTGGGGGGAAATCCGATCACTGGGGGGACATTTGCCCCCCAGATATATAGTTAAAAAGGCCCTGTTATATATTCTAATCATTATTTCGCGGTTGACTTGTCTCCTTATTCTACGTAGAGCTGAACATTTTCTCTTCATTGCCATTTTCCAGGTTACTGCGGCGGTGTATGTCCTTTTGGACGACATCAACGACAACACACCGTATTTTGTGAACGATCCTTACGACGTGAGCGTGTCTGAGGTAAAATCTTCTTCTTCAGTTCATCGTCCTAACTAATATCCGTAACGTTAATTAATGTCTTCATTAAAGTGCCCCCTATAACCTCAAAATGTTTTATTGTCTTATTTGGAAGAACTTTTAAAATGATAAAGTAACTTATTTTGAAGATATTCGTTTCTTCGCTTTCTTTTTGAGATATATCAGTTTGTTTGATATGCAAATGTCCGGAATTTACGTCACACATGCATAATGAGTTACCAGAGAATGTTATATATCTTTGCGTTCATCAAATAAAAACACTAAAGTGTGAATAGCACGTGTGCGTGTTTCTCCCACAACACCAATCCTCTCGATTTTAAAGGATTTCGTTCGAGAATGAAAGAGATACACACATTTATCCAATAAGTCATTATGCATGTGACGTAAATTCCGGACATTTGCATGCGAAGAAACGAAAATCTTCAAAAGAAGTTACTTTATTATTTTAAAAGTTCTTCCAAATAAGACAATAAAAAATTTAGGTTAGGTTAGGGGCACTTTAAGGTTTGCAGGGTCTTTTCGGTAAAATACTCTCAATTCGTCAGAATTTAATACAGTAAACCGCGTATAAGAACCTAGATTTTTCCAAGTTAGCCTAAAATGTTTCTTAGCTATATAAATGGTGTTTACTGCAAAATTATGCTATTTAGGTTCTTAAACAGGTTCTTATTTTCTTAAGAGAAAAGTGACTTGGTTTTGGTAAGTGTGGTCTATTATTTATATAAATTATGCATAAATTTTCTCCAAATGACTGAAATCTAAGCAAATACAAACCATATATGCACTTTAAAGCTACATTGTATGTAATTTACAGCTTATTATCTATCCCTTACAGAAAAAGTCTATAGGGCACCTTAGGCAATGTGTCAATTGCCTATAGGCACCTATAATACCTGTACATGTAATATTTGCCATTTCACTCGATTAAACTACATGTTGTAATATACAGAACTCGTGACTAGGCTCTCGGCAACGGCTTCGATCCGTAGCTCAGTAGTCAGAGCACTGCACTAGCATCGCAGGGTCGCGGGTTCAATTCCAGCCAGAAGGCCTTGAAGTTGCATTTTTCGCAACTGGTCCCGGTTTGGTCTTAAAATGTATATATTCCAACACTCGAAATTTTCCTTCACCATAAATCCTTAGAACATGTAGGCACCTATAGGTGTCTATAGGCTAATAGGTTTCTCTATAAGTTGCCTATAGAAAATGTTCCAATTGCCCATGGAAGCCTATAAGTTTCCTATAGGATCCTATAGGTTGCCTATATAGACATGCATATAGGCAGGCCTATATAGACTTTTTTGTTGGGGATGTGTAAATTCAATGGAACAAAACAACGTATACAACTGTAGACATATATACACTATATTATATAAACTAGTCAAGGTCCTCCTCAGAACCTGATTTCAAATTTTAGCCTAAAACAGGTTCTTATGTAAAGGGCGTCTAAATGGAAAATCTTAGCCTAACAGGTTCTTAAAATCTAGGTTCTTATACGCGGGTTTTTACTGTATGCCACAAAAATAAAATGGATATCGTTAGAAAGTTGATTACTTTGTAGAATACAATGTTGTATTTGATTTTGCAATAGACACAAACCAATAATAGTTGTGAATTTTTTAAATAAAACCATATGGTTTCACTCGGGGCGATAAAATTGAAACCGTGCAATAAATAAAAAATCCCTGATACCCTTTGCTGGAAATTTATCTGGGAATCGGACTCTAAAATTTTTTTTAACAAAATAAAACGCTTTATACTTGAATCGCCCCGAACGAAGCCCTATGGTTACAACTATTACTACTTTTATATTATATTATATTTGTAATATAATTACAACAATTATTTGTTCGTGTTTATCACAAAATCAAATACAATATTGTATTCTACGAATTAATAGCTTTCTGGCGATATATATTTTATTTTTGTAGCATAAATTCTGACGAATTGAGAGCGAAAATGTTTCTGAGTCTTTTCGCTTCTGATTGCGGGCGAGACGCTCTAACCATTGAGCTTCCGAGAGACTCAGATGGAGAGCGAACTTGTGTTAATCGGGCACTGGCCAACAAGCACACTTCATAATTCTCTCGCTTAAATTTTCAGGATACCAATATTGGTGCAATAGTTTTTCAAGTGTCAGCTAAGGATGACGACACCTCTGCAAACTATGGCTTAGTTTCGTACGCCATCTTCAAAGGAAATGAGGTATTCGAGAGATTACATTAATATACTACTATTTATATAACAATTATACTACTATTTATATAACAATTATACCATTTATATAACAATTATACCATGAGCCTAGTCGTTTGTGAAATCATTATATACGACGAGAGACTATATATCAGCTTATATCCTATTAGAAATGAATATTTCTAGTAACCTCATCATCATTCATCATCCCGTTTGTCCCCTTATGAGGGTGGTCGGGTCGGGTCGTCTCGACACCGCTCTCCACTGTCTTCTATCACTATCATCATCTCGTGTCGTGGCAAAAGCTAACAAGATGCTTGGTTTCGTGCGACGTCACTTTAGTGGGACCTATGTGGGATGTGACCTCAGAAAGTTGCTGTACTTGTCTCTCGTCCGCTCTCAACTAGGTTATGCCAGCGAAGTCTGGGCTCCTCAGTCATGTATTACTGACTTAAAATTACTAGAGGGTGTACAGAGGCGTGCCACCCGTTTTATTCTTAGATGTGATGCTGATCCCAATCTTCGACCTAATTATAAGTCGCGTATAATTTCTTTGAACCTATACTTCCCATTTCTTACTGGCTGGAATGTCGTGACTTATGTTCTGTTTATAAATATTATATTAATGGTTTCTACAATATCTGCTCTAGCCGTTACGTTTCTATCTCTAGTGGCCGTACTAGAAGTTCTGCGTCCAATTTAAATCTTCGTCCGGCTCATCGTTTTCGTACTTCCTTGTTCAAAGATTCCTTCTTCAATCGTATTATCCTGCTCTGGAATAATTTACCACTTGTAATTCGTCAGTCAACTACTCTTGTTTCCTTTAAAACCAAATTGTATGAATACTATTTTAATAAGTTGGACACTATTTTTGACACGGAAAGAGTAAGAACATGGAAAACTGTATGCCCTCACTGTAGGTCTATTGGCAGAACTTTTTGTTGTTGAGATCCTGATAGTTAATGTTTATAGTGTTTTTTTTTACTGTATATGTCTCTTATTATTGTAGTTCTATAATAACTGTATATGTACGGGGTTTGCCTAGTTGGGACTTCGTGTCCGTTCGCTAGCCCCTTATCAAATTCATTTTATTGTAATTGTATATGCCATTGTATTATGTTCGATTTGAGTTTGATTAAAGTCTCTATACATACATCTCGAACATAATCCACCCATCGCTTTCTCGGTCGCCCTCTCTTCCTTGTTCCCGTCTCCCTGCGCTCCGCTGACCATCTAACAAACTCGTCCTCAGTCTGCTTTCAATTCTCTTATCTTTCATCTCCGCTACTTCCATGAGCTAATTGCACATGTTCATGTAATAAGACACATATAATCTAAGAAATAGTCATACTGATCTAACGCTGCGAAGCCCAGAACTGATTTTTAAAGAAATGTTTTAAATATATAGCGGTGCCATGTTGTGGAATGATCTTTCGCGGGAAGCTAAATTGGCCGATACGATTGATTGTTTTAAACTTTAAATATGATGCTGTGACCAAACCTACCATGACAATAAATAAATTTTTATTTCTTTCATTATTTTAATGACTTATATTTTATTCATATGACTATATTACTTGTAAAGGGATGACTCGAAAGGACTTTTGTGTTTTTGTTTGGTCTTTATTTTTGGTTAGGTTAGGGTTAGCTATACGGTTAGCATTAGGTTTAAAGTGCCTATAACACGAAAATTAAGTTTGCCTTATTCGAAAGAACTCTTCAAATGACAGAGGGATATCGTTTGAGGTTTTTCGTTTCTTTCTTCGTTCTTGAGATACTTTAGTTTGTATAATATGCAAATGACAATGGTGTGACGTACACATGCATAATGACTTATCGGAGAAGGTTATTTAGTTTAGTTTAGTTTGTTAGATTTATCACTCTTTGGTGAACGGAATAACCCAACAGGCTAGAAGCCCAATTGATAGGGGTTCCGAGGGCCTACGATTTAAGGTCGTTATCCGAAAAGACCCGAAAGTCTTACCATTTACTGATATTATTACAAACTAGGCAACACTTTCTCCTCAATTATTTTTAAGACCCTGAGTGGAAGTCCGACCCAGGATTTGAATCTGTGTCTCCCAGCTCATAGACATGTGTGGTAACCACGAGACCACAATATAAAACCAAATTTAATTTGAATGAAGCATGTGCGTGAGTATTTCCAAAAACATGGAACTTGTAGAATTTCAGGTGATTTTGTGTGATAGTAACAAAGATATATAACTCTCCTATAAGTCATTATGCATGTGTACGTCACACCATTGTCATTTGCATATAATACAAACTAAAATATCTCAAGAACGAAGCAAGGAAACAAAAAACTACAGAAGATGTTACTTCTGTCATTTTAAGTGTTCTTTCAAATAAGGCAAACTTAATTTTCGTGTCATAGGGTTGGATCAAGGTTAGGGTTAGGATTGTGATTTGGGTTAGACTATAGTTCTTTAAAATAAGAAGGTCTTTTTGAGTCATCTCTTTTAGCCTTCACCTACTTGTACATATAATAGAACTTTTGTGCGTTAATTTTATTCTTATTGCATGCAATGTGCATGTATAAAATAGTGTGACGCCCCTCGTGGAAATCAGCTAATGTTGACGAGGCTAGCGTTTTTAACTCTTTCCTGTCCGACTGAAAAACATCCAAAATTGAACTACCTCTTTGTTCTATTGATATCTCGGGAAATATCCATAACTGTTGCGAAACCTATACCTTTTCTGAAAGCCCAATAAACCGGCTGTTACCAATGCTTTTGAATGTTCCGAACAAGACACATTATGTTAATATAAATTAGCATTAATTATCATAAATCAAGTTGAAAAACTTCCATTTTTCTAGAAATGACCATCTTGCACGCCCGCGTAGCATCATGGAAATTCAAAATGCCACCGATCGCAGAGTTGTTTATGAAATCAAATTTGGCGTGTGAGTGGATCTCATGTACCTGGCGCTTGTCGAATTTCAATTTTTAATCTTGCGTTACCGTGTGCCATGTTTTACGATTGACGACTTTGGGGTAGTCTTTTATGAGCACTTTTGACTGGGCCAGACAGGAAAGAGTTAAAGGACATTGGCAACAAAAATTAAGTTTGTCTAATATGAAAGAACTCGTAAAATGATAGAGCTTTTACAACTTTCCCATATTTTACTCCGTTTTTGAAATATTTCAGTTTGTTTGATATGTAAATGAGATGCTCTATCTGACGTCAGGTGCAGGGTAGAGAATTTTCACTCATTAAAAATGTCTTATATCTCAGTGACAGCTGTTTGCAACGTTCATTATCATGAGGAATTATTATACGCATATTTTCAAGTAAATTTATGGAACAAACTTGAAGATGGTACTAATATTCTAATGTATGAACATACATTAGACACCATCTCATTTACATATCAATCAAACTGAAATATTTCAAAAACGAAGTAAAATACGGAAAAGTTGTAAAAGGTGTTACTCTGTCATTTTACGAGTTCTTTCATATTAGACAAAATGATTGTTGCCAATGTCCTTTATAAATAAAGTTTTACCTACCTACCTACCATTCTTAAAGTGAAATTCTATGGCAAATTTGTTAATTCTAAGCCTACTTAGCAACGGATATAAGGTCTGCAAATCTAAATAGGTCTGAATACCCTGAAAAGGTTGGTGTACTGTCGAAATAGTGTGTAGCACTGGCACTGGTCTCTAAATAAAGACTGGATCGAGAAAATTTGTTCATAAAATGAAGCCGGAAGTAGCTCGTGGCGGCCATCTTGTTGGAACCATCTTGTTGGGACCAACGTATAGTTTTACTATAGGCGACAGAGACTATCTGTCTCTGATCGTTTAAGATGTTAAAACTAATCAGTTGTCCAAGGTTTCCCAACTAATATATACAGCTTATAAAAAATCTTATCCCGGCATTACCACCACTATATATACAGAACTCGTGACTACGCTCTCGTCAACGGCCTCCGTAGCTCAGTGGTCAGAGCACTGCACTAGCATCGCAGGGTCGCGGGTTCAATTCCAGCCGTAAGTCCTTGAAGTTGCATTTTTTCGCAACTGGTCCCGGTTTGGTCTTAAAATGTATATATTCCAACACTCGAAATTTTCCTTCACCACAAATCCTTACAATAATCCAATTAAGGTTGTCCTTTAACGTAAAAACTCAAACTGCAAAACCTCAAACTCTAAGTGCGAAAAGCATGATGGGAGCTTGAATGTGCAGGTTACTTTGAAGTATTGCGGCTCGCTGTACGCTCGTGGCATTTTGTATCACATGAACAACCCGCAATAATTCAAACTGACCTACACACGCAAGCTCCCATCATGCTTTACGCTCTTAGAGTTTGACGTTTTGTGGTTTTACGTTTTGACCGTAAAGGACAACCTTAATTGCATCATGATTGAATTAGCTGTATACTCCGCAATATGTTGCAGTGGCCATGGTGGTCACTCCAATATGGCAGCCACGCGCTAATCCCGGCTTCATTATTATTGTAATGGAGCCGTAGTTTGTGTTCTAAATGACGGGAAAACCGTCTACAACTGATTCATTTTGCTATCTTAAAAGATCAGAGACAGATAGTCTCTGTCGCCTACAGTAAAACGAGAAATAAGTGAACGCCTAACCTAACTGTTTTTTGGTTTAGAATAAAAGCACTGCTAAGATTAGGAAGGATGTTCTTTCAAATTTTGGCGATAGCTGTTTTTGTTTTTAAGTTATTCAAGTTTTTGTAATATGCAAATAAGGCATAATCTTACGTCATCATATGCCTTATTTGCATATTACAAAAAACTGGAATAACAGCTTAAGAACAAAAACAACTATCGCCAAAATTTAAAAGAACATCCTTCCTAATTTTAGGAGTGCTTTTGTTCTAAAACAAAAAATAATTTGGGTTAGGGCCACTTTAAGTAAAAGTCCTTATGTGTTTTTATAGACGATTTTTCGGACGATGTTTCCTTCATCAGGTCCGATGTTTGTACATAACTTTTTTCATATATTTACAATCGTGCTTCATTCGCGTTAATGTCCATTTGGCAATTTGTACCTACATGTATACCTGTGTCTAACTCATTAAAAATTTCCGGTGGATCCACAGCTGGATAATACTGGTGGGAGTTAGGTTCGTAAAGATCCGGCAATTGTTTTTCATGAACGTCGTTCCCGGGGTAACATTGGCATTGACGACGTCGCCACCAGCAAACGAAAACAGGTGGGGCTATTATTACGACGACAACTGCTGCAACAGAACAGGCAAGAACAAGGGAAATATCACTGGAAGACGATACTTTCTTTGTGCGAACAAAGATTTGCAGGTTGTTCCCAGTCTTACTACAGCCTTCCTGAGTGCACGCTCGCATTGTTACCATATATTGTTGCGTTGAGTTGAGTTCCGTTAATACAACGCTACGTGAACTTGTATTCCTAACAGAGATCTCCATCTGCTCAGGGACTAACTCTGGATTACTGTAATAGACCACCTTTAGTTCAGTCAACACCCCATTCCAAGTCTCCTCCGACGGGAGGTCCCACGTGATCGTCACGTCGCGCTTGTCTCCGTTGTCGCTCGTCGGACATGTCTCGGAGCTGCACGTGATCGTCGGAGCCTCGCTCGGGCTCTCATCGTGCAACCTCGTCGTGTTGCATATGGATTGGGAAAAATCTCCAGTGTTGAACCACTGGAATTGGACGCAAAAGGTGAACTCCTGATGAGGTGTATAATGGTGAATATCTTTGTCGGTTAACTCTATGCTCGTGGTTGATTCAAATATATCTGTCTTTGTAACTTTCCCTGATGTAACTTCCCTCGAATTGTTGTAGTAATAGGAATAACCAGCGTAGAAATTGGAGCGTGCTTCGCGATCATCCCATGTCATAGTGACCTTGCGAAATGCCGTAGTAATATAAAGATGATCAGCAGGTGGAGGAATGAAGACTACCAAGCTCCCTTTAGCATCTTGTCTCATTTTGGTAACAAAGAACGTCCACACTCGGCTTTTCACTTCACACTCTTCACTTCGAGTGACGACGTAAAAGGAGAAATTGCTACCTATAAATTCAACGTCATTAGTAGAAAAGAAACTCGTACAAATCGACGAAGCATAAGTGATTACATCAGACGTAACAGTGTCCGGTTCTGTAGTCAACCAATGCACCAATGTGTGGTTGTGTTTTCCTTCCGGGTCGGAATCTTGACAGGAGATTTTCACCACCTCGTCTTGGAAGGATTCCCCTATTGCCGTGTAGACCGGCTTCTGATGTAGTTTCTCTAGCGGTTTCGGGACAGTCTCCACATTCACGGAGCGATTCTGAAAATACCAAGGCGACTCCTGATTTGTACTCACGCAGGTAAACTTTCCAGTGGAATAGACTGTAATTTGGCTGACCAACTCCCTTGCACTTCCTCCAGAAGATACCGTATTCGCTAATCTCTTACCATCGTGGTACCAAACTAACGTCCAGTTTTCGTGATTCATTGAACCATTCCTGGTTCCTCCACCATAACGAAGACTACAGGTGATATTTAATTGAGCTCCTGGTCTCAGACACAAGCGATCTGGTGCAATCGTCAGTGTTCGATCAACACGGAACTTCTTGTCACATGAATAAATCTGCTTTGGGTCGTGAATGAGAAGTGTAAAACTCACGATCAGGAATACCCGAAGAATTCCTAACTTCATGTTAAACACTCTTAGTCCAGATAGCTACTTGTTTCACAGAACTGTTCAAGGATGCGGTTAACATCTTGACTAAACTAGCACACATGGCTTGCGACGAACGTACATATAAGAATACATTAGGATATTAAAATTATCCCACAGTAGTTTAATTGTGCTCCTTCGACCTCCCACTGCGAGGCCATAATACGCTGTACGGCTTCTTGTCCAGATTTTATGCTACACAAGCTCTCTGCTCTACTGTCCTGATCGCTGAATTCCCTCGTCAAGTTGGATCAAAACGGATTATGCATTTCACGAAACTGTTAAACTCTTGTGCATCTTGCATCTTATAATTCCAAATTTGACAACATTTTACAATACTGAATCTCACTTATACTTGTTCCTCTTGATTTCAAAAGCAGCTATGCGTGGACCACATGACACCAACTGATTCTATCAACAACAACAAGGTATTCACACGAAAACGTTATAACATAACTGACAATGTGTTTCAGCGCTGTTCCAGCGCTGTTTCTATCGGTATTCTTTGTTATCCTTTTAAGGAACGATGCCCTTGGGTGATCAGGGGAGAGCTTTTAAACTTGAAAGATGACAGCAAACTGACCTGCTGCTGTGCGACTATCAGTTAATTAATATCAATATTATCAGTTTAATGTTTGACGTTTAAACAGTTTTAACTGACTATCTGGGGTTTGGGGATTTTACATATTCGTAATCTTTGGGTTCTACCAAGAAGAAATGTAATATATCTTGTCGTTCGAAAATTTCATCTTCATGCCTTTTTCCTTTGCTAAAGTTCATTTACTATTCACAGGAAATGACGTCAAAGCAGGGACACGCGAAGTCATTGCACACTAATTCATCGGTGAAATACAAAGAAAGTTTGGCACTGGACTTTAAACACACCTGTTTAGACAAAATTCGCTCAATTCCCAATTATTTTTTGCATTTGACTATCTTCGTGTAACCTCTTTCTTCCCGAACCTTCTTCTCCCACACGATCCGCGTTTCGGTTGAACAGGTTAACGGAAATTGTCTTTATTGACAACTTGATCATGACCTTCCATACAGCAAGGCACTTAAGGCGGGGGGGGGGGGGTTTAGAAAACTATTAGGCGGGTCGTTAGGGTTAGAAAACTCATTAGGCTGGGGTCATCATCATCATCATGCTGTCGGTCGCGCTGCGACAAAGACTGCTTTCATTACTTGACAGCCGCTCTCCATTTAGCTCTCTGCTGTGATAGCGATATCCAGGAGTTGTTCTTGATATCTATGCCTCTCAACTTGAGGTTTCTCTTGATGGTATCCTTGAACCTGAGACGAGGGCGTCCTATCTTTCTGTGTCCAGAAGACAGTTGAGAGTAGAGGATCTGTTTTGGTAGCCTGTCTGACGATATCCTCATGAGGTGGCCAGTCCACCGGAGATTCTTTTTGATCAGAAGATCTTCCTAGAAGCCAGCCCTGTCCGATCGAGTATTTCCTTGTTTGTCACTTTGTCCTTCCAGGTTATCCTCATGATCGAACGCAGATGTCGCATCATGAAGGCATGTAGCTTTTTCACCTGCCGTCTGTATACTGTCCAGGCCTCGGCTTCATATATATAGCAGGGTAGATAACACGATTGCGCGGTAGATCTTTCCTTTGACCCGCGTGGACACATGGTGGTCTAGAGTCTCTGGTGTAACCGACCGAAAGACGTGCTAGCCTTGGCCATCCTCCGCTGTATTTCAGCATCAATGCGTCCATCACTTGATAACGTGCTTCCGAGGTATTGAGTAATGGGTATAGGGTTAGCATCTATAAGTTGTTTTGGGGTTATTGGTTATTTGCATGGTTAAGTAGCGCTATGGTTATACTAAAAAAACATCGTCCCAAAGACGCGGACTGTACGTTTACTCAATATGATCTAACGACGACCGCGCTAGCGGAGTCAGCCTCGTACCCAGACTCTGCGAGGAAACCGCGCTGAGGGAGGTGCATTGAACTATATATATATAGACTGCGTAACGATGGCAACCATGGGGGCAGCCATGAACTCCATCCCCTTGTTACACAAAATGGCTGACCTGGCCCGACCACACAATCGCCAATTTTTACGTGTTTTAATTTTTAAAAGACAAGTTATGAAACGTTAATGATATGCTATAGGCAGACAGGTTTCTTCTTACGTTTTTATAACGACTTAAACTCGTCAAAAAATTGCGATATTTGAGTTCCATAACCGCGCAGTTATTTGGGGTTTCTATCATTTTGGTCACTTTTCTGCATAATTGCTGTTTTCAAACTCGAGATTAATTAAGTTGATACAAAAAACTAACGTTAAGTTGTTAGCTTGGCACCTGATAAACGTGGTGTTTAAAGTGCCACTACGATGAAAATTCACCCCCGTCTTTTAGATTTTCTTTAGCATAGAATAGTATTTCAGGGTCGAAAGTGATCATCGATGTAAAAAAAATAAAAAATGGTATTTTGAAGTAAGTATTTTGAGCTCTGAAATCACTATTATTTAGGCCACCATTACGAAAAACGTGTTCCAAGTGAGCCCGCAATTTCAAAAGGTAATATTGTTTGTGACGTCAGATTCTCAATGCTACGCCTGAATTTCAGTCGAGGTTACTTGTTTTCTTGTTTTCTTCGAGAAGTAGATGAAATGTTCAGCCTTTCAGACGAAGAATTTGACAAAATGGCCCGTGGTCACTATGGATTTACTTGAAGAATTAGCCATGTGGAGTCTTCACGCGTTGAGAGTCTGACGTCACTTCCTAACGCTGCCATTACTTGGTTAGCGTCCATTCCAACTTTTTCCAGATCTGGAGGGAGGTTTTTATTTTTATTTTTTTATATTTCAAACCGTCGTGACAAAGCAAACCGGATTTAAAATTTCAATCAATCGTCGTTACACTTTTGTCTGATCATGGTCTCATCGAGGCCCGACACAATGTAGTAGGGTATTTCTAAGGTGGAAAAACGATAGTCTTGGTATAGTTTAAACTATGTTTTATGCAAAATAAAAAGAAAATTGAGATCGGGGACATTTCCCAGGTCGGGCGGGGACGCTAAATAAGTAATTTTTTTATGTGGCCTTATATAAGTTTTTAAACTAAAATTGAATTTAAGATAAATGTACTACTGTATCAAAATTTCGCTATTTTTACAATAATTTACCTATCAATAGATCAGAAAAAACATAAAATACAATTTTTACAGTTATTATCAAGTATACTTTCTACGTCCTGTTTTCTAATATTCCTTTTAAAAGATTCTAAACTAGGTTTATCTTTATCTTGTTTGGTTCCGGGGGGCGGCAATGGTGTGTTTCTGCGCTTGGCTTTGGTTATCTCGATCCTTACCATCTGATGATGAAATGTTGATATTAAATAATCTTGGCGTGGTGTAGAAATGGAGTATTGCGGCCCTCCTGAGCTACAGTTGTTGTGTATAATTATTAAATTAACAGTATAATTATTTATTATTATTATTTGTAAATATACTTTTAAAATCTGGGTCCGCAGTAATTGGCTATGCTGTTGCGGTCACCCTGCCATTGTTTTATTACTATATAATCTATGTTAGGTTTTTTTTTTTGGTGTTTTTTTTTGCACAATGGTGAAGCTAATAAAATAAAAATAAATAAATAAATAAAATATAAGGGCCATAATATCTAAGAGAATGTTTACCGTATTTTACTGTATGGACATAATGGACATAGATATATGGTGAAAATAGAGATGGATAGAGATAAATGAATAGAGATAAGGCGCATCTTTCTTGTATATTTCTTTCCTGCATCTTGGATATGCTACACAGATATGGTCACCACTGTCTATTGAACTGATCAGGCGTGTCGAACAAGTCCAACGTCGAGCAATCAAAGTCATCTTAAACCTTCCATTCCACTCCTCGATATCCTACAAACAACGTCTGCTATCTCTAAACTTACTTCCAATCACTTACTGGCATGAATATCTGGACATGATCTTCTTTTTCAAAGCTATTAACAAACTTACGATAATCAACCCCGAAACTCTACCTGTTCCCAGTACACTTAAACGATTAACAAGAACCTCCTCGACAGCAAACCTTCTACATTTCCGCCCGCGAAGATGTAAAACACTAACTTTTCATCGGTCCTTTTTTGTAAGAGCGTGCAGATATGGAACGTCCTACCAATTGAGATGAGATTAATTGATGTCACCCCGGTGGTATTCGAACGGCACATGCTGCTTTACTACGTAGCAGCAGTGGAAGGGCCCTATGATGCGGACGACCCCAGGACATGGAGAACAGTTGCCCAAAGTGTGGCTCAGCCCGGAGTTTGCTTGGTGCTTTCTGCTGCTGTGGATGACCTCCGGAAGATCTTTTAGTCTTTTAATTTTACTTTATTTTTATTCTTACCAATCTGGGACCGCCATAATTGGCGTATGCTGTTGCGGCCACCCTGCCACTTTCTACCTTTTTGACGGTTTTTTTTCATTATCGTCGTCTTGTAATTTACCAGTGGCAAATCCAATAAAATAAGTAAATAAATAAAATAAAGATTATACAATAAATTACCTTTATAACATTACCATGGAAAAAACTTACACTTTTCCTCTAACGTTTGTGTTTGTGCCTTGATTTTTGTTTGCAGGAATTGAAATTCGCCATTACGACTTATACTGGCCATATTTCTGTTGTGGATACATTAAACTTTGATAAAACTAACAAGTACATACTCAACATCTCAGCCACGGTATGTACTAGTTATACCTCTATCCTTATTTTACCTTTCTGCTCCATCCTTTCTGTAATTCGTTCTTCTAATTCGTATATCTTTTCAATATATAGGATGGTGGTAGTAAAACAGACACCACAACAATATCTATCAATGTTCTGGACTATGATAATATGCCAGCAGTGTTTGATCAAAGGACCTACCTAGCTACTGTCCGAGAAGATGCTGCTAAGGTTATTGTATAGTATACTGTAGTGTATTTAGTCCAGCTGTTAAGGGGTGAATTGTGCGTTTTATGATACAAACATTAAACTTGACAAGTAGATAAAGTTACTAGTGCTACTTTTTCTTCCAATTTACCTATCAAAGTATATATATTATAAAAAAGTGAAAATTCAAAGTTCACTTTTAGCGAATATCACCCATATCATTAGAAAGTTCGCAAAAAACTATATGAAGGACATTTAAGTGGGTTGTACGATTTTTCAAGCTCATTTTGAGTTACAGAAGGCTAAACCCACTAAAAACAAGAATTTTGTAGCATTTTGCAGCATTTTCTACATTTTTGAGCGTTAACTCAAAATAGGCTTAGAAAATCGTCCTACCTGCTTGAATGTCCTTCATATAGTTTTTCGCGAACTTTCTAATGATATGGGTGATATTCGCTAAAAGTAAACTTTGAATTTTCACTTTTTTATAATATATTACTTTGATAGGTAAATTGGACGAAAAACTCGATTTTGTGGCAACCAGGAAGAAATCTGCGTTGCCTGTATATCAGAAAGTCATCAGCACTAGAAACTTTATCTACTTGCCAAGTTTCATGCTTGTATCACAAAACGAACGATTAAGGCAAAATTTCGGGCTTAACCGCCGAGCTAAATACAGAAGGTCTGTGCTTAAAAGCTTTAAGTTTCAATTTCTTTTCTCGCAGGGATTTTCCGTAATCAAAGTATCTGCCCACGACGGAGACTCTCTTAACGCATCAGTTGAATACATACTAGATCCAGGTAGAGTTTAAAAAAAGCTTAAAGTGTCTATGCAATGAAAAATTCAGTTGTAAAATAACTTTTTTGTTCCATTTATAACTTTTCATATCTCACTTCATCTTGAGATATTAAGATTTGTTTAATATGTAAATCATCATACGATACGTGGACGATCGTCAAGCTCGTATCCTCAGAAAAATTATTCTGAGTCCCGGACAGGAATCGAACCTTCTGATTGCCGGTGAGACGCTCTAACCATTGAGCTAACAAGACTAAGATGGAGAGCGAAGGTTACAATGATGCAGGGGCGTAGGAAGCTTTGTAAAGTTAGGGGGGCCGGCCAAATTTTTCGCGAGGTTTTCTATAAGGGTCCGGGGGTATGGCCCCCCCGAAAAATTTTGGAATCTAGATTCCCGCAAATGGCATTTCCTACATTCTGAGTGGTGATTTTTCAGCTCAGAAGTTTATAATATTTCATATTTTGGACTGTTTCGCTCTATATCAGAGCTCATCACCATACTTAGGAACCACCAGGCGCGGCGTGGCCCCCGAAAAGTTGGTGATGGTGGGCCCCAAGCAGCTGTGAGCAGTGGGCCCCCAATCGAATAGTTTTCCCGGGCCCTATTTTTGAGCCACGCCGCCCATATATTAATGCAATGGTCAGCGAGTCCGACATACCGGGCTACCTTTTAGCCTCAATCATTCCGCGATTTCCGCCCTTCTGCTTGGTTAAAAAAGAAAGCCTACTAGAGTAGGGCTGCGTAAACTAGAGAAATATTAGTACTTTAGTTTAGTAAAACACTCGGGTTAACATGCAAAGATATTGTGATTATTTTTTTTAATTACTTCTATATGACAGTTTAACAGAACATTAATAGGAAGATGTTGTTTTCCAACTTGTCTAAAATATCATACATTCTATGAATTTGATTAATATACGATTTCAAATACTTCTACTTTCGAATTCAATTTTTTTGCTGCAATTTTTCTTTCAAATTCAATTATTTTTGGGGGGCCGAAAGCTATTCCGGCCCCCCTTTTATAATATTGGGGGGGCCGCGGCCCCCCGGCCCCCCTGCTTCCTACGCCCCTGAATGATGTACTGGTTCGATTGATATATGTACTGCCTATGTGGCAGTGTTGGTAATGCTCGGATGCGTTAATATACACAATGTTGTAGTGAAGAAGGTTACAGGTTCGATTCCTGTACGGGACTCAGAATAATTTTTCTGAGGATATGAGCTTGACGATCGTCCACGTATCGTCTGTCTACTCCGAGCTCTCCCACATTCACCACAACATTGTGTATATTAACGTAAATGATCATACTTATGACATCACAATTCATAATGACTTATTGAAAAATTCTGCATATCTTTACCATCATCACATGGAATCGTTTGATGATTTGCATATTTGATGTCATTGGATACATCCACTCACATGCACCTGCATTTCAATAAGATAATAAATCATTTATCTTATCATTAGCTTATAAGATAATAAATAATATTACACCGATAAGTATGTCCCATATAATAACCAAATGTAATAATAGGTATAATTTCCGCAATGATAAGAAAGTATCTGTCCCACGCTTTAATACTTATTATATGAAGAACTCAATCTCCCATAGGGGCTCTATTATTTGGAACATGTTCTCAACAGATCTGGACGAGACAGTAACAAATTCCAGAACCTTTGGAAAAATTATTAAAAGAACAAAAATCATAAATTGTATCAACTATGGTGCTGAATCAGTACAATCAGTACCAAAATATGAAGACTGCTATTATTTTTATTAACTTTTATTAATTTTTATATTATTTTAAAATTTATTAACCATTTGTAATACCAATTATTCTAATTAGCATAAACACACGACCCCACAAGCGACAAGTTTTAACTTTTATCGTGTTTAAATAAAAATTTATTGTATTGTATTGTATTGTATAATCTAAAGGATATATAAGCGTTTTGATCGCAAGGATATATATGCATTGTGATGTCATAAGTATGATCATTTACATGTCAAATAAATCTTAATATCTCAAGAGTGAAGTGAGAAAAGTTGTAAATGGTTGGTCTTTATAGTTTCAAGAGTTCTTTCAAATAAAAGAGTTATTTTACAATTGAATGTTTCATTGCGTAGGCACTTTAAAGGAGTTGATTGAATGGAGTTGAATGAAGTGAAGTGAATGTATGAATAACTGTCCTCTCTTTCCCACAGTATCAAACAAGAACCACAAATTTGCTATCGATAACAGCAGTGGCATTATCACTGTCAATGCTGCTCTTGACCGTGAGTCAACGTCATCTTACCTGCTTAGGATTGGGGTGAGTTAAACAAGTCATTCAAGAAATAAACATTTGGGATAAACTAGAAAGGGGAAAATGAGATAGTCGCTGTTTCGAGGGCATTTAGGGATTAAATCACCCAGTGAGAACAAAATAAATCGAGGTAAAAGTGGTATTACTATATTAAATATATATATATATATATATATATATATATATATATATATATATATATATATATATATAATATATATATATATATATATATATATATATATATATATATATATATATATATATATATATATATATATATATATATAGGTTTATTTTATTTTATTCTATTTTATTTTATTTAACGTCGCCTTGATTATGTGGTTTATGTATAGTATGAAATTTACATTAAATAGATCCTATATATTCATTACAAGGCTTGTAAAACCGCAACAACAATCGCCAATTACTGTGGTTCCATTACAACAATAATACGACAAAAATAGTACAACAACGTTAATAAATTAGAAAAAGCGGTCCAACATTATGCATGGAATTTCCACTCTTTCACATGTGATTATTTTCAAACTTTCCACTGAAAAACTTTCACATGTGATCACATGTGATTATTTCACATGTGATTATTTTACACATGTGATCGTGTATGATGTACTGGTCCGATTGATATATGTACTGCCTATGCATTATTAAACAGCAATGTACTGTATATATTAACAAATCCACGCATTACCGATATATAGTGACTGCCGCATAGTCAGTACATATATCAATTGAACCAGTACATCATAGTAACCTTCTCTCTCCATCTGAGTCTTTGTAGCTCAATGGTTAGAGCATCTCGGTAGCTCAATGGTTAGAGCGTCTCACCGGCAATCAGAAGGTCACAGGTTCGATTCCTGTCCATTTTTCTGAGGATATGAGTTTGACGATCGTCCATGTATCGTCTGTCGACTCCAAGCTACCCCACATTCAACAGTGTGTATATTAACAGCATTGATGACCTCGGTACGTCAAAGAGAAATTACTTTTAAAAATGAACAAAGTAGTGTTGGTAACTCTTTTCTAATCCAACTTAAATGTAAATTCCTGATATAGGCGAAATCGACGCACCACTCTGCTGTCTACACAACTGTTTCTGTACAAGTTTTGGACGTCAACGATAATGGCCCGGTGTTTGAGCCGAATACCTACGCAGCGTTTGTACCGGAGAACTCCCCCGTGGATTTGACTGTGCTGCAAGTGATTGTGAAGGATTCAGATGTGGTGTGTAATAATAGAAACTTTATTTTTTAAACTTTATTATTTATTTATTGAAACTTTATTAATAATAGAGACTTTATGATTAAATTGTTGGTGTTCCACATTTTTACATATTTGTAAAAAGTATGGTTTTCTTATTTTATGTATTGACTCAGTATTGACAACTAAACACATCTTGCACAGCAAAACCTTTACAAAATTAAATTTTATTTCCAATCTCAACTTCTGATATCTGGTTTTAAAAGAAGAAATCGTTTGTGCAGTTCTTATGCAAACATCCAGGGGCAGTTACATAAACCTTAACACCTAGTCTTACTGTCAACTTCCAACGTTAGATCTATTCAAATCCATTATTTTAACATCAGACGTTATATAGTATAGTATGACCTATATAGTATAGTATGCACATTCCATAAGCATGATCGCCTTGACCAAATTGTAAACGCTAAACAAACACACACACAAGCACACTCAAAACATGACGTCCTTGTTATTTTTAGGGTGAAAATGCAACGTTACAATACATTTTGTCAGGAGCTGATGACAAATTTGATATTAGAAATTCTGGACACATAGTGGTAAAGGCGAACATTGATCGAGAAGAAAAAAGCCAATACAGATTTGTGGTAGATATTATTAATTTATTATTATTATTATTTTAAAATTCGCACAGCTCATTATCTTATAGCTGGATTTCATTGCTAAACAAGGTACATTATTATTATTATTATTAGCAGTTGTATTATTATTAATAATATTATTATTATTATTTTATTATTTAATGTACGATAGAGCACTTATAAATACTTGATTTAACTTTGTAACTTTGTTTCTTGAAATACCTTTATACATGATCCTATCATAGTACAGAGACACGCACGCATTTTTTTTGTTAAATAGAGACTCTGGCAAACGTATTTTATTATTTAAATATAATTCTTAGACTTTAAAGACCAAATTCTGAATATTTGAGAAAAGTGTATTTCATTTACCAAGGCATTATGGAATGTGTTGCCGGCTCGACAAATATATATTAGCTCACGTTTTAAGTAGTACAGTGGTAAAACATGAGCGGCCGACATTGAGTTAACAGTTAATGAACTTGTAAAATGAATAGAATATATCATGCATATTCTGTTTGGAAGTTGTTGAAAAGATACAAACAAATTATTTTAACTCCGAAAAAGCTCAATTTGAGCAAGTTAACTTTGATAAAACATTGATGTTTTATTAATCAATGTTTTATCCTGGGTTAAAGATACTGATTAATATTAATTTCTTTTAAATTTTCGTCATGAATTATTAATGAATTTTACAAGTAGAATTACATTCACACTCATTATTTATATTTCCTGTAGGTTACGGCACAAGAAACATCAACACCTGAACGCTACGAGAGTAATGCTACAGTTGTAATAAACATAACGGATGTTAACGATCATAATCCAAAATGCTCTCAGGATATTTATAAAGTTACCGTGGACGAGAATCGACCCAATGGGACATACGTTACACAAGTATGATTATATTAATGAGCCCTAAATTAGGAATGTGAAACATTTTTTGGTTTTGTTGTTTTTGTTGTTTTGTTGTTTTTGTTGCTGTTGTTTTTGTTGTTTCTTAGTTTTTGTTGTAATTGTTTTTGTTGGTGTATTAGTTTTTGTTGCTGTTTTGTTGATTTTATTGTTTTGTTGTATTGTTGTTTTGTTGTTATTGTTCTGTTGTTTTGTTGTTTTGTTGTATTGTTATTTTTTTTTGTTGTATTGGTGTGTTGTTGTTGTTGTTGTTGTTGTTGTTGTTGTTGTTGTTGTTGTTGTTGTTGCTGTTGTTTTTGTTGTTTCTTAGTTTTTGTTGTAATAGTTTTTGTTGGTGCTTTAGTTTTTGTTGCTGTTTTGTTGATTTTATTGTTTTGTTGTTATTGTTCTGTTATTTTGTTGTTTTGTTGTTTTGTTTTTGTTGTATTGGTGTTTTGTTGTTGTTGCTGTTGTTGCTGTTGTTGCTGTTGTCGCTGTTGTTTTGTTGTTGTTGTTGTTGTTGTTGTTGTTGTTGTTGTTGCAGTTGTTGTTGCAGTTGTTGTTGTTTTAGTTTTTGTTGCTGTTTTGTAGATTTTTTGTTTTTATTGTTTTATTGTTTTGTTGTTTTGTTGTTTTTATTGTTTTGTTGTTTTGTTGTTTTGCTGTTGCTGTTGCTGCTGCTTATGTCATTGTTATTGTTGCTGTTGTATTTATTCTGGTTTTAGGTTGCTGTCAGGTTTCTAGTAATGACAATAAATTATATTATTATTCAATTTATTTTTCTCTCAATTTTGATTGGCCTCGACGTTGCTACGTCATCTACAAATAACTGCCTACAAATAATAGTCTGAGCATGCGCATAAGACTCAAACCTTGTTTTGCTGCAAATGATACTCTACTTACGCGTAGTCAGCTCCAGCTCTGAAAATAAATTTTTCCCACACAAATGACTTGGAATAAAAAGAATGACAAAAACACACAAAAGGTAATAAAAACAGTGTTGAAAAAGAATTGAAAAATAAAATAATTATCGGACTCGGTTATTGCAAAATATCGTGATTTGTCAGTGTTGTGCAGATCAGTTATTTGCCTCTGGCTTGGCATCGGAAAGGAATTCGTCTTATTTTTTACCGGTCCGTATCCTACCAAATCCTGCTTTCTGATTGGCTAACGAGCGGTCCGTATTAGCCCATACGGCCCGAGCGGTCCGCTCGTACGGACCTCTCGACATCATTTTAGTTTTAAATGCGTTTTATAAGCCGTAAAATATTCTAAAAGCATTTGAAAATGATCTCAAACGAGATTGAACATATTGAAAGACATATACATGAGTCTTTTTATCCGAAAAGAGACTTAACTCTCAATTTCATTTGACCAAGAAAAAGCACGGGCTTTACAGTATAATAAACAATTATTGTATGAGGCTGAGTTATCCAGACTGAATGACGTTTGAATGTCTAATAACTGATGTTATTGATGTTCAAATAACAATATGAAGCGGTGAACACCACCATGATATTTCTCTTTCGATTCAATCTCCCCTCCTCAGGTTGTTGGTATTGATTCCGATGCTGGAAAGAATGCCGAAGTTCGGTTCTCATTTGAATCCGACTTAGATGGCCACGCCAACTTCTTTACCATCGACAGCATCACTGGCAATATAACAACATTGAATCCTCTGGATCGTGAGACAAAGAGCGTGGTTACTCTCACTGTAACATTGAGGGATCAGGCTGAGGTGGAACATAAGAGGTATAATTGACGTTATATACTACTTCACAGAATAATCCAATACAGATCTTTTACCGCGCATTATTTCTAGAATTTTTATCCATTTTTCTTTGTTTTGTTTTCACAAATATCGCGTTGTTTGTTGCATATATTGTTTTCAGATCTGGTAGTTGTTACGTCCAAGTTAGTGTTGGCGATGAAAATGACAATACTCCGAAATTTATTTCGTTATTAAACGCCACGTCTGTGTCGGAAGACGCGCTGCCAGGCACAACTGTGGTTACCATCAAGGTTTGTTGTTATATGTTTGTTGTTATATAGAATAAAAATATAGGTCGGATGAATACTGTAGGTGGGTGCAGGGCAACCTCGATCCCAGGACCATTTTCGCCGACCTTCCACCGTGTAGGCAAAATGCCCTGGGAACGAGGTTGGGTGCAGGGTAGATAACATAGATACAGGAGGCATAGATTGCGGGCTCGGCTAAGGCAGCGGGCCACTATGGGGAATCCAAAATGGCGGCTCAAGCGGGCAAAAGCATAAGGATCATAAATAAAACTAGAGGGGACAATGGGACCAGAATTTGATAACCAATTGAATGCCGTCATTTGGAGCAAATTGGAGGGCAGACTTCATGGTTGCCGGTCTTTTTGTCAGGATGGCTTACAAACTGATCTCTAATATTGTTTAGATGCTGCAAAAAATGAAGCCAGGAATATTTCGCTGCGGCCATCTTGAATGGACCACGCTATATAGTTTTACTATAGGTGACAGAGACTATCTAGTGTCTCTGATCATTGAATATGGTAACATGAATTAGTCGTCGAAGGTTTTTGTCGTAAAAAAACTACGGCTCCATTACAATAATAATGAAATGATATAAAACAAGCGTTCACTGATATAAGTTTTTATTGGTACGAGCTTTCGGCTGTCAGACTACAGCCTTCAACGGGTTAAGAAAAATATGGAAATCTACACCTATATATATACAAGCAGAAAAATATTAAAGGGAATGACAGGATATGACATAAAATATAAGGATAATGTGTTATTGTTTCTTTAGTACACTGTAAAAACGGATTGGTTGAAACAACCAATTGGATAGGTTGTCTCAGACTATATTTTGGTTAAAATGACCTTAGTTTGGTGATTTCAATATGAGTCTGAGACAACCGAAGAAATTGGTTGTTTTAACCATTCTGTTTTTACAGTGAATAGCATATTGTCCTGGAAGAGGCTTCAAGTTGTTGTCGGCTTCTTTCGTTAATCCGGTGTGCCACGTAAGACTTTAGAATCTTGGCACACCGGATTAACGAAAGAAACCACCAACAACTCGAAGTCTCTTCCAGGACAATATACTATTCTACTAAAGAAACAATAACACATTATCCTTATATTTTATGTCACATCCTGTCATTCCCTTTAATATTTTTCTGCTTGTATATATAGGTGTAGATTTCCATATTTTTCTTAACCCGTTGAAGGCTGTAGTCTGACAGCCAAAAGCTCGTACCAATAAAAACTTATATCAGCGAACGCTTGTTTTATATCATTATGTTTAAACCTGATATCGGCTCGTATATTTTTTCCAATAATAATGAAGCTGGTAAATGTATAGGTAGACGTAGGGTCATTGCGCAAAAGGTTAGAACAAAACGGAGCCACATGCATGTTAAGCAATTTTATTCAGGAGGAGCGATGAAACCACCGAAATTTCATTTCATTTTCTTCATAAATGTTTGTAACACTTGTTCGAAGATCTCGCACTCTCGCTATGACTCGAACTGTTGTTTGTTTCCCTTGAAATAGTAGGGTTCAAGCTGTATTTGTATATGAGTATTAATTGTTGTTTGACATGTGTATATAGGCCGAAGATGATGATGTGTCGTCGAATGCTCAAGTGAAATACTATATGGTCTCTGGAAATATTAATGGCACGTTTAGCTTAAATATGTCGAGGTAACAACAGAGTGCATAACACTATGATAACTTGGTTGTTTTATACCGTATGATACATTGATACACCACACCACACTACGCTATACATTATACATGATTTGGCTATGCTGCTCTGTTGTATATCATTTTAAGATGACTGTATAGTCTAAAACGTTTGGTCTTATTAAAGATTTTTAACTTAACAAAACATTAAAATAACAATATATATAGATATGAATTGAACCCGCGACCCTGCGATGCCAGTGCAGTGAAATGCCAAATATTACTTGTATATATATATACCATATATTGTCAAATACATATATGGAAAAGTGACTGCCCCAACCGGGAATCGAACCCTGGTCTCCGAATCAACGTTTCGGCGCTCTGACCTTTGAGCTAATGAGACACGGTCAGAACAGTCAGTGATTTTTCCATATACACATTAAATTCGCCGCTTTCACTTAACACCAACAGGCAGACATCGCATCTAACCATAATGTGGAGAAAGGCCTCTCGAGCGCACTTCCCAAAGTAGCGAAGCGATACACAACTTCTTGTATGCAGAGGGCTTTAATAATAATTAATTGATATATGAGAGGATTTAATATTGTCAAATACATATATGGAAAAAGTACTGCCCCAACCGGTTCGATTCCCGGTTGGGGCAGTCACTTTTTCCATATATGTATTTGACAATATTAAATCCTCTCATATATCAATTAAATATATATATATATATATATATATATATATATATATATATATATATATATATATATATATATATATATATATATATATATATATATATATATATAATATATATATATATATATATATATATATATATATATATATATATATATATATATATATATATATATATATAATATATATATATATATATATATATATTGCAAAGTTCATACACACTATAGCATCACGTTACTTTGTTATGCTATCTCGTATCATTATAACCAATATACAAGGCCAAACATCAAACCACCCTCTTGAAAACACTCAATGCAAGCAGCGGCCGATAACGAACTAGTCGAGCCGCGAATATGTTTGCAGCCCTGTGTATCATTGATCTTATAATGCACTGCATCTTTAACCAGATTAATGCTGCCTTTCATAATTATTTGTCCTTGTATATTGGTGATAATGATAAGATGGTGATAATGATAATAGCATGGCACCACACATCCTCTTGGTCTTAACCAACGTTTTTCTTTTATTTAATTTCCTACAAGTTTTTTGTTATTTTAGTTTGCTTGGAACTTTTTTTATTATTAGCTCATGCACCTTCATTCCTTTTCAAGTTTTTGTTTCTTACCGCTTTACTATCGCATATATATAATCCCCTTGAATATTGGACCTGTCATTTCTCCCTCCCCCTCAGTCTGTTTGCTGATCGACTGTAAAAATAGCAAATGATTTAACTTTTCGTACCTCATTAATTATTAGGCTAGTTTGTTTATCTCCCGTGCATTTGATTGGCTACTTTCTACTTGTGACACTCTTTTGGCATATAAGGGCTCCGCTCGAAACGTCAGTATTTTGTCACTAGAAATCTTGGCAGTTTACCACCTTTTCACTTTTGTCTGTTCATATTATTTATTTGTGGCCCGCAAATGTTACTGCGCGGGCCACAAATAAATCATATGCCTTCCAAACGTCATGTTATTGCCTTATTATCATAAGACGACAAAAAACTTTCTTTTAAGAAACACTGTTTTTTCGGGGGTGGAGTGTCCTGTAACGACATAAATAACTCGCGAATATACGTCCTACTTTCCATAAAGTAATCTATACATACAATAATCATTGCTTATTTCATATTGTTTAATTGTTTTCAGTGGTGTTCTCGCGACAAGAAAGGTCTTAGACAGAGAGACAATAAATCAATACAACTTAATCGTCAACGCCACCGACAGTGGAGGAATGGTACGTCAATTAGTTTGTGATACGATTGTTTGTCCCCACTGTTGTTTACCAACATTATTAGGAATCTCGTAGTTCGTATGGAATTTTGTGGGAACAGCACGTGAATTATTTATTGTTAAGTTTTCAACCTTTTCAACCTGTTGAACCATATGCTGGTGCTCCATTGATGTTACAGTTACAGTTGTATATACTCCAGAAACGGCTAGCCGTTGGGAGTCGCTGGACCGGTCCACTCATCGATCCAGCGCTGAAATTCGTTTTTTCTCATTATTCTGCAAAGTTGGCTCTTATCGAGACCTGTCCATTTTTCGAGTTTGTTCCAGCGATCTCGTGCATATTTGCGTTGGTTTTTGGCGAACAGCATTTGTTTCTGTGGCATATAGTTTTCCATGCGCACAATGTGTCCGAGCCATCGTAGTGTTTGCTTACGAATAAATACATCTGGGCGCCCAGCATTAGTTATCCGGTATACATCTGCGTTATTGTACACGTACGCGTAGTCCCATTCTTGGCCGGCACTGATACGGTGCTTGTAAGCTGCTAGGGATTCTCTTTTTTCACGCGCGGGTGGTGTATTCCTCCGTCGGTGGCCTCCTTTGATCATACATCGGAGCATCTTACGCCAGACCACCTCCAAGGAAGTCACGTTCTTCTCGCTGATGTCCCATTTCCCAAAACCTTTCCATTTGTTATTGTCTGTCCAGTTTAAAGTGCCTATGACACGAAAATTAAGTTTGCCTTATTTGAAAGAACACTTCAAATGAGTAACATCTTTTGTGGTTTTTCATTTCCTTTCTTCGTTCTTGAGATATTTCAGTTTGTATAATATGCAAATGACAATGGTGAGACGTACACGTGCATAATGACTTATTGGAGAAGGTTATTTATCTTTGCTAATGCAAACCAAATTTAATTTGAATGAAGCATGTGCGTGAGTATTTCCAAAAACATGGAACTTGTACAATTTCAAGTGATTTTGTGTGATAATAACAAAGATATATAACCTTCTCCGATAAGTCATTATGCATGTGTACGTCACGCCATTGTCATTTGCATATAATACAAACTGAAATATCTCAAGAACGAAGAAAGGAAACGAAAAACTACAGATGATGTTACTCTGTCGTTTTAAGTGTTCTTTCAAATAAGGCAAACTTAATTTTCGTGTCATAGGCACTTTAAGTTTTCAACCTTTTAACCTGTTGAACCATATGTTGGTGCTCCATTGATGTAATCCCTGCGTTGATAACGTTCTTCTATGGATTATTGGGTCTTCTGCATTTTCTGTTATAGTCACAAACTGAAGTAGTAATTGTCACCATTTTGGATAAGAACGATAATGCACCTAAATTCCATCAACCACGTGGCTACTGGTTCTCCGTCGATGAAAACAGCGCCGCGTTACTTGTGGGCATTGTCCAGGTTGGTAGATAAATACAATTATTGTACTCTGTGAACATTCCGCGTAACATTATGGTGATAATGGTCCTGGTGGTGCTGGTGATGATGATTGTGGTGATAATAATGATGATGACGATAAAAAATATAATGATGGTGATAATGACAATGATCATGATGAGGATGATGATGATAACGATGGTGATGATGACAATAATGATGATGATGGTAATAATGATGATGATGCCAATAATGACGATGATGGTAATAATGATGATGGTAGTAATGATAATGATGGGGATGATGATGATAACGATGGTGATGATGGCAATAATGATGATGGTAATAATGATGATGGTGTCAATGATGATAATGGGGATGATGATGACGATGGTAATGATTGCAATAATGATGATGATGGCGATAATAATGATGATGGTAATAATGATAATGACAATGATCATGATGAGGATGATGATGATAACGATGGTGATGATGACAATAATGATGATGATGGTAATAATGATGATGATGCCAATAATGACGATGATGGTAATAATGATGATGGTAGTAATGATAATGATGGGGATGATGATGATAACGATGGTGATGATGGCAATAATGATGATGGTAATAATGATGATGGTGTCAATGATGATAATGGGGATGATGATGACGATGGTAATGATTGCAATAATGATGATGATGGCGATAATAATGATGATGGTAATAATGATAATGACAATGATGATGATGGGGATGATGATGTTGGCAATAATGATGATGATGGCGATAATAATGATGGTAATAATGATAATGATGTTGACAATAATGACGATGGTGATGATGCCAATAATGATGATGATGGTAATAATGATGGCGATGGTAATAATGATGACGATGGTAATAATGATGATGATGGTAATAATGATGATGATTGTGGTAATAATGATGATGATTGTAATATGATGATGGTAATAATGATGGCGATGGTAATAATGATGATGATTGTAATAATGATGACGATGGTAATAATGACGATGATGGTAGTATGATGATGATGGTAATAATGATGATGGTGATGATGGCAATAATGATGATGATGGTAATAATAATGACCATCGTTTTAATATATACACTGCTGTAGTGAATGTGGGGAGCAACCTTCGCTCGCCATCTGAGTCTCGGTAGCTCAACCGGAATCAGAAAATTACAGGTTCCATTCCTGTCCTGGACTCATAATAATTTTTCTGAAGATACGAGGTTAACGATCGTCCATGTATCGACCATGATTATTACTATGGCGGTGATGATCATGAAAATAATGATGATGATGAAATGATGATGACAAAACGAGGTGAAAGTGCAAATCCTGCTCAAATGAAACTGAGAATTTAAGTTGACTTAACAAAACGACGATAAGATTTTCAAAAAAACTTACAAACACTGTTTCATTTTCAGGCTTCAGATGCTGATCTTGGTTCGAACGCTGACATCACCTATTCCATCGTTGCTTCTTTAAACTCAAACAAGTAAGCAACAATTTTGTGTTGAGGCCATTTCCATTCCCTTGGTGTCTTCCTGTTGTTGTTTTATCAGGTCAAATTCTTGGCTGATACACGCCGAATTAGGGAACCTTTGATTAGAGTACGGGTAATAACAATTCGTCATTGTTGTCGCATTTGATTTCGCCACCTTGTGTGTTTACATGATGTGATAAAGTATTTATTCTAAACAAAATGGTGTCGAATGTCTATTTAAAGTGGAACTGTAGTAAAAAATAAATTAAATGATTAGTTTCTTGCTTCAAAATGTTTTAGCCATATCACTTCTATACAGGCTTGACTTCTATACTATACTTTGAGAATGTTCTCTCGCATGACTCAACTGTGTTCTTAGACATTGGGTGTGTGACATTATGGGCGTGTATGGCCAGACACCAGGGGCCCATTAGGTGCAGCTTGAAGTTAGTAAAGTTGTCAAGGTTTTGCTGTGCAAGCTGTGATAAGTTGTCAATACTCAGAAAAACTCTGAGCTCCAGACAGGACTCGCATCCGCAACCTTCTGAATGCTAGACAGACGCTCTAACCATTGAGCCACTAGAACTCATATGGCAGTGCAATGTTAGCATCACTCAGGGTCTTAAAAATAATTAAGGAGAAAGTGCTGTCTTTGCAATAATACCAGCAAATAGTAAGACTTTCGGGTCTTCTTGGATAACGACCTTATATCGTAGGCCCTCGGAAGCCCTATCAATTGGGCTTCTAGCTTGTTGGGGTATTCCGTTCACCAAAAAGAGTGATAAATCTGCTAAACTAAACTAAACTAAACTAAACTAAACTAAACTAAACCAAATTAAATTAAACTAAACTAAATTAAACTAAACTAAACTAAACTAAACTAAACACAGGTACTTGTTGGACTACAAGTCGTGTTGTCAATTTCCAGTCGGCTCAGAGTTTTTCAGAGTATTGACAACTTAACACAGCTTGCACAGCAAAACCTTTACAACTTTACCTACAGTATAGGGTATCTATCAAAGTCGTAGGATTAATATTTTTCGGAACTTTTCCAGGTTCACCGTCGAGTCGGCAACTGGTACTATCAAGACCGCTGTCCCATTGGATCGTGAGACGAAGGACACTTATAAACTGACGGTGATATCCAAAGACAAAGGCTCACCATCCCTTTCAACTAACGTCACCGTGTATATTAATGTTTCTGATGTTAACGACAACATGCCACGTTTTACTAAAAAACAATACACAGTCAGCTTGAATGAGAATGGAGAAAATTTCGCATTTCTCAATTTGACAGTAAGGGTTTCTGGGTCTTTATACACGTGAAAACGCATAACGTGCTGTAAGATGTCGACAACGTGAACAATGTAGTGCTGTCAACTGTGAACAATGTTGTGGTGCCAACTGTGAACAATGTTGCACTGCCAACTATGAACAATGTTGTGCTGCCAACACTGAACAATGTTATGTTGCCAACTGTGAACGCATCGCATGTGTTGCCAACTATGAACAGTGTTGTGCTGCCAACTGTGAACAATGTTGTGCTGCCAACTGTGAACAATGCGCATGTGCTGCCAACTGTGAACAATGTTGTACTACTAACTGTGAACAATGTTGCACTGCCAACTATGAACAGTGTTGTGCTGCCAACTGTGAACAATGTTGTGCTGTCAACTGTGAACAATGTTGTGCTGCCAACTGTGAACAATGTTGTGCTGCAAACTGTGAACAATGTTGTACTGTCAACTGTGAACAATGTTGTACTGTCAACTGTGAACAATGTTGTACTACTAACTGTGAACAATTTTGTGCTGCCAACTGTGAACAATGTTGTGCTGTCAACTGTGAACAATGTTGTGCTGCCAACTGTGAACAATGTTGTGCTGCCAACTGTGAACAATGTTGTGCTGTCAACTGTGAACATTGTTGTGCTGTCAACTGTGAACAATGTTGTGCTACCTGCCAACTGTGAGCAATATTTGCTGCCAACTGTGAACAATGTAGAGCTGCCAACTATGAACAATATTGTGCTGCCAACTTTGAACAATGTTGTACTGTCAACTGGGAACAATGGTGTGCTGTCAACTGTGAACAATGTTTTACTGTCAACTGAGAACAATGTTGTACTGTCAACTGTGAACAATGTTGTACTGCTAATTGTGAACAATGTTGTGCTGTCAACTGTGAACAATATTGTACTTCCTAATGTTAACAATGTTATGCTTTCAACTGTGAACAACGTTGTATTGCCAACTGTGAATAACGTTATGCTGTCAACTGTGAACAAATTTGTGTAACCAACTGTGAACAATGTCGTGTTGCCAACTGGGAACAATGGTGCATGTTGAACTTGCCTTTCTCGAGAAGAGATTGTTACCATGTAGATTGTTACCATTACACATGGCTTCATACAATACGGTGGCGATCTTAGCGATGAAAATGCACTCAAACAGGCTTGGACTGGCCATTGTTCTGGCACAAGATGGCACAATGGCCAGTCCTACTAAGCCTGCACTCAAAGTCACAGTTACAACATTCTGTTGTGTTAGTAACATTGCCAACATTGCTTTATTGTATAGGCCAACGACAACGATCTCGGTATTAATTCTAAATTTCGCTACGACATTCTTTCCGGAAACTCTGACGGGTATTTCTCTGTGGACAGCAGTACAGGTGCATTATCAACGAAGAGAAGCTTGGATTTTGAAAAGAACCAGGTTTTCACCTTGTTAATGCAAGTGCAAGATCTTGACGGCAATGAAACGTATGGTGAACCATTTCAGGATAAGGCCGTGGTTTATGTGTCGGTGAAGGTAAGTGGTTTGGTTTTCCTGATGATGGTGATTACTATCATGTTGTTAATAATTATGTTGCTGCAGGTGATGACGATGGTGATGATTAAGATAGTGATGATGATGACGGTGGCTGTAACGGTGAATGTGATTGTGACGACGACAACGATGACGACGATGATGACGACGACGATGACGATGATGATGATGATAATGATGATAATGATTATGATGATGTTGTTGATGATGACAACAATGATGATGATGGTGATGATGATGATGATGATGATGATGACGACGATGATGATGATGATGACGACAACGATAACGCGTACGGTGACGGTGGCTGTGATGGTGATTGTGACGACGATGACGACGATGACGATGACGATGACGACGACGATGATGATGATGATGATGATGATGATGATGACGATGATGATGATATAATGATGATAATTATTATGATGATATTGTTGATGATGACGACAATGATGATGGTGGTGGTGATGATGATGACGACAGTGATGACGACGATCACGACGACGACGATGATGATGATGATGATGATGATGATGATGACGACAATGATGATGACGACAATGATGATGGCGGTGGTGATGATGATGATAACAGTGATGATCACGATGACGACGACGACAACGATGATGATGATAATGATGATGACGTCAATGATGATGGTGTTGGTGATGATGATGACAACAGTGATGATTGCGATGACGACGACGACGATGATGATGGACGATGATGATGATGACGATGATGATGACTATGATGATGGCGGTGGTGATGATGATGACAACAGTGATGATGATGACAACCGTGATGATGACGATGACGACAACGATGATGATGATGATGATGATGATGACGATGACAACAATGACGACGATGACAACGACGACGACGACGACGACTATGATGATGATGATGATGATGATGATGACGATGATGATGATGATGATGATGATTACGACGACGACAATGGTGATGATGATGATGATGACGATGGTGATGATGATTATGGTAATGACGATGGTGGTGATGACGGTATAATGGTGATAACGGTATAATGGTGATGATGCTGATGACGATGATGACAATTATAATGAATATATGATCATGATGATGATTTCGTACAAATCTTTTTTATCCGTTCTATTTAGGATGTGAACGACCATACTCCATCTTTCACCCAATCTTCTTACTCTGTGCGTTTCTACGAAAACATAACGATAGGAAGTGAAGTAGTTCGCCTAAGAGCAGTAGACGAGGATAGCGGACAAAACAAAGTCATAGAATATTCCTTCGTTCGTGGAAATGAACTCGGAAAATTTTTCATCGATACGAATAGTGGACGAATTACGGTGAAGGAGTCGATAGACCGCGATGCACCCAATAATGAAATCACTTTTAACATTACAGTAAGTCTTGGACAAGTTAATGTTGACTAGAAGATCTTTGGAACGGAAAAAACATGCAAACAAACGCACTTTCTTTAGAAAAAAAAACCAGATGAGCTAATGCTTTTAAATTAACCCATACAGGCATATAAGCTGTGACAAACAATGGAAGCTACTGTATATATATCAAATGTGACTTGCAGCTTGGTTATTTCAATATAGTAACTATTGTTTTTTACGTGTTAATTTATATAATAAGATATAAATTAAGGTTAATGACTTAGCAACATTGTTCACAGAGCTGTCACGTGCTGACGACGGTCAATACATCATTGTGTACACGAGCAAGGAACTGTCGCAAGAGTACAACCTTTGTTCAACCAAGAACAAAGACACATTATCCTATAGGCCCCAACCCAGGTTCGCCAGTCACTTTAGTCATTCTAGCATTTACTTCCCGGGCTTCACCGTGGGTGAAGTGTGGCCTGGGGGACACCACTTCCCGCCCCTATTAAATTTGTATTTAAATTTTTTACAAATTTTACAAAATGTTTTCTCTAGTGCTACAGTAACAAGTAATTTCTAAAAAAACTATTGAGATATGTACAAAAAGAGAGTTATTATTTATTACTAGGCTGAAGTTAGAAGGGAGGTGGGTGGAGAACATTTTTCTTTCTTTTAGTGACTACCCGTGTAGGATTATTCCAGGCCAGGACATGAGGGCAAGGTCCTTTCCAAAAGGAATGAGGACCCAGACCCTCACTCTGACCTTGTTCCTCCCGCTTTCTGAGGTCCCAGACCCTCAGAACTGCACTTCCCGTCACCCATATTTGCCACACGATTTGCTAGAAACATTAATCAAGCTTTAACGGAAACTCAGAAAAATATTTCTGAACCTCAGACAGGAATCAAACCCGCAACCTTCTGATCTCCGGTTAGACTCTCCAACCATTGAGATACCAGAACTCAGATGGCAGAACGAAGGCTACGTACTGCTAATTCATCAGTCTCGATATGTCTGTATATATTTTATCCATATTAAATGGTAGCTCAATGGCTAGAGCGTCTAACAGGAGATCTGAAGGTCGCGTGTTCGATTCCTGTCTGGGGCTAAGAAACATTTTCTGAGTTTGCGTTAAAGCTTGAGTAGCAAATAATTTACTATAATGGAAGTTATAGCGCCTAGACAGTTTTCAGTGATTGTTGGCAAAATAAAAATGGCAAGGCTTGTTTTTACGCTAAGAATGTAAAACAGCTATGATTCGTTTGTTCTAGGTGATGGCAAAAGACAGTGGAAAGCCGTCCTTAAATTCAACAGTCCAGGTTTGTTATTATTATAAAAAAACATATTTGAAAACAGTATCCCATTCCGAGCTCTTAGGCGTCTGGTTTTCAAGGCGCCTTTTATCTAACAATCAATGCTTAAATGAACTATTTACATGTAACAAATATATAACAACAAGCTAAATTGACTAAAAATACAAGAATCGTCATTTTATACGTTTTAAGGATAGCCTTAAAGGGGCTATGCACTGATCTCTAAATAAAGACTGGATCGAGCAACTATTGTTCAGAAAATGAAGCCGGAAGTCCACCATTACTACGGGACCAACTGAGAATCCTATGAGGTTTTTTGATGGTTTATGTGCTCTTACCATCGACAAAATAAAATAATATTACTATAAAGAGGACCAGAAAACATTTTTCAAATTACTGGGTAAAACGATTCATCGCCTACCTACAGATTTACTGCCAGTTTGGTCCCTTAGTTATGGCCGCCGTTGGCTCTAATTATCCAGTGAGAGAAGCCTGATATTTAATGTTAACAAAGAAACTATATTGGCCAGACACTAAACCTATTTTGCTAGCGTTACAGTTTGATTTGCTTGCAAACTCGGAGTTTCTAATGATCTCTCGTTAATTTACATTATGCGAATATGCAGGCTTCAAAATCAGCTCATCAGATACAATAGAAAGCTCAAGCCAGTCTTTATTTAGAGATCAGTGGGGCTATGTCACGACTTGCCTGGTTACTCAGCTAAGCGTACTTTTTGATATTTTGTTGAAGATAGTATACGGCAATCGTGGCCTTCCAGCTCCTTCTTGTTTCCCACCACGATTAGACATTAAATTGTCATTACGCTTTACTTATAACTGGTCCAAAAATAACCCACCAACATGAAAATAACACATACTAATCGAATAAATCGTTCAGCTTTGTCAGCTTACTTTGTCAGTTAACTTATGACGTCAAGAGGATATCACATTTTTAGAAAATCAAGTGTATATTTGAGATTATTCAACGAAATCACTTAAAACATTGTACATTACGACACTTCATGACACCTAACATCATTACATCGAAATAGTGATGCCAAATTAATTTACTATTTCTAATTTCTTGATTTTCTAAAAATGTGTAAAGCCCTTTATCATAGGTTATTTCATATCACATAAGTCTAAATATGTCAAGAACGACGTGAGATATGACAGTGATCTAAATCACCATTCCTAATAATTTTAGAAGTTTATTTAAACATAGCTCAAATAACTTAGACTAAATTTTCCTTTTATAAGGCACTTTAAGGAATTTTTTTTGTTTTTCGACTGTAAAATCAATTAAATTGTTACGATGAATATAATTCAATTTATTACAAACGTTGAACACACGGTTATGCTTTTCGACACAGCATTGTTTTTACCTTGTACATAATTAAGTATAGATTTATTATATTTAATATGTTTATCCAATTATTGCAACCCCTAGTGTGATCTCTCGCTTGATATCTTTCCACTAATTTATTATTTCAACGTATATTTCTTTATTATGTAAAAAGCCTCATTGATAACGTATTTTTGCTCCTAATTAAATGTCTTGAAAATGTTTTTGTAGTTGTTCATTGAAGTTGACGACGCCAATGACAATGCTCCAAAATTTCTTCAAGGTATTTGTTCGTGAACGCGGTCTTGCTTCAATATATATAAATTTTATAATAATATTTTGAACTACCAAACAGATAAAAATATGCCAAAACGATAAAATAACGATAAAAATGCGTGAAGGATTAAATAAGTTAAGCCAAGTGACTTTCCATCAAATGTATCTTACATTATTTGTATGCATCTCAGCCTCGTGATATTCTTTGTATTGTGTTAAGCTTGGAGTAGACAGACGATACATGGACGATCGTCAAGTTACCTGTAACCTTCTGTTTGCCGGTGAGACGCTCTAACCATTGAGCCACCGAGACTCAGATGGAGACAGGTTACAGGTTCGATTGGTTCCGGGACTCAGAAACGTTTTCTGAGGAATTATCCATGTATCTTTTGTCTACTCCAAGCTTCCACATTCACTACATTGGTGTATATATACAACACACCTAAGCACACATATACACAACACACCCATAGCCATTACATATATACCAATCGAACCAGTACATCATTGTAACCTTCGCTCTCCATCTGAGTCTCGATAGCTCAATGGTTAGAGTTCAATGTTCGATCCTTGTCCGGGACATTTTCTGAGGATTTGAGCTTGACGATCGTCCATGTATCATTCTTGTTATGCTAATTTCATTTTAGAGATGCGTGCACATTGGAAGATGCATTTGATCACATATGTGAAACCCTAACATATGAAAATATTTTATGTAAAAATATTTCACATATGATCACATGTGAAATCCTAACATGTGAAACGATTTCACATCTGATCACATGTAATCACATGTGAAAATCTAACATGCGAAAATATTTCACATGTAATCACATGCATGTGAATGGTAGTATATGTCAAATATATTCACATGTGATCATATGAAAACGTAACAGGTAGACATGTTCACATGTAATTTCATGACATACTGTAAAATTCACTATAGTGAACAGAATTGAATACATATTGAATTGAATACACACAAATGACATGCACATGCAGACTGCTGATAAGTTGCAGCTGCATTATAATCAAGAACAGAAAGCAAAATTATCGTAAAAAGCAGGAAAAGGCATGCTCCCCCATAAATATTTTAATTCCACAAGGCCATAAGTACGTTATCAGCAGTTTTTGAGAATAATTTTCACAGCATGAAGTCATTTATAAATGGCGTTTTGAAATTTTTGTGAAATTTGAAATTTAGTGAAAATCTTTATATGATCTTTATATGGCATGAAGCCATTTATAAAATATGTAAGATTACAAAGGGGACATCTGTACATCAGTACATAAAATATTATTGAAGAAATCCTAATTGCAATGGACCTGAGATCTACGAGGTCCAGTTTGACTTTGAAGACATATGGAGTGAGTGTAGCCAACGGTTTTTTATCAGCAATGTTCATCCTTAAAGTGCCCCTCACCTCAAAATGTTTTATTGTCTTATTTGGAAGAACTTTTAAAATAATAAAGTAACTTCGTTTGAAGATTTTCACTTCATCGCTTTCTTTGTGAGATATATCAGTTTGTTTGATATGCAAATATCTGGAATTTCGTCACACATGCATAATGAGTTATCACAGAATGTTATATATCTTTGCGTTCATGAAATAAAAACACTAAAGTGTGAATAACACGTGTGTGCGTTTCTCCCACAACACCAAACTTCTTGATTTTTAAGGATTTCGTTCGAGAATGAAAGAGATACACACATTTCTCCAATAAGTCATTATGCATGTGTGACGAAATTCCAGACATTTGCATATCAAACAAACTGATATATCTCAAAAAGAAAGCAAAGAAACGAAAATCTTCAAAAGAAGTTACTTTATCATTTTAAAAGTTCTTCCAAACAAGACAATAGAACATTTTGAGGTTATGGGCACTTTAAATACAATCGACGGTATTTCAATAGATTCATAACTGGGTTCATTTCCATGTTCCTAAAAGCGCACTTCTTGACAACCTTTTTGGGAGGGAAAATACCCGCTACTCCTATGACGGAAGCCGACAATACGTACGACAGCCAATCAGAAGCGACGTACGACAGCCATTTACGTACGACAATAAGAATAAATACGAAAGCTACTAAGTTCTCAGAAGAACTGCACATCACTGCATGAAAAAATGGATTTATTCAAATTTACAACTATTGAAATGGTGCATTTACTATAGGAGTAAATATGGTAAATACCGTATTTACTTCATATTTACTCAAAATTCATGAGTAAATGTGGCATTTACTAAGTTTACTCCTATGGTATAAATGTAATATTTCAATACATTTGCTCCATGTCTGCGCATTTTGTAAATTTGAGTAAATTCAACTTCAAAAAATACTTATTAGTAAGAGTATTATCCAAAAGCCGATCAGTAGTGGCGTTATAATTTATGTCCAAAATTTATGATGTTTTTTTGTATTTTTCACATAGCTCATTACACAGTGGACCTACCAGAAAATTCACTTGCAGAAACATCCTTGATTCAGTTGCATTGCAGAGACGTTGACAGCGGAAACAATGGACAATTTAGTTTTGTGATCAAAAGTGGAATAGATGAGGTATCGGCGACAACGTTAATTGCTAGCCTGAGCCTTTTTAAAAAATAGAATATTTTAGAAATTTGTTTTTAATTTTTTGATGCCGAAGGTGAAACCAGAATTCCACATTGATAATGTCACGGGATTGATAACGAGTCTAGTAACGATCGACTATGATGAGGGAACGCACGAGTACCGCTTGGTTGTCGACGCCATCGACAAGGGAGAACCGAAGCTTTTAGGGTAAGCGTCCTTCCTTCCTTCCTTTATTTCATCCTTCCTTCTTCCCTCCTTCCCACCATTCCTTTATTTCTTCCTTCCTTCATTCATTCTTTCCTTCCTACTTTCCTTCCTACTTTCCTTCCTACTTTCGTTCCTACTTTTGTTCCTACTTTCCTTCCTACTTTCCTTCCTATTTTCCTTCCTTCCTTCCTACTTTCCTTCCTACTTTCCTTCCTACTTCCTTCCTACTTTCCTTCCTTCTTTCCTTCCTACTTTCTTTCCTTCCTTCCTTTATTTCATCCTTCCTTCTTCCCTCCCTCCCACCATTCCTTTATTTCTTCCTAACTTCATTCATTCCTTCCTTCCTACTTTCCTTCCTACTTTCGTTCCTACTTTCGTTCCTACTTTCCTTCCTTCTTTCCTTCCTTCTTTCCTTCCTTCTTTCCTTCATACTTTTTCCAATCCTTATTATTTCCCATTCATATATAGCTCTACTACAGTCGTAATCAACATCGTCAACTCAAACGACAACTCTCCCCAGTTCTCTCAGCAATTCTACTCGTTCTCTATAAAGGAAGGTTCTTATGTTGGAGTTAATCAACGTGTTGGAAAGGTGATTGCTAGTGACTTGGATTACGATGGGAAAAGTCCTTATGGTCAGGTGTACTACAGTTTTTCAAACAAAACCAGTAAGTTTTTTGTAAAAAACAGACAGACAGACAGACATAATTTAAACTCGGAATCTCAAATTAATTATTAGGTAACAATATTAAATATTAGGTAAATAAATATTAGTTAGGAATAACATTTCATAATCATCCTCAGAGTAACGTGAAAATTTATCGACATGATTAACCTAGTCGAGTATTTTCCGTCGACTCACGTAGTGTAGGTTAATCATTAGCCTCCTCTGCATGCAATTATGTGGCTTCTTAGTTGTGTGGGCAATGTTTTTTTCGAGTCAAATATTTTCCAAGGATGTTTTGGCCGAGCACAAATCCCAACAATCTTACTTCCCTGCAATCCCAGCCATTAATCATGTCGTCAAGGAATAACTATATGGTCAAATATATGTATATGAAAATTTGACTGCCCCAACCGGGAATCGAACCCTGAGTCCCCGAATCAACGCATCGGCGCTCTAACCACTGAGCTATTGAGATACGATCAGAACAGTCAAACATCATATACATATTTATACATCGCCCCGACTCTCAAATCTCTACAGGAAGACATCTCATATTCGACGAAGTAGAGCGAAGCCTCTCGCAGGACTTCCTCAAGTAGCGAGCTTATCACCGGCTCTTGTATGAAGAGAGGATTTATTATACATATATTTGACCATCAATAAATCCTCTCTTCATCTAAAGAGAATAACTATATACAGATATAAGTAATACTCAAACATGTAATTGTATAATCAATACATTATTCCGTGACAGACAGACAGACAGAGAACCAAATGGAATGACAGAAAATCAAACAGCTAGAATGACAGAGAATGAGAGAGCTAAGCAGGGAAAGAGGGAGTTGAGTGAAGGAGGTAGCGGAGAAATATCTTATTGTTTAGTTATTAGATTTGTCACTCTTAGGTGAACGGAATACCCAACACATACTATAAGCCCAATTGTAGGAGTTCCACATTGGCTATAGAAGCCCAATTATAGGGGTTCCGAGGGCATACGATTTAAGGTCGTTATCATTCCCTTTTAGATTTGTTTTCGATAAACAACGTCACTGGATTGATCACCACCAACGTGGTGTTGGATCGTGAACAGAACACGAAGTTTGTGTTTCAAATCCAGGCAAAAGATGGCGATGATTTGAATCCACGATCTAATAGTACATGGGTCTATATTACCGTGCTAGATGAGAACGACAATGCCCCGAAGTTTGTGAAAAGCCGTGAAACAATTCATGTGTTGGAAGGTGTTCCTGTTGGGTTTAGTATTGCTAATGTAAGCAGCATCTTTATTATCTACTTTATTATCTACAATAATGATTTTAAGCGTAAAAATCCACCTTACTGTTCTTCTTTAAGGCCATCAATGGCATTATACCTGTACCTATATCAAATGATATCCTATCCGAACGTCTTGTTCCCTTAAATCATCCGCAAATGTCAATGCGTGAATGCAATCTCATTCCGTCAACGTAAATGTAAAACAACTACTTTCAATCGCTCATTTCTTATTAGAACAACTAGGACTTGGAACTCTCTCCCTGAACACTTAAGGCTAAATCATTTAAACTTTAAAAAATTGAAGAAGTCACTATTAGACTATTATAATAATGCTCTATTATCGTGTCACAATGTTGACGATCCTCGAACTTGGAAAACTGTCTGCCTAAAGTGCAACACATCGCGAAGCCTCACTGAACCCATAACTTGCTGTTATTAGTTATTATTGTATTTTTGTAAGGGCCCACTGTATTGGTGTTTAACTGTTGTGGTGACCCTGCTTCTTCTATGTATTTTTAAGAGGCGAAGCTAAATAAATAAATAAGATGGAAAACCATATGCAGCAAACCGATCTATTTATTATTATGGAAGATAAATATGTTGACTGGAGTTATGTCATTACTATAATCAGAACCTCTTTAAAATTGTTAAAACACCATCCATATATCAAAGAAGTGGACTGCTCATTCTATTCTTTATTTCACATCTGGACATAAGAATTTCAACTGCATATTTAATAATCAAGATTGAAGTGTTTAATATTATCTTCTAGATTTTCTAGTTGATTCCAGTTGATGTTACTGTAATTGATGGTACCGAAAAAGATGGCGGCTGTACATTTTACCAGAATGCTTTGCGACCTTAAATCTCCTGTAATAACAGCTAAACATTGTTTACCTTGTAAACATGAATTAAATCCGTAAAAGCTTCCTTTTTACCAAACTTAATCTTTTTGAAACTCTATCTTCTGCTATTTCTACGAGATTCAATGTTTACTGCGCGCAAGGAATTATGGTTAACCGAGTTCGAGATTTGTACTGGAAAGTATTTTCCTGAAGTTTTCGTCCTGAGACCGAGCGAGATTTGCGCGAAAAAGCGAAGGCAAATACTTTCCAGTATACACCGAGCAAACGAGGTTAATAAGTAGTACATTTATTGCTTTTAGCTCATTTTCTTGTTTGTTTTTAGCGCTGTTTTCATTTCTTTACCTTAATTACCACTTAGGGGCAGATTACATGAGGCGAGTTAGCCGGTTAACCGAGTTGGCCTGCTTCATATATTTATCATCTCTTGTTTCAAAATTTCGATTACATGGCAACCGAGCTGGCCCGCCATGCCGCGATCCCGGTTTCTGCTTGCCGGGCCAACTCGGTTAAGCGAGTTGAAAATTTCACCGTTCCCCCATGTAATCGGCTTTTTGCCGAGTTGGCCCTGCAAAGTTGGCTGAAAAACTGTTTGGCTCGTTCTGTCTCGCGTTTGTTTACTTGATTGTGTGAATAAATATAGCTGAAATGGACTGAGATATAAACCTTGTTTGTGCGTTTAGCGAAGACTTATAAATTAATTAGTCTTCGTGAAGACGTTTTCGCGAGTTAGTCAAGACAATAACAATCGTTTTATTAACGATACTTACAAAAAATTCACCAGCATAAATACACCTCTTGGTATTCGTTCCGAATGAAACATTCGTCGTGCTTTTGCGTAAACAGCATTAAAGAAAAACAATACTAATGTTTCAGCATGCTGCATTGTTCAGTATTTTTCAACGAAGATACCTTAGTCTATTTCTTCTCAAATCAACAAAAAGGTTTTCCCGCAAAACCGTCAGAAAATCCGTAATCGCCCACTAGCATTACGTGAAAATCCGAACCGCAAATTATCCAATCCCATTGCGCAATTCCTCCGAAAGTATCCTTAGCCATTTAATAAAATTTTGTTATACTTTCACAATTGAGTTGTACATTTTTCATTTACTTTGTCTACATATGTTTTAACGACTTTTATATGCATCCTTTTTCATAGATTACAGCAAATGACCCGGATGAAGGTGTCAATGGCGAAGTTTCTTATTCCATACTCAGTGGTGACATTGATTCTCATTTCCTGTTCAATCATTTGACCGCGGAGCTAAAAACAAACAAAGATTTGGACCGCGAAACAAACGACCGTTATGTTTTGGTCATTCAAGCGCACGATGGTAAGTTGTAAAAAAGTGTGCGTAGATAGTGTTTAGGATATATAGCAAAGTGAAAAGGTGGTAAACTGCCGAGATTTTACGAACGAAATACTGACGTTTCGAGCGGAGCACTTCATCAGAGTAAGACGAGTGAAATCAAATAAATAGGGTTTACATGTATGTATATGCCAAAAGGCTGTCACAAGTAGAAAGTAGCCAATCAAATACATTGGAGATAAACAAACTAATAATTAATGAGATGAGAAAAGGTTGAATCACTTACTATTTAACAGACTGAGGGGAGCTATCATTGCACCCTTGACTAGTCCCCCCTCCAATACTCAAGGGGACTTGGGATAGTAAAGCAGTAAGAAGCAAAACTATATAGGTCGGCACTAGATCATGGTCGAGATATGTCAAATGTGCGGCTGCTAGCTTACAGTACAGCGGACAACTTTGGTAGGTGCCTTCGAAGCAGCCGTTCCTCACGTTGTAATCCACATGCTGCAGGAACATAACATATCTATCTTTCTTGGAACACCCGTTCCTCACGTTGTAAGCCACAAACTACTGGAATTGTTAAAGCATTGTAAGCAGTAAATTATTAGGGGGTTAGGGTTAGGATCTTTGTTGTTTTGGGGTTGATTACAATCCAATAATTTACTGCTTACATTGCAGCATTGTTAAAGCATTGTAAACAGTAAATTACTGGATTGTAATCAACCCCAAAACAACAAAGATCCTAACCCTAACCCCCTATAATAATTTACTGCTTACAATGTTTTAACAATTCCAGTAGTTTGTGGCTTACAACGTGAGGAACGGGTGTTCGAAGAATTATAGATATGTTATGTATTACCTCGTTCTTTTAAAAAACCCGCTTAACTTTCTGAATAAAAACCGAAATTTAAAGCGGATTTTTTAAAGAACGGAAGTAATACATCTATTTCGAAGGCACCTACCAAAGTTGTCCGCTGTACTGTACGCTAGCAGCGGCACATTTGACATATCTCGACCATGATCTAGTGCCGACCAACTATATAGACCTCTTTCATAATGGTGGCCAATTTAAATATTCCTTTATGTGCATCTATATAAATTAGCCTTTATGGCCTCGTTTGTGTGTCAGCAATTCAAAAGAATCTTCGCTTCCTAACGAGATTGTAAAGGTTAATTTATATGCACATAAAAGAATATTTAAAATGATAGCCATTGTGAAAGTGGTCTATCCCAAGTTCCCTTGAGTATTGGATCTGTCATTGCACCTTTGACTAGTTCTCTCCCTCATTCTGTTTAATTGCTGGTCGACTTTAAAAAATAGCAAATGATTTAATATTTTTGCATCTCATTAATTAGTAGTTTGTTTATCTCTCGTGTATTTGATTGGCTATTTTCTACTTGTGACACCCTTTTGGCATATATATAAACACTATTTATTTTATTTCATCTCGTCTTACTGAAGGGCTCCGCTCGAAACGTCAGTATTACGTTCCTAAATTCTCGGCAGTTCACCACCTTTTCGCTTTGCGATGGTTGGGTTTCCCCAAGTTGTGCTTGTTTATAAGAATAAATAAGAAAGCTGCGAAGTTCTCAAAAGAACTGGATAAAGTATAAAAAAGAGAAATAAAAGAACTTCAATATGTCGAAAAATAGTTAAAGTAAAAGTACTTACGTATTTAGAGTAAAGTACTCACATTGACGACGTTTTAGACGATGTGTCCTTGTTCAGGTCAGAAAGACACTCCGTCTGAAATGGCCATTGACGACGTTTATTTTTGAATACGTATAGTAGTAAGTACTTTCAGTTTTTTTCGACATACCGAAGTTCTCTTATTTCTCCTTTATATCCAGTTGTGTTGGTTTGTTAGGATTTAAAATCCACTCAAAAGACGGTGATTCATCCATCTATCGTCCATCCAGGAGGATAGATGGATGGATTGATGAATGGATGGAGGGATTTTTGGATAGTCTGAGGATGCATAGAAGGATGTATAGATGAGGGAGAGAGGGAGGGACGGCGAAATGGATGGATGGATGGGTGGAGGGAGGGAGGGACGGAGGGACGGACAGACTGACGGACTGACTGACTGACGGAGACAGGCTAGGGTTGTTGAGCGGGAGGGAGTATAGATAAAACTTATTTTACAAAGTAAAGTAATTATTTCATCTCTGATCTTTTTTAACAGCAGGGACTCCTTCCTCAAATTCTCTTGCGTTTGTTACTATTATCGTTGATGACGTCAATGACAATGCTCCTGTCACAACCACGACGAGTTACGCGTCGAAGATTAGAGAGAATTTACCTCCTGGTCAGCTCGTGTGCAAGGTCATTACTAGTAAAACACTTAGAGTATTACTAGCGATAAAACTGATAAGGTGATCCAGGTACTCTGGTTTCTTGCTGTAGTGATACTAGACCGATGAGAGATGGAACTTAGTGGACCTCTTGGGAGAACAGTTTATATATAACTGATAATAGTGACAATAGACTCATGAGGGATGCCCCTTACTGTACCTGTAGGGAGAACAATTTAGATATAAGAGATAAAGTTATCCATGTACTCTGCTTACCTCCTGTAGTGACACTAGACCCATGAGGAATGGCCTCTAGCGAGAATATTTCGGATAAAACGGATAGGGTTATTCAGTACAAATAAAGGTAGTTTTTTTAGTTTAGTTTAGTTTAGTTTAGTTCAGTTTAGTTTAGTTTAGTTAGTTTACTGTAGTTTAGTTTACTGTAGTTTAGTTTAGTTTACTGTAGTTTAGTTTAGTTTGGTTTAGTTTAGTTTGGTTTGGTTTAGTTTAGTTTAGTTTAGTTTAGTTTAGTTTAGTTTAGTTTAGTTTAGTTAGTTTACTGTAGTTTAGTTTACTGTAGTTTAGTTTAGTTTACTGTAGTTTAGTTTGGTTTAGTTTAGTTTAGTTTAGTTTAGTTGTAGTTTAGTTTGGTTTACTGTAATTTAGTTTAGTTCTTTGTAGTTTAGTTTAGTTTACTGTAGTTTAGTTTAGTTTACTGTAGTTTGGTTTAGTGTAGTTAATTTAGTTTAGTTTAGTTTACTGTAGTTTAAGTAGTAGTTTAAACATGAGCGGCAGATGTTTATGGGCAGTTACAATGGCGAGCCGCAGGCGAGCTGTTAATTGTAACTGCCCATAAACATCGACCGCGAATGTTTTAACGAACTTGTAAAATGAGTAGAATATATAATGCATACTTTGTTTGGATGTTGTAGAAACGGTACAAACAAATTATTTTAACTCCCAAAAAGCTCAATTTGAGCAAGTTAACTTTGATAAAACATTGATGTTTTATTAATCAGCAAGTTAATATTTTTATCAATCAAATATTAATTTATTTTGAATTTTCTTCATCAATTATTAATGAATTTTAAAATTTAGTTTGATGTAGTTTAGTTTAGTTTAGTTTAGTTTAGTTTAGTTTAGTTTAGTTTAGTTTAGTTTAGTTTAGTTCACCTTGGGCAAGTGTGAGTATCCTCTATGCCTCCCTGCTATGGGTCAAATAGTACCAGCTATGGATTAAATAGCAGCTGCTGCCTTGTAGTTCGCCCTTGACTGGGCAAAGGCTAAGGGACCAAACCCAACAGAAAAGGATGACTGAAGGAGCAGCGACCTTAGACTCATTACAGCCAACGACAAGATAGTCTCGGATGCGTCCGCATGATAAATAGTTTAGTTTGGTTTAGTTTAGTTTAGTTTACTGTAGTTTAGTTTAATTTAGTTTAGTTTAGGTTAGTTTAATTTAGTTTAGGTTAGTTTAATTTAGTTTAGTTTAGTGTATTTTACTGCAGTTTAATTTAGTTTAATTTATTGTAGTTTCGTGTTGTTTAATTTATTGTAGTTTCGTTTGGTTTAATTCAGCTTAGTTTAGTTTAGTTTAGTTTACTGTAGTTTAGTTTAGTTTAGTTTAGTTTAATTTAGTTTAGTTTAGTTTAGTTTAGTTTAGTTTTGTTAAATTTAGTTTAGTATAGTTTTAGTTTAGTTTAGTTTAGTATAGTTTTAGTTTAGTTTAGTATAGTTTTAGTTTAGTTTAGCTTAGTTTTGTTTAATTTAGTTTAGTTTAGTTTTAGTTTAGTTTAGTTTAGTTCAGTATAGTTTTAGTTTAGTTTAGTTTAGTTTAGTTTAGTTTAGTTTAGTTTAGTTTTAGTTTAGTTTAGTTTAGTTTAGTTTAGTTTAGTTTTAGTTTAGTTTAGTTTAGTTTAGTTTAGTTTAGTTTAGTTTAGTTTAGTTTAGTTTAGTTTAGTTTAGTTTAGTTTAGTTTAGTTTAGTTTAGTTTAGTTTAGTTTAGTTTAGTTTAGTTTAGTTTAGTTTAGTTTAGTTTTAGTTTAGTTTAGTTTAGTTTAGTTTAGTTTAGTTTAGTTTAGTTTAGTATAGTTTTAGTTTAGTTTAGTTTAGTTTAGTTTAGTTTAGTTTAGTTTAGTTTAATTTAGTTTAGTTTAGTTTAGTTTAGTTTAGTTTAGTTTAGTTTAATTTAGTTTAGTTTAGTTTAGTTTAGTTTAGTTTAGTTTAGTTTAGTTTAGTTTAGTTTAGTTTAGTTTAATTTAGTTTAGTTTAGTTTAGTTTAGTTTAGTTTAGTTTAGTTTAATTTAATTTAGTTTAGTTTAGTTTAGTTTAGTTTAGTTTAGTTTAATTTAGTTTAGTTTAGTTTAGTTTAGTTTAGTTTAGTTTAGTTTAGTTCAGTTTAGTTTAGTTTAGTTTACTGTAGTTTTAGTTTAGTTTAGTTTAGTTTAGTATAGTTTAGTTTAGTTTGTAGTTTAGTTTAGTTTAGTTTAGTTTAGTTTAGTTTAGTTTAGTTTAGTTTAGTTTAGTTTAGTTTAGTTTAGTTTACTCTAGTTTAGTTTACTCTAGTTTAGTTTAGGTTAGTTTAGTTTAATTTAGTTTAGTTTAGTTTAGTTTAGATTAGATTCGTTTAGTTTAGTATAGTTTAGTTTAGTTTAGGTTACTGTAGTTTAGTTTAGTTTAGTTTAGTTTTAGTTTTAGTTTAGTTTAGTTTAGTTCAGTTTAGTTTAGTTTAGTTTAGTTTAGTTTAGTTTAGTTTAGTTTTAGTTTAGTTTAGTTTAGTTTAGTTTAGTTTAGTTTAGTTTAGTTTAGTTTAGTATAGTTTTAGTTTAGTTTAGTTTAGTTTAGTTTAGTTTAGTTTAGTTTAGTTTAGTTCAGTTTAGTTTAGTTTAGTTTACTGTAGTTTACTGTAGTTTAGTTTACTGTAGTTTAGTTTAGTTTAGTTTAGTTTAGTATAGTTTAATTTAGTTTACTGTAGTTTAGTTTAGTTTAGTTTAGTTTAGTTTAGTTTAGTTTAGTTTACTCTAGTTTAGTTTACTCTAGTTTAGTTTAGGTTAGTTTAGTTTAATTTAGTTTAGTTTAGTTTAGTTTAGATTAGATTCGTTTAGTTTAGTATAGTTTAGTTTAGTTTAGGTTACTGTAGTTTAGTTTAGTTTAGTTTAGTTTAGTTTAGTTTAGTTTAGTTTAGTTTAGGTTAATTTAGTTTAGTTTAATTTAGTTTAGGTTAATTTAGTTTAGTTTACTGTTGTTTAGTTTACTGTAGTTTAGTTTAGTTTAGTTTAGTTTAGTTTAGTTTAGTTTAGTTTAGTTTAGTTTAGTTTAGTTTACTGTAGTTTACTGTAGTTTAGTTTACTGTAGTTTAGTTTAGTTTAGTTTAGTTTAGTTTAGTATAGTTTAGTTTAGTTTACTGTAGCTTACTGTAGTTTAGTTTACTGTAGTTTAGTTTAGTTTAGTTTAGTTTAGTTTAGTTTAGTTTAGTTTAGTTTACTCTAGTTTAGTTTAGTTTAGTTTAGTTTAGTTTAGTTTAGTTTAGTTTAGTTTAGTTTAGTTTAGTTTAGTTTACTGTAGTTTAGTTTAGGTTAGTTTAGTTTAATTTAGTTTAGTTTAGTTTAGTTTAGTTTAGATTCGTTTAGTTTAGTTTAGTTTAGTTTAGTTTAGTATAGTTTAGTTTAGTTTAGGTTACTGTAGTTTAGTTTAGTTTAGTTTAGTTTAGTTTAGTTTAGGTTACTGTAGTTTAGTTTAGTTTAGTTTAGTTTAGTTTAGTTTAGTTTAGTTTAGTTTAGTTTAGGTTACAGTAGTTTAGACTTTTTAAAGTGCCACACACGATATTACTGATGAAATAATAATAAGTGTATTATTACTATTCACTTCATGTAGAACTATATCAGTAATATATTATTTGGAGTTATGTGCACGTTAACACTTGCCACCTTTCTCTCACTTAGGTGTCAGCTTCCGATGACGACTCTGGTGTTAACCAAGAAATCAGCTACTCGTTAAATTTCCCTGAATTTACGGTAAATTCATCCGGGTATGTGTACACGACCGAGAGCCTAGATCGAGAGAAGATGGCGGAGTATGATATCAAAATTGTGGCGTCCGACCACGGAGTACCGGCCAAGGTATAAAGCACTTTTGTGCTCGTCTTATTCAATATGAAAGAAAGATGGCTCTGTTACCTATGACCATAATTATTTGCGAACCTAAATTAGTACTAACAACATGCAGCGAAAACTTGTTTGAGATTAGTCGGCAACATCTTCCCGTTATTCCAATTTTGATATCCTTATATATAGCTATTTTTCCTGCTATTTTTGCAATTTGTTTTCTGTACGAAAGTATCATTGTAAAACATATATAACTTTCACTCATCATCTGAATCCATGTAGCTCAATGGTTAGAATATCTCACTAGTCATATTGTTACAGGTGAAACAATATGAAAGCTTCACTCATTATAATGATGAGTGAAGGTTTCATATGTGTACATGTCTCAATGATTAGAGCATCTCTTCTGTCATCAGAAGATTACAGATTGTACACATATGTAACCTTTACTTATGTAGCTCAATGGTTGGAGTATATCACTGATCATCAGAAGGTTACAGATTGTACACATAATACGTAACCTTCACTCATCATCTTAGTCCATGTAGCTCAATGGTTGGAGCATCTCACTAGTCATGAGAAGGTTACAGGTTGTATTCGTACGTAACATTTACTCATGTACCCAACCTTCACTTAGTCCATGTAGCTCAATCACAGATCATCAGAAGGTTACAGGTTATACATATGTGTAACCTTCACTCGTCATAATAGTCCGTGTAGCTCAATTGTTAGGTCCTCAATAGTCATCAGAATGTTACGTGTTCTATTCCCATATATCGGCTTTCATATATCGATTTCGCAATAGTAGCAATCTTACTTTTATATGGATTGTAATGTTATCATTTTTGTCTTTCTGTCTAGTCGTCTTTTGTCGTTGTCAGAGTTGGAGTGGAAGATGCGAATGATAATTTCCCTGTATTTAGCAAAGAGTTGTACGCAGTTTTAGTGGCCGAGAATACGACAGTAGGCTCTGCAATTATTCAAGTAACAGCTACTGACATTGATGATGGCGTCAACAGTGAATTAACGTATTCTCTGTCCGGAGGACAAGGTCACTTTAAGATCAATAAGACTACAGGTAAAATATTATGGTCAGAGCAGAGTCTGTTAGACTGTCCATTTGGCTGTTTGTTTGTTTATGTGTCTGTGTGTCATTCCGTTTGTTTGTTTGCTTCTTTATCTGTTTGTCTGTTTGCCCGTTTGTTTGTCAGTCCGTTCTTCTTTTTGTTTGTTTGTTTTTGTTGTATAGAATATCTGTCTGTTTATCTGTTTGTTTGTCTGTTTGTCTGTTTGTCTGTTTATCTGTTTGTTTGTTTGTTTGTCTCTCTGTCTGTCTGTTTGTCTGTTTGTTTTTCTGACTCTCTTTCTTTTTTGCTTGTTTGTTTGTTTATCGGTTTATCTGTTTGTCCGATTGTTTGTCAGTCATTTCGTCTGTCTGTCTGTTTATTTGTTTGTCTATATTAAAATCTATTTCTCTCTTAATCATTTGTAGGTCTCATCTCCATGGTGACGCCTGTAGATCACGAATCAAATCCCGGGTTCATGGTATTTGTGAAAGCCTCAGATCGTGGTATTCCAAGTGAAAAATCCACCACAGTACAAGTGAACATTGGCATTTCTGACGTCAACGATAACCGCCCTGTGTTCGAGAAGTTTGGATACCAAGTCTCGGTGGAGGAAAACAGTGCGCTTGGTGCTTATGTTGTGCGAGTGGAGGCAAAGGACAGAGACCAAGGACTGTTGGGAGAAGTGACTTACTCCATTGTTGGTACGTACATCGTTAAGTACAAGATACATTTTTAAGCGAGCCCGAATGGCGAGTTTATTATTTATTTATTTAAAAAAATATTTCACAGCAGTATCGCTTTAGGACTGTATCCTAAAGGGTCTGTATCCTACCATGGATTGTAGAATGACTGGATAGGAAATTAAGATTACGTGTGACGTTTCCAGCGTGCTGATTGGTTAAGGCACCAGTTGATCGCGTGAAACCTAGTTGAAAATCGTGACGTCACAAAATCTCCATAAATCGTAACTTTTAGCAATAATACAGCTAAAAATGATAGTCAAGCCACCAAAAAATTTAACAATGCCACTTTACGATGGAATATCCGACTACTATTACTCATTTTAGGCGAAAAGTTACAACTTCAGACAGTGAAAAACGCTTCGCAAATTTCAACTAAAACAACAGTAGTTTTTGCGACGCCAGTTTCTTCACAACAAAAAGAAAACAGCGGAAACAAAGACGAACAACAATTACCTCGAACACTTAGTCGTGGCTTAGGCAAGTTTGTGAGACGATGAAAATTTTTGAATCTCAATATCGCTACCTGAATACGAAAATATGGAGAAGTCAAAGAGAAACTCAGCAAAATCTGCATACTCGTGACATCTTCGTGATATCACGATTTTCAACTGGTTTTCACGCTGACGTCATGAGCTAGTTTCCTATCCAGTCTTTTTATTATCCATGATCCTACCTAACTAGCTCCAAGTACAACATTTACAAACGTTAAGTGCCTATGCATGAAGGAAAATTACGTTTGTCTTATTTAAATGCACTACTAAAATGATATGAGGAATGGTGATTTGGAGTTCTTTCATATCTCACGTTCTTGGGATAATTATGCAAATGAAGTAGCCAAAAAGGTCAAGATGTTTCTACATTTTTAGAAAATTATGATATATTAATTATATAATTTATATATATAAATTATAAATTAATTTGGGATTGCTATTCCGATGTAATAATGTGAGGTGTCACGAAGTGTTGTACTGTGCAAAGTTTCAAGTGATTTCGTTGAATAATCTCAAATATATACTTGATTTTCTAAAAATATAGAAACATCTGACGTCATAGGCTACTTCATTTGCTTATCACAATAGTCTAAATATCTCAAGAACGACGTGAGATATGAAAGAACTCTAAATTACCATTCTTCATCATTTTAGGAGTTCATTTAAATAAAACAAACTTAATTTTCATTTCATAGGCACTTTAACAAAATGTGCAAAGAAAGATCTAGTCGAAGTTCACGTCAGCCTTGTCATTATATTTATATCAAGTTATAAAAGCACGCTAGTTTGACCCAGTAGCCAATCAGAGCGCGTGTTGTCGCTCATTTACTTCCGGTTATTTTATGAATTGGTTTAAGGTTGGAGTTTGTATGCCATTGAAAGATTGCTCCAAAACATTGATGCCGACTAACTTTTCTCTGCCGAGAAATTTTGTTGATTTATTGAGCTAGAGATTGTTTCCACTTCGATTTCGAGTTAGTTAGTCTCCCGAGTTACGATTCGATCATAAATTACATACTACTCATTAGATTCGATAAAATGCTGGTGTGAAACGCCATACTTACCCATTGAGATTTACCTACAATTGATATAGAATGCGTGTTTAGTCAGATAAAAAGGTTCGAGTTTTTGCCCTTATACATGTAAATCCGCCATTTTGAATTTTCGTAGTCGCGTAACTTTTTTACAAACAGAAGATAGGAGCACACATTGAAATTGTAAATATTGCTGCCACCGACCCTACCCAGTTAGGAAAGATTTGTGGTAAGATTCGCGTCGACCGAAACTGTCGTAAAGGTTTTTAATGACCATAAGTTTATACACCGCATATTCGTATTAAAATTCATTTGGTAAGTTTAGTGTGATACCGAGTACGTAGTTTACGCCGCTGAGAAAAATCGTATGTCGACAGACGTAAAAAATACGTCTTTACACCTTACTTACGTCTTGAATCCTAACTTGAATCCTTACTCGAATCCTAACTCGAATCCTAACTCGAGTCCTAACTCGAATCCTAACACGAATCCTAACTCGAATCCTTACTCGAATCCTAATTCGAATCCTAACTCGAATCCTAACTCGAATCCTAACTCGAATCCTAACTAGAAACTCGAATCCTTACTCGAATCCTAACTCGAATCCTAACTCGAGTCCTTACTCGAATCCTTACTCGAATCCTAACTCGAATCCTAACTCGAGTCCTAACTCGAATCCTAACACGAATCCTAACTCGAATCCTAACTCGAATCCTAACTCGAATCCTTACTCGAATCCTTACTTTATAAAAATAACCTGTGGAGAAAATAAGCAAAATGGCGAAGTAGCTGAGGCCTTGGGAAAATAACAAGACACCTACGGGGTGTGATCAAAACTTAAATTCTCCTTACTCTTCAGATGGTAACACTGGTTTTGGTTTTTCGGTAAATAATTCTGGTTTTATTGTGGTTTCTGGGAAACTTGACCGTGAAACGAAAGAATTCTATGAACTGAGTGTGAAAGCCACTGACAAAGCAGGTATAAGTGACATCATTATTCTATTTATTATGTACATGACAAAATTTCTGCATTCTGATTGGTCGAGAGGAGTGAATAGCGTTGCGCACAGATGACGTATTTGTCAATGTTTGTCTGAGTCTATAATTAAATTCACGTCCTAAAAATAGGAAATGGTTCATTTGGTAGTCAGATTTGGTTTGTTTGTCTGAGTTTTCGTCTATAAATAGTAACTGTGCGCTTCGCTATTAAATCGTCATTATTGATACAAAAATATACCGCCATTTTGAGTATTTTAATGTTACATTAAATTATTCAAAATGGCGGTCTATTTTTTGTTTTGTTCTTTTGTTTCCCAACTACTTATGCTCGCTATCATTTGAAATTATTATTATTGTTATTATTATTATTATTATTATTATTATTATTATTATTATTAATATAATAATTCTCCTGATCCTCGATAATTCTCGTTATATGATGATCAGCGTCATCCAATAATTGTTAATTATCGATCAACGTATCACTGAGGAGCTTACTAGAATCTCGTTAAAACTTATTTGTTTTTTCCTCAAAATGAAGGGATTCCAAAATCTGCTCAAGTCAAGGTGAATATACGTATACTTGACTTAAATGACAATACACCGAAGATCGACAATGCCCCTGTGATGCTTCAAGTCAACGAGACCACTCCTGTGGGAACTGTCTTGTTCACACTTCTTGCATCTGATCCTGATATTCAGAAAGCAAACGAGACACTAACGTTTGCTAACCTACCTGGAGATGGCGTATTGAAAGTGGATTCAGACACTGGTGCGGTGTCATTGGTCAAAAGTTTAGATTATTCTGTCAAACAAAGGTAAGTAAATTTCAGGTAAACGATAAAAGCCTAAACCCAGGTGCAGTCCACTCTCTCAAATAGATTGGGTTGAGGCTTTTAGACTACTTAAAACCCAGCTACCATGAATTAGTTTTGAAATGAATTCATGCATGTTTGCACATATCGAGTGCTTAGCAATGCGTAACAAATAATGGACATTTACTGAGTAGAAGTATTCACGTGAAGTTGTTGAGTGCGAGTTTGTAAAAAAATGGCGGAATCCAGTGAAGGCAATGAAGTATTATTTATAACTCAGTCGAGATGTTTTGTAGTAGAGATGTGGGAAGTGATACTGATGGTATTTTGAGTGGATTGTAAGTAAAAGACATACATTGAAATTGAATTAAAAATATTTTTGTGCGTTAATGTTATGGATGATGCATAAATTAAATATACATTGCGTTATATTGAAAAATAATGGCAGCGTCCATTAGAAAAATAATGGATGGTTGCGCAAAATAATGGATAGCTTCTAGTCCATTATGAAAAATAATGTACACCTACAACAATAGGGTCACAACACAGCTGGGTTTTAATAGGGTATATTAAAGATAATATTAAAGAAATACCTAATGGTTTGCTTGTGTGTGGTCTGATCCAAACACGTTGGGATGTTGCGAGAGTTGAGAGAGGTTTCGCAACTCGAGCAACATCCCAAACCATCAGGTATTTCTTTTATAAAAGAACAATAACACACTAGTTTTGTTTCCTTTAAATCGTTTTCAGTCAGTTTCAGTTTTTATGACCGTATAAGAGCCTGAAACCGACGTGCAATATCTGCTATTTCAGTTTCACTTTTTGTTTGTTAGTCAGTCTTTCTGTAATTATATATAGAGTTCATAATTTAATCATTGACCCTTTTTCAGGCATGTTCTTCGTGTGTTTGCCGCTGACCATGGTGATCCTGCCTTTAACAGTTCAATTGTTAACGTGACAATCGTCGTGATTGCGAAAGACAGTAGTATACCCATGTTTGAATATCCTTCCTACACCTTCAACGTCACTGAAGATACTGCCGTTGACACACCAATAGGTCTCCTCCAGGCCTCTCAGCGAAACTCCTCCCCAGGTTCCTCTATCGTGTTTGATATAACATCCGGGAATTCTGGAGGATTCTTTAAAATTGATCAGCAGGTGCGTGGAATCAGCAGAAAGAGGCTGACATGTTAACTTGTACCTTAGGGCGCGATAAATTCATTCCAAAGCCACTCACGAACTTAAGAGGATGGTTCATTGCTTGCCATATATCCATACTTTCATCATACATCATACCTTTGCATAGGACATAATTGTAACCTTGCCCTACATCTGAGTTTCGGTAGTGAGTTTACACAGTGTCAGGCGATTTTTGCTGCGACTTTTCTCTTTTTAACACATGCGATTGAATGGATTGTCTTACGAATGTATTGAACCATTTGTGCAAATCTATGACGTTCAATACGTTAGTGAGTCATCATCCACTATATCGTATACGTCAGGGTCAGAAAAATCGCAGCAAAAATCGCCTGTATAAACGGGCCTTTACTTATCATCTTAGTCCATGTAGCTCAATAGTTAGAGCATCTCACTAGTCATCAGAAGGTTACAGGTTGAACACCTATGTAACCTTCACTCATCATCTTAGTTCATGTAGATCAATAGTTAGAGCATCTCACTAGTCACCAGAAGGTTACATGTTGTGCACATGTGTAACCTTCACTCATCATCTTAGTTCATGTAGCTCAATAGTTAGAGCATCTCACTAATCATCAGAAGGTTACAGGTTGTACACATATGTAACCTTCACTCATCATCTTAGTCCATGTAGCTCAATAGTTAGAGCATCTCACTAGTCATCAGAAGGTTACAGGTTGAACACATATGTAACTTTCACTTATCATCTTAGTCCATGTAGCTCAATAGTTAGAGCATCTCACTGGTCATCAGAAGGTTACAGGTTGTACACATATGTAACCTTCATTCATCATCTTAGTCCATGCAGCTCAATAGTTAGAGCATCTCACTAGTCATCAGAAGGTTACTGGTTGTACACATATGTAACCTTCACTTATCATCTCAGTCCATGTATCTCAATAGTTAGAGCATCTCACTGGTCATCAGAAGGTTACTGGTTGTACACAATATGTAACCTTCAATTATCATCTTAGTCCATGTAGCTCAATAGTTAGAGCATCTCACTAGTCATCAGAAGATTACAGGTTGTACACAATATGTAACCTTTACTCATCATCTTAGTCCATGTAGCTCAATGGTTAGAGCATCTCACTGGTCATCAGAAGGTTACAGGTTGTACACAATATGTAACTTTCACTTATCATCTTAGTCCATGTAGCTCAATAGTTAGAGCATCTCACTGGTCATCAGAAGGTTACAGGTTGTACACAATATGTAACCTTCACTCATCATCTTAGCCCATGTAGCTCAATAGTTGGAGCATCTCACTGGTCATCAGAAGTTTACACAATATGTACACAATATATACACAATATGTACACAATATGTAAATTTCACTTATCATCTTAGTCGATGTAGCTCAATAGTTAGAGCATTTCACTGGTCATCATAACAATTATGTAACCTTTACTCGTCATCTTAGTTCATGTACATGGGTAGCTCAATGGTTAACGCATTTCACTGACTGATCATCAGAAGGTTACAGGTTACAGATTGTACAACACATATATATAACCTTCGCTTATTATCGTACTCCATGTAGCTCAATGGTTAGAGCATTTCACTAGTCATAAGAAGGTTACAGGTTACAGTATACACACATGTAACTTTCATTTATATCTTGTAGCTCAATGGTAGAGCGTCTCTGTACACATATGTAACCTTCACCCATCATTTTGTCCATGTACAGTAGCTGAATAGTTAGAGCATATCACTGGTCAACAGAAGGTTACAGGTTGTACATATATGTAACCTTCACTCATCATCTTAGTCCATGTATTCAATGGTTAGAGAATCTCACTGTAATCTCACCCATAATCTGAGTTCATGTAGCCGAATGGTAATGTTATTTCTCGAGTACAAGAGCAGATACCGTAAATCCATTAACATTTCTACAAACATTATCTTAATTGCCTTTTATTTAAAAGTAATTAATTTTTTGACTTGTGATTTTTCTTGTCTAGGGCACTCTTGTTTTGAGTAAGGTGATAGATCACGAGAGTCAACGTTTCTTCACTATCTCAGTAACTGCGACGAATAGTGAAGATTCAAGTCAAGTAGGATACACCGTGGTGAGATATTACGATATAGTTTACTCAAATAAGGGATTGGTTCCAAAACTACCAGGCTAGAAATATCACCAGTGATCAAACATGCCGTTTTTTTACCAATGAGAGCTGTCCATGTGTTGTTTAGCGGTTGACCCTCCTGTGAAATCGTATAGGATTTTTCACTATTTCGATCGATTATCTCATTCTTCGTGTGTATAAATGCTTGTCGGGCTAGTTATAGAAGTGAAGACTCCACTCATGTTATATGGTGGTCATAGACCTCGTTCATAATGACAGCCAGTCTAAATATTATTTTCTATGCATGCAACAAATTAGCCTTTCTGGCCTCGTTACAAAGCAAAGATTCTTTGGAATTACAGACACACGAACGAGGTTAGAAAGGCTAATTTAAATGAATATAAAAGAATATTTAATTTGGGTGACATTATGAAAGAAGTCTATTTATCCTGTAGATGTGGGACAGAGACGAGGGTGACTACTATACTCGCCCCCTGTATCCGCCCCCTGTATCCGCCCTTGTATCGAATTGTTTTGAATACAAGTCGTAGCAATGGATCATGTAATAATTTGTGCGTTTTTTGTCGAGTCGGATGTAATCTCTCCCTATTTTATATATTTTGTTATACCAGGTCACTGTGATCATAACTGATGTCAATGATAGTCCTCCCGTGTTTCAGTACAACAATTATGAATCGGAAGTGATTGAAAATGCGTCCTCAGGTACAGCAGTGATCACAGTTGAGGCTATTGACCCCGACTATGAGTTGGATGCCAAGGTAAGTTGAACATTGTTGACAGCGGCATCCGTATAAATATATAGCAATAAGCCAATTCATAATATCGACTGCGCATCAAAATGACGCATTCTGCGTCGGGATAAAACGTATTTCAATTCATAACATCAGGCTGGGGAATTCAGCATAACAAATGTGCAAGTGCAAATAGAAATGCAAATGGTATTGTGGTTTTAGCCTGATGATTTGAAATAAGTTTTATCCCGACACACTAGAACACGTCATTTTGATGCGCAGTCGACATTACGAACTGGCTTATTACGCATGACATAAAAACATTGTAATGGATAACTAAGGTTTTTACAAATTGAAGACTCTAAAAGGTTCGTCTACTGCATAAATAGTGTGTAGTAGTTGAGGTCTTACGTTTCAAGCGAAGGCCCTTCGTCACCAGAGTGAAACGTAAAACGACGAAGGGTCTTCATTCGAAACGTTAGACCTCCTGCACATTATTTTCGCCAATTTTTAGACCAATCTTTTAGACCAACCTTTTAAATATTTAGACCCACGGGCGAATACAGCGGGGTGACTGGGGTTACTAGTCACCCCCTTTCCTTGTCCCAATCCCAACCGATACATTACAATTGATACGCTTCGATTCGGAAACTGGTTGAATTTCAATGTCATGAGCAGAGGTTTAGTTATTTCTACAGTCTTCCATTTTCTGATTTCTTGTTTTGAATCTATATCTTGCCTTGGTCCTTGTCAATAGTGTATGATTTAACTTAGTTGTTGGCTTAGTAAAGGGCTATGTCACGCAAACATAGCTGAAAATATGATTCTAGATCTTGAAAATATAAAAATGTTCTGGATCTAGATCGTTGCGGTTCACCCCACGAACGTACACCAGAAGTAACAAGTGTCGCTTGCCTATATAATTATACAGTAGTTACCATATACCACTGTAAGCATACAAGGCTCGTCAAAATGCTTCATTCCGTAACTAGAGAATGTGGTGATTGGTGACGTCACTCCCCTTGAAAAAATCCTGTATTCGCCCCTGAGACATTCAACCTTTTAGAGTTCTTTTTGTATTTTTATACTCTCTATACGCAGTAGAACACCTTCTTATCATTAATATAACTTTTGTAATAATAGATTTGTAATAATAATTCCGATTTGTAAAGGTTTCTATACTCTTATTCAGTTGCAGTACAGTATTTTAAGTGGAAATGAGGATGGAAAGTTTAAGATGGAGACAACGTCTATTGACGGCAACAATGTTGGTTTGATATCAGTAGTTGGAACCCTAGATCGAGAGAAAATAGAGTTTTACACAATTAAGGTGAGAAGGTTTTACACAGATGGGGATATTTATATTTATAGAAAAGAGTTCAAATACCTTGGCACTCTCATCGAATGCAACAACAGCTCCTCTGGAGACTCCGAGATCAATGCCAGAATTACTTGCAACTCCACCTGCAACTCCACCTTGAACTTGCTGATTCAGGGCCGTCGGAATCAAATTTATATCGGGGGACTGAAAAGGGCGGGGGTATCCAAAAGTATTGACCACATTTTTAGGGGCCGTCCGGGGGTATGTTCTCGTTTTTTTTTGTTCTCTAGAACCCGAATTGCACAGAGACAAATTATTAGGATCGAGATCTCACGCAATCGCAATCTTTTCTGTCAATCTTTTCTTTCAATCCTCTAATCTTCCCCTCTAATATTCTCTCTAATATTCCCCTCTAATATTCCCCTCGCACATTGCTCTCTAATCGTCCAATCCTAATATTCCCCTCTAATATACCCTTCTACATTCCCCTCTAATATTCCCCTCTAATATTCCCCTCTAATATTCTCCTCTAATATCCCCTCTAATATTCCTCTCTAATATTCCCCTCTAATATTTCCCTCTAATATTTCCCTCTAATATTTCCCTCTAATATTCTCCTCTAATATTTCCCTCTAATATTCTCCTCTAATATTCCTCTCTAATACTCCTCTCAAATATTCTCCTCTAATATTCCTCTCTAATATTCCCCTCTAATATTCCCCTCTAATCTCCCTATCTAATATTCCCCTCTAATATTCTCCTCTAATACTCCCCTCTAATATTCCCCTCTAATATTCCCCTCTAATATTCCCCTCTAATATTCCCCTCTAATATTCCCCTCTAATATTCCCCTCTAATATTCCCCTCTAATATTCCCCTCTAATATTCCCCTCTAATATTTCCCTCTAATATTCCCCTCTAATATTCCCCTCTAATATTCCCCTCTAATATTCCCCTCTAATATTCTCCTCTAATATTCCCCTCTAATATTCCCGCCTAATATTCCCTCTAATATTCCCCTCTAATATTCCCCTCTAATATTCCCCTCTAATATTCTCCTACAATATTCCCCTCTAATATTCCCCTCTAATATTCCACTCTAATATTCCCCTCTAGTATTCCCATCTAATATTCCCATCTAATATTCCCCTCTAATATTCCCCTCTAATATTCCCCTCTAATATTCCCTTCTACATTCCCCTCTAATATTCCCCTCTAATATTCCACTCTAATATTCCACTCTAATATTCCTCTCTAATATTCCACTCTAATATTCCACTCTAATAATCCCCTCTAATATTCCTCTCTAATATTCCCCTCTAATATCCCCCTCTAATATTCACCTCTAATATTCCCCTCTAATATTTCCCTCTAATATTCCACTCTAATATTCCCCTCTAATATTCACCTCTAATATTCCCATCTAATATTCCCCTCTAATATTCCCCTCTAATATTCCCCTCTAATATTCCACTCTAATATTCCTCTCTAATATTCCACTCTAATATTCCCCTCTAATAATCCCCTCTAATATTCCTCTCTAATAATCCCCTCTAATATTCCTCTGTAATATTCCCCTCTAATATCCCCCTCTAATATTCACCTCTAATATTCCCCTCTAATATTCCCCTCTAATATTCCCCTCTAATATTCCCCTCTAACATTTGCCTCTAATATTCCACTCTAATATTCCCCTCTAATATTCCCCTCTAATATTCCCTCTAATATTCCCCTCTAATATTCACCTCTAGTATTCCCCTCTAATATTCCCCTTTGACATTCCCCCTCTGATATTCCCCCCTGAAATACCCCCTACACTTCTAATTACGATTTCAAAATCGTAATATATCTTGTCAGCCGAAATTTCATCTTCATGGACGTTTTTGCTGTTAAAGTTACCGGATGTGATGTCACAAGAAGCATTCCAAACCAGTTCTATTTGTTACTTGCCACAAAATGCTCTTGTGACATCATATCCGATAACTTTAGCAGTAAAAAAGTCCATGAAGATGAAATTTCCGCTGATAAGATATATTATGATCTTGCTCAGGAAGATCCAAATATTACGGTTATGTAAAATCACCGAACGTGAAATAGACACTTTAAATTACACACATCATTAATCACTTCTGCTTCGTTAAACTATCAGTTGTCGTGTAACAAAATAACTTTTCCTCAACAAATAATAAATCTCTTCCATTTCCAAATCACCAACAATTTTTTGTTAAGAAAAAGGTCGTATTTTCGTCCGAATAACCGCACCTTACATTTGTCAAAACAGTTTACCTTTAAAATTTACCTCCTTGAATTCCAACCACACACTTTGCATGTGTGTATCAAAAAACGGAACCGGTATAAGATTAATTAACATTCCTTTCAAACAACTTACAGTATTGTAGTGGTTTGAAAGCCCCAGACACCTCTGAGCCAATATTAATTAATTTTATGCCGGTTCTGTTTTTTATACACACTGTATTGTTTCGCACGTCACTTCTACGCATTCCCAATAATCAACTCAACAAAAGATCTGTTTTTCATTCAATTAACCTCGCACATGTTGAATTTTATCCGAGGGTGAATAAGCCACATATCACCTCGTTGCCTCAAAATAATCCTTACTTAAGCTATAATTAACGTCATGTTCTTGTTTTGTCTGACAGGTGTCAGTAAGTGATGGCAAGTTTAGTGGAAACTGCACGCTGAAAATACGAGTGAAAGATTTCAATGACAACAATCCCATATTTGACGCAGCAAGCTACGAAGCAAGTGTTGCTGAGGTATGTTATCCGTTACTTAAAAAACAACGACTTGGTAATGTTCTTCATGTATAGGTTATCATATTCTTAACATATTTACGAAGAGTACTTTTCCATTTGAAATTTAGAATACTGGTGTTGGTTTTACAGTTCTGAGGGTGAATGCTGTTGACGCAGATATTGACGAGAATGCCGAAGTTTCGTATTCCATTACAGGTACAAAGTTGAAGCGATTGTTAACTGTAGTAAAAAGATAAATTACTTTAAATAAAAGGCCTTTGAGTATAATGTTTAGAAATGTTAATAGTTTTACGGTATCTACTCTTGTACTTAAGAAATAATGTTTTCATTCTCGTATTTTATGCTTCTGGACGCCGCCATTTTAGAGTTTGCTCGACGGCTCAAGATTGATGTACAGCGGTGGAACAAAAGACAAGCGGACAAGGCTAAAATGGATCACTCAAAAGGACCTTCTAATTTTCAAGAACTAGTCTAATCCTAATCCCAATGCTAACCCTAACCCTAAAGTTGATCCTCACCTTAGACCTAAACCTAACCGTAGCTAACCCTAATTACCTAACCAAAAATATATACCAAACAAAAACAGAAAGTTCCTTTTGAGTCATCCCTTTTAGCCCGCATTTCCAAGACAAGTAGGGCTAGGAACAAAAGACAATCGTTTTTTCTCGAGTACAGTACAAGAGCAGATACCGTAAAACTATTAACATTTCTAAACATTATCTTAAAAGCCTTTTATTTAAAATGGCTATCCGGGATTTTGGGATTTTAAATATTTGGAATCTTTGGAATCTTTGGAATCTCTTGAGAAGAATTGTAAAATACCTTGTCGTGCGAAAAATTCATCGTTACTCCTTCCCCCCTGCGAGAGTGATTCACTATTTAATGCAGGAAATGACGTCAAAGCAGGGACACGCAAAAATATTGCACACTGATCAGGTGTGTTTAAAGTTCAGAGCAAAACGTTCTTTGTGCAATGACTTCGCGTGACCCTGCTTTGACGTCATTTCCTGTGAAATGAAGATGAAATTTTCGAACGATAAGATATACTACATTTCTTCTTGGTAGAACCCAAATATTACGAATATGTAACCTGATTCTCAAACCGCGGATAGGCACTTTAAAAGTATTTTTTCCTACAGTTCCTTTTTAACAACAATAACAATAACACTTCATAGATATTTCGAGTTCATAGTCGTCTAATTGTTATTAACTAGAATTAGCGATTGTGACTTCAATAGCTTGCATTGTTTCTATTTATGTAACGAAGGAGGGCAAGATCGATTTTCGATTCAGAAGAAGTCAGGCGAGATCACAACGACAGCGCAGAGGACTGACTTTGAAGAGCGAGCGTCATACAACTTTGAAGTTACAGCTGCAGATGTTGATGGACGCACGGTACAATACAATAATTATATAGAGGATATTACAAGGTGGTCCGAAGATATGAATTTTATCTTCGAGTGGTGAAAACAATATTTTACGAATGAAAGTAGCGAATGAGTAAAATATTGTTTTTACCCTGAGAAGATAAAATTCATATCTTCAAGCCACCTTGTAATTTTCTTTTTATTATATAGATTCAATGCAAAAGATGGGAAAATGTTTAATCACGTGATCGATATCTTCACTAGTGAGGATATGGAAAATAAGTCACTGCATATTTCTTAGTAAAACAAGAGAGTTTATTTAGAACTAAATTTTTCACTGCATAAACACGGAAATACTAGTGAAGAGATAAAGTAAACGGCAGCTTCTGAAGAAGTTGAAGACAAAAGTAACTAACCAAAAGCCATATAATAAATACTTTATTAACCTCGTTACCTCAGACACCTCAGACAAATACTTTCCGGCGTACAGACCGAGCAAACGAGGGTAATAAGTCTTTTTATTATTTTGATGGGTGTACTTGAAAGAATTATAGAAATTATAAAGATACTCTTTCATAACTCACTTTCTTCTTGAGATATTAAGATTTGTTTGATATGTAAATTATCCTCATTTTGACATCACTCTGCATAATGACTTACTGAAAAAGGAGATATATATATATATAAATATATCTTTGGGATTATGTACTTAATAATAAACGTGCGAAGTTAAGTTTCGAGTGATTCGATTTGCTAATTATTCAGTGTGATGTAAAGGGAGGACATTTACATATCAAACAAATCTTAATATCTCAAAAACAAAGCGAGATATGGAAGAGTTGTAAACGCCAATCTTTATAATTTCTATAATTCTTTCAAGAATAAATAATTTTCACTGCATAAACACCGAAGAAAAGCAATATTGGTGTTCCAGCATATTTTATTGCTTGGTATTTTCAATGAAGATGCCTAGCTTTAAGATAAATTGAAGAAATGTAAAATGACTTTCCATGTTTATTTAAATATAATAGGCCACGTTAACCCGTGTCTCTATTTAACAATTAGACAACGAGTCCGCGTTGTCTATGAGCGAATAGTCAAGGAAGGCGAAGCCTGAGTTGACTATTCGCTCATAGACAATGAGGACGAGTTGTCTAATTGTTTTAGTAGAAACAAATTAGTGGACTATTACAAATCATTCTCCAAAAACTTATCGAAAAACTTATCTGAAACCTCCCCCAAACGAGAGTTATCTGCCATTGTTTTGAGCGCGTTTTGCCATCATGGTCTATCACGAATAGACAACGGTTGAGTAGCCAATCAAATTGCAGCATTTATAATGACCATGGTCAGTTTCTACTAAAACGTGATAGAAACCGAGTGACATAATAAAAACACAAGAGAAGTATGGACATGGCTAAAAAGGATGACTCAAAAAGACCTTTTTGTTTTCGTCTGATCTTTATTTTTTGTTTGATTAGGATTAGCTAAGGTTAGGTTTAAGGTTAGGATCAAGGTTAGGATTAGGAGTGGGATTATAATTATGATTAGGCTAATTCTTGAAAATGGGAAGCTCATTTTGAGTCATCCCTTTTAGCCTTGTACGAGAAGTGTAGGGAAAGTATTCAAATAAAACAAATTATTTGCATTCTCATTAAAGTTGCTAACCTGAATCACTGTCCGCCACCTTGGATGTATTTGTTATATGTGCGTGACGTCACAAGCAGGGTGAAGCGAGATTTTTATCTAGCCCTCCTCCTGTCTTTATAAGTCTGAAACACGATTTTTGTGAATGTCTTCAATTTGAGGAATCACAAAACGTTAAACGGCATCCTGTAAACTTACGATTTGAGTATAAATAACGAAAAGTAAAGGATCAGATCGAGAAGCTAGATTATAAATGAATTCTAAAATAACGTTTCTAAAAGGTTTCTGATGAAACACGGAAATTTTCCTTTTTTCAAGACAAACGAAAGGATATTAAAATGTCAAATTCTGATCTTTTAAAGTGCTACTGAAATGAAAATTCGTCTATCCAAAATGAAACAGAATGGCTTTCTCGGTTTCTCAATACCTCATCTTGTTCCAGAGATATTCAGGTTTTGAAACATGCAAATTAGATGCCGTATGACGTCATTTTCTCACATAGACTAAATAAAATTTACAAAATGAGGAATATCTCTGCAAATAAAAAGTGGAATGTTTTGAAACTTTGCATATGTATGCCAATGATGATATAGTGCACACCACCTAGGAAGCAGAAGTCTTTTAACTAAAAAAACTAATATTTTAATTATGTCTCTTTCTTAAAGAATAAGATGATTTATGATTTATGATTAATTAACTTCGCCAACAATTACAACTACATACAGACGTACAATAACAACAAAACAAATGGCAGGAACACCGCTACAGCATAGCCAATTACAGCGGACCCAAGGAATAAGATCTAAAATCCTAATAAATGACAATATTAAAAGCAACAAATAATAGAACGTGTAAGACTGCGGACAGTGTTACACTTACAACAAATTGTCTTGGATCATCTGCGTATAGTTATTATTAACAGCAGCAAAATAATAATGACGTACGGCTATTTTAAAAGTGTTCAAATTGTCCATAGTAACAACTAGTTCATCGACTAAGATATTCCAAGTTCTTATTGCTCGGACAATATAAGATCTCTGGTATGTAGTAGTTTTTACACCTAGGTACAACATATTTGATAGCATTAATAGGTGCAGACGATCTGGTATTGTGCTTAGTAATACGTACTTCTGGAACAACCGAGTTTACTCTTATGAGACCATGGGTCATTTTAAAGAAAAAAACTAAATCTAGATATTCATGCCAATAAGAGATAGGAAGGATTGACAGAGACTGTAATCTAGACGTGTAACTAACTGTACTGGAAAATGGCAAATCAAGTATATACTTAGACGCGCGTCTCTGAATTCTTTCGAGTCTAGAAATTAGTTGGACTGATTGAGGTGCCCAGAGGGTTGCATATCCTAAATGAGGTTGCACAAGTGTCAAGTAAATCAATCTTCTTACTGTTACAATCTTAATGTAGATGATTTAGACCTCAGAAATACAATATCTACCTGCGTAGATGAGGTATTGAGAAACCGAGATAGCCATTCTGTTTCATTTTCAAAATATACTTTTCGATAAAATTAAAATTGGACGAATTGTTCATCTCAGTAGCACTTTAAGACAACATTCACGTATTTTCATTTCTATATCCTTCGGTTTTACTTTTTTTTCTCAGGGAACTGCAAATGTTGTCATCACAGTTACTGACGAGAACGACAACACTCCTGTTTTTGAACGTGCCTTGTACGCAACTGAAGTAATCGAAGGCGCAGACAGCAAGGGAAAAACAATTATCACCGTCAAGGCTACTGATTCTGATGCTGGAGTCAATAAAGAAATTGTTTACTCCATAGAAGAAGGAAACCTTGGTGGGACGTTCAAAATAAATAACAACACAGTAAGACGTTGATTAAATCGGAAAAGAGATGAGGAATGACAGACGAGAGTTTGTATACGAGAGTTTTTTAACTCTCCTTGCTCTGGTCAAACAAAGACGAGAGTTGATGAAAGTTGATAGACAAGAGTTTGTATGAGAGTTGTTTCTACTATCATTGCTCCTGGTCAAACAAGGATGAGAGTTGATGAAAGATGGTAGACAAGAGTTTGTATGAGAGTTGTTTCGACTCTCATTGCTCCTGGTCAAACAAGGATGAGAGTTGATGAAAGTTGATAGACAAGAGTTTGTATAAGAGTTGTTTCGACTATCATTGCTCCTGGTCAAACAAGGATGAGAGTTGATGAAAGTTGATAGACAAGAGTTTGTATGAGAGTTGTTTGGTCAAACAAGGATGAGAGTTGATGAAAGTTGATAGATAAGAGTTTGTATGAGAGTTGTTTCTACTATCATTGCTCCTGGTCAAACAAGGATGAGAGTTGATGAGAGATGGTAGACAAGAGTTTGTGTGAGAGTTGTTTCGACTCTCATTGCTCCTGGTCAAACAAGGATGAGAGTTGATGAAAGTTGATAGACAAGAGTTTGTATAAGAGTTGTTTCGACTATCATTGCTCCTGGTCAAACAAAGATGAGAGTTGATGAAAGTTGATAGACAAGAGTTTGTATGAGAGTTGTTTGGTCAAACAAGGATGAGAGTTGATGAAAGTTGATAGATAAGAGTTTGTATGAGAGTTGTTTGGACTATCATTGCTCCTGGTCAAACAAGGATGAGAGTTGATGAAAGATGGTAGACAAGAGTTTGTATGAGAGTTGTTTGGACTATCATTGCTCCTGGTCAAACAAGGATGAGAGTTGATGAAAGTTGGTAGACAAGAGTTTGTATGAGAGTTGTTTCGACTCTCCTTGCTCCTGGTCAAACAAGGATGAGACATGATGAGTGTTGGAAGACAAGTGTTTGTACGAGAGTTTTTTCGACTCTCCTTGCGCCTGGTCAAACAAGGATGAGAGTTGATGAGAGTTGGTAGACAAGAGTTTGTATGAGAGTTGTTTCGACTATCATTGTTCCTGGTCAAACAAGGATGAGAGTTGATGAAAGTTGATAGACAAGAGTTTATATGAGAGTTGTTTGGACTCTCCTTGCGCCTGGTCAAACAAGGATGAGAGTTGATGAAAGTTGATAGACAAGAGTTTGTATGAGAGTTGATGAAAGATGATAGACAAGAGTTTGTATGAGAGTTGTTTCGACTCTCTTTGCTCCAAGTCAAACAAGGATGAGAGTTGGTGAAAGATGGTAGTCAAGAGTTTGTATGAGAGTTGATGAGAGTTGGTAGACAAGAGTTTGTATGAGAGTTGTTTCAACTCTTCTTGCGCCTGGTCAAACAAAGATGAGAGTTGATGAAAGATGGTAGACAAGAGTTTGTATGAAAGTTGTTTTGATTCTTCTTGCTCCTGGTTAAACAAAGATGAGAGTTGATGAGAGTTGGTAGACAAGAGTTTGTATGAGAGTTGTTTCGACTCTCCTTGCTCCTGGTAAAACAACGATGAGACATGATGAGTGTTGGAAGACAAGTGTTTGTACGAGAGTTGTTTCAACTCCTGTTGCTCGTGATAAAACAAAGATGAGAGTTTATGAGAGTTGGTAGACAAGAGTTTGTATGAGAGTTGTTTCGACTATCATTGCTCCTGGTGAAGCAAGGATGAGAGTTGATGAGAGTTGATAGACAAGAGTTTGTATGAGAGTTGTTTCAACTATCATTGCTCCTGGTGAAGCAAGGATGAGAGTTGATGAAAGTTGATAGACAAGAGTTTGTATGAGAGTTGTTTCAACTATCATTGCTCCAAGTCAAACAAGGATGAGAGTTGATAAGAGTTGGTAGACAAGAGTTTGTATGAGAGCTGTTTCAACTCTGCTTGCTCCTGGTCAAACAAGGATGAGAGTTGATGAAAGTTGGTAGACAAGAGTTTGTATGAGAGTTGTTTCGACTATCATTGCTCCTGGTCAAACAAAGATGAGAGTTTATGAGAGTTGGTAGACAAGAGTTTGTATGAGAGTTGTTTCAACTCTCCTAGCTCCTATTCAAACAAGGATGAAAGTTTATGAAAGATAATAGACAAGAGTACGTGAGTTGTTTCAATGCTTCTTTCTCTTTGTCAAACAACAATGAGAGTTGATGCGAGTTGGTAGACACGAGTTTGTAATGAGAGTTGTTTAAACCCTCCTTAGCTTGCTCCTGGTCAAAGAATAACGAGAGTTGGTAGAGAAAAGTTTGTGTGAGAGTTGTTTCGACTCTTCTTTTTTCTGGCCAAAAAGGTGGTATCGATGAGAGATGGTAGACAAGAGTTTGTATGAGAGTTGTTTCGACTCCTTGTTCCTGGTAAAACAAGGATGAGAGTTGATGAGAGCTGGTAAACAAGATTTGGTATAAGAGGTGTTTATAAAGGCACCCACTCAAAACGTACTTTGCATGCACACTATATATATCTACGAAGCAGTTTTTGTTAATATAATATTTTTTACATTGCTGCTAAATTATTGCGTTTCTTTTCCAGGGTCTAATCACTGTTGTTACCGCAGTAGACAGGGAATTACAGGGACTTGGTAGTAATTCTCAAGGACAAAAGATGTTTTCACTAACCATTGTAGCTACTGACAAAGGAAACCCTCCGTTGAGCGCAACAACCGTGGTAAGTATATGTTTTTTAGGTAGGCGGGCGCTAGATGCAATCCTTCGAACGTAAAACAGAGTGGAGACTATGACTAGCATATTCAACATTTCCGCGGAAGAACATCATTGCTAACCATAATCACCATATGAATATGGGTAATGAGTACGATTTATTTTGAGTCGATCACGCAGAATAAGGTTGCCCTATTTATATTTTAAGCGCTCGACTATTCAGTTTATCACTCTTAGGTGAATGGAAAGCTCAAGTGATAGGGATTCCGAGGGCCTACGATTTAAGGTCGTTTTCCGAGAAGACCCGAAAGTCTTACCATTTGAACCCGAGTCTCCCAGCTCATGGACATGTGTAGTATCCACCAGACCATAACACCTGGTTAAAATAATCCTAAATCAAACTAAAAATTGAGAGAAAATATTGCATTAATGTAAATCTAATCTCTACTCGATATTTTACCTGGATGAATTGCATCTAGTGTTTACCTTTTTGGTAAACCTAGGACAGATAATTTCTGGCTTCAAAAACAATTAGTGATATGTTCATTATCTTAAATATCATCAGATCAGTATTCTCATCGTTATCATCTTCTGACATGATCATACTCACCAACATGACCATATATCGTCGCCAATATTATTATCATTGTCATCATATTTACCAACATTACCATCATCATTGTTAGAATTTTCTCTGTCATTCTCATCATCATTATCATCATCTGACATCATCATTCTCACCTACATAACCATTATCACCATCATTATAATCACCATCATCATCGTCATAATTTTAATCATCTGATTTGTTATCTGACATCATGCTCACCTACATCACCATTATCACCATCATTATAACCATCATCATCACCACCATCATCATCGTCATCATTGTCATTCTCAGGCACATTACCACGATCATTACAATCATCATCACCACCACCACCATCAGTGTCATCATTGTCATCATCTGATTTTTTATCTGACATCAGCATCATGCTCACCTACAGATCCATTATCACCATCATTATAACCATCATCATCACCGCCATCATCATCGTCATCATTGTCATTCCCATGCACATCACCATTACCACGATCATTACAATCATCATCTTCACCACCATCATCAGTGTCATCATCTGATTTGTTATCTGACATCAGCATCACGCTCAGCTACATCACCATTATTATCATTATTACCATTATTTATCATTAATATAATCATCACCACCATCATAACCATCATTATAATTACCAACACCATCATTATTATCATCATCATAATAATCATCACCATCATCACCATCATCACCTACATCATTATGCGAAGCTTCGATCAACAGATTTATTTTAATCATTAGGTCGACATCCTTGTTGATGACATCAATGACAACTCCCCTACGTTTCCTCGCCATGGTTACGCACTTATGATTTCCAAGGACACCACAGCAGACATGGTTGTTCTGGTTCTCATGGCAATGGATAAGGATGGTGGGGAAAACGGCCGAGTGACCTACGAGATATTAAAAGGAAACACAGGAGGTATGGATGCTGCTCTAAAACCTCCCCGTAGTTTTGCACATAATGCTGACAGATATTTCTACATATATAACATAATCGAAGTTAAATACATCATTGTAACCTTCGCTCTCGATCCCAGTCTCTCAGTCTAAGTAACCTTCGCTCTCTATCTCAGGTATATAAACGATCAGAAGGTTACAGATTCGATCCCTGTCTGAGCTTGAGGATCGTTGATGTTTCGTAATGTCTTATTCTTTACGTTATTTGTTTAGGAGATTTTTCCATGAAAATCGACACAGGAGTGATCCGAACAGCGAATAATTTGGAGCGTGCAATAGGGTTCCAATACAACCTTACGATCAAGGCCAAAGATCACGGTTCGACTTCTTTATCTTCAACGGTAAGGGGTGGAGTAGAGGGGAGAGAAAGGAAAGGAATGGGAAGGTGATGTAACGTGGAGTAAAGTGGAATCGAATGGGGTGTACAGTGGAACAAGTGCATGTACAGTACAATACAGTTTGGATACCCTATTTAACGGCTAGCCGTTGGGGGGCTGTTGGATCGGCCCACTCGGCCACCCATCGGTGAAATTAATTATTTTTAGTCATCATTGTTCCAGTCCATTTTGTCCAGTCCATTTTTTCACTTTGTGCCCGCGATCTTGCATGTTTTTTCTTTGGGTCTTAGCGAAAAGCATTTGCTTCTGCGGCATTTTTATTCTCCATTATAGCCACGTTGCCCAGCCATTTGAGCGTCTGTGCTTGCGACAAACGTGTCCAAGCGAGTAGCTTCTGTTATTATATATACATGGTCGTTATTGTATACGTATGCGTAGTGCCATTGTTGGCCACTTATGCGCTCGTCATAGGCTGCTTTTGATTCTCTTACCACGCGCAAGAGGTGCATTGCGGCGTTTGTAGCCGTTGCTGATCACGCTTCGCAGCATTTGAATGTGGAGAGCAGTTGGGTTGAGTGTGGAGTGTGATGCGGTGGAGTGGGATTGAGTGTGGAGTGTAGTGGGGTTGAGTGTGGAGTGTAATGGGGTTGAGTGTGGAGTGTAATGGGGTTGAGTGTGGAGTGCAGTGGGGTTGAGTGTGGAGTGTAGTGGGGTTGAGTGTGGAGTGCAGTGGGCTTGAGTGTGAAGTGGAATCGAATGTGGAGCTAGGTTAGTCGGGTGTTGAGTGCCAGCATATGCTCCTAGTCCAAATTTATTATCTAAAAAACCCACTCTAAATTTACTGATATCGTAAATCATAACGCTCACCCCAATCCTAACCCCTAATCGTAACCTTAATCCTACCCCCAGCCTAGAGTCTCATCCTAACCCAGATAATACGAGAAAGTATTTTACTAATTTCTCGTAAAACACCTGCCATATTATCTGCCCGAAACCATGGAATAAGATATATGTGTTTAATATTGTAGTTTTTAAAACACTTTAATTTACATTTTTCTAGACAACTGTTTCAATAACTGTCGGAGAAAACAATGATCATTCCCCCATTTTAACTCCTCAAAATTACACCGTTGGTGTATACGAAAACAACCTTCCTAACTTAGTCGTGCTGAATGTGACTGCGAGAGATGACGATACAGGACAAAACGCTGAGATTACATATAGTATCACTGCTGGAAACAATAAATCACTTTTCACACTAAATACAGAAGTAAGTTTAGTAAAAGCTAAGCCGAAATGTTTCAGTTTGACTTTGGTGGTATTGGTTAACGTGTTTATGAAACGAAAATTAAGTTTTAGGTATTTAAACGAACTCCTAAAATAACGAGGAATGGTAATAAGAGCTCTTTCGTATCTCACGTGATTCTTGAGATATTTAGACTCATGTGATATGCAAATCATAACCACCGACGTCACGAGAAATTTTCAGAAAATTAAGTATTAGAAATATAGTAAATTAATTTGGCATCGCTATTTTGGTGTAATGACGTTTCACGAAGTGTCGTAATGTGCAAAATTTCAAGAGATTTTGTCGAATAAAGATATACCTGATTTTCTAAAAACGTGTAAAACCCTCGTGACATCGGTGGTTATTCATTTGCATATCGCAAAGTCTAAATATTTCAAGAACGACCTGAGATATGAAAGAGCTCGAAAATATTAATCGAAATAGGTAGTACCCAAGTTCTTTGGATTAACATACCAGTGTTTAGTACACCCAAGGTCTTTGGCTTAACATACCATGGTTTGGTACATCTAAGCTCTCTGGCTTAACATACCAGACTACCCTACCAGTGTTTAGTACACCCAATATCTCTGGTTTAACATACCAGTGTTTAGTACACCCAAGGTCTCTGGCTTAACATACCATGGTTTGGTACACCTAAGCTCTCTGGCTTAACATACCAGACTACCAGTGTTTGGTACACCCAATATCTCTGGTTTAACATACCAGTGTTTAGTACACCCAAGGTCTCTGGCTTAACATACCATGGTTTGGTACACCCAAGGTCTCTGGCTTAACATACCAGTGTTTGGTACACTCAAGGTGTCTTACTTAACATACCAGTGTTTAGTACACCCACGGTCTCTGGCTTAACATACCAGTGTTAGGTACACTCAAGGTCTCTTACTTAACATACCGGTGTTTGGTACACCCAACACCCAAGGTTTCTGGCTTAACATACCAGTGTTTGGTACACCCAAGATCTCTAGCTTAACATACCATGGTTTGGTCCACCCAAGGTCTCTAACTTAACGTACTATTGTTTGGTACACCCAAGGTTACTGAATTAGCATAGCAGCCAGTGTACGTTAAACAAGAGACCTTGGGTTCGATTCCCGGTTGGGACACTCAGATATGATAAATTTTCAAAAACACTTTACGAACTTATTAAATCCTTTCTCCGTTAAAGCTTTAAAATCAGCGTCCAGTAGCATAAAATTCATAAAGTCATCAAAGTCATTAACTCTAAAATGGCATAAAATACGAGAATGAAAACGTTATTTCTCGAGTACAAGAACGGATATCGTAAAACTATTAACGTTTCTAAACATTATACTTAAAGACATTATACTTTATTTAAAGCTAATTTTTTGGGTACAGTTTCCCTTTAAAATTCAATTATGTTGTCTTTTATTATTGGACCGAAGCTATAATTTTAAGATCCAGTTGTGCTGTTCTTGATAAGTTTTTATGAATGTTAATTTTCCTTCGTTTGTTAGCCGTATGGTGGGACACTGATGGTGGGTCGGCTAGATCGAGAAACACGTGACCAGTATTTCTTAGAAATTGAGGCTAAAGATGGAGGAGTGCCTATATCAAGAAAGGTTTGTTATTGGAATTTATAATGTCGGTTTTCAAAATTTGCAGTCGAGAGACGTAACGTTATAATACCATGTTTACCTCGATTTCGTTTGTTCTCACTGGGTGATGTAATCCATGGAAACTTTCTAATTTTTCCCTAATTAGAATGCATGAGCGAACATGCATTGGTTGACAGTTCGGTACTCGGGACTTATCACTAATTTCCGTAAGCCCGTGCTGCATAGAAGTACACTACTTTTAAATTATTTGTAAATCATCGTTTTGATACGACTGATTTTTCTTAATTTATTAATATTTTCCAGGCAATTGGTTTTATCACTATAACAGTTTTGGATCTCAATGATAATGCTCCCCAGTTTTCGTACGAAAACTACACCGGAAGTTTAGTAGAAAATAGTGGACCTGATGTTGTCGTACAAATGGTAGGAATAACGTTATATTATTTCTTCAGATATTTGTGTTGCGTTGTATTATGTTGTGTCATGTGTTTTCCCTTCTATTTCCTATCCCTTCTATTTCCTTTCCTTCCTTTCATTCATTTTCTTCCTTTCCTTTCCTTTCCTTCCCTTCCTTTACTTTCTTTCCCTTCCTTTCCACTCCCTTCCTTTTCATTCCTTTCCTTCCTCTCCTTTCCTTCCCTTCCCTTCCCATCCGTTCCCTCTCCTCTCCTTACCTTACCTTACCTTACCTTACCTTACCTTACCTTACCTTACCTTACCTTACCTTACCTTACCTTACCTTACCTTACCTTACCTTACCTTACCTTACCTTACCTTACCTTGCCTTGCCTTGCCTTGCCTTGGCTTGGCTTGCCTTGCCTTGCCTTACCTTAACTTACCTTAAAGGTAAGGTAAGGTAAGGTACCTGTAAGGGGCTTACCTTACCTCAGCACACCTCAGCACACCTCACCTCACCTCACCTTACCTTACCTCACCTAACCTCACCTTACCTCGCCTCACTTTACCTTACCTTATTTTACCTTACAGTACCTTACCTTACCTTAGTCCTTACCTTACCTTACCTTACCTTACCTTACCTTACCTTACCTTACCTTACCTTACCTTACCTTACCTTACCTTACCTTACCTTACCTTACCTTACCTTACCTTACCTTAACTTACCTTAACTTACCTTACCTTGCCTTATGTTAATTTATGTTTCCTTGCATTGCGTTATATTGCCTTGCGTTGCGTTGTCTGCAATGAATTATTTAACACGTTTTAGGCTTTCCCAGTATCTTCCTCTGATAAAGACACTGGCATCAACGCTGACGTTATTTACCACATCGATGGTCCAGGCAGTGACCAGTTTGTTATTGACAGAACAACCGCTGTACTAAAAACCAGAAGCTCGCCCTTACCTATATTGGACTATGAGAACAACCCCACGTACTTGTTCAATATTATAGCCATTGACCAGGCCGGTAATGGCCTGTCGTCGTCAGTCCCGGTAACTATCCACCTTATAGACCAAAATGACAATACGCCGGCATTCGTGCCCAGTGTGCGTTACATTTCCATCTCAGAATCTACTCCTGTCGATGATCTCATTGCAACCGTCACAGCATTCGACTCGGATCCAGGCATTAACGGCCGCGTTCGTTATTCTGTTATATCTGGTGCCGAGGGTATGTTCGCAGTCGGAAAAGATGACGGAAAGTTACGAATTATTCACGAACTAGACCGAGAGAAGAACGAAATGTACTCGATCAATATCTCTGCTATCGATGGCAACTTGTATCCCCGACAAGGATTCGGTCTTGTTGTCTTAACTCTTAGTGACGTCAACGACAATCCTCCGATCTTCGAAGAACCCGAATACACGACGAGTGTTTCCGAAGACGTACCGGTTGGACAAGAAGTGGTCACAGTCCGTGCAGTTGATGCAGACAAAGGAATGAACTCCATTGTGACGTATTCTTTGAGTCATCCGTTATTTTATGTGGACAACGCAACTGGCGTCATCCGCACGAAAGCATTGCTGGATAGAGAATCCGCTGGCTCGTATTCGTTGAGTGTTCATGCCGTGGATGGCGGTGGTCTGGAAACTAGTGTGGCGGTAAACATTGTGGTGGATGATGTGAATGATAACTCGCCGTATTTCCCTAAGAGCGATCAATATCGGAGTGACGTCAACGAGGACACGCCCATTGGGACGATGATTGCTTGGATAGTTGCCCAAGATGATGATGATGGGAAGAACGCTGAGTTACATTATTCGCTGGCTCAGAATGTTGGTGATTTGTTTGAAATTGATTCGCAAACTGGAATGATTAGGTAAAGCGCGCTAAATAAATAAATTAATTCGTTCGATGACTGACTGGCTTGTTGGTTGTTGTTTTTTTGGTTGGTTGGTTGGTTGGTTGACTGACTGGTTTGTTGGTTTGGTGTTTGAATGTTTGTTTGGTTAGTTGAATGGTTGGTTGGTTGGTTGGTGAGTTGGTGGATTGGTTGTTTGGTTAGTGTGTTGGTTGGTTGGTTGGTTGGTGTGTTGGTTGGTGTGTTGGTTGGTTGGTTGGTTAGTGGGTGATTGTTTGGTTGGGTAGATGGGTTGGTTAGTTGATTGGTTGGTTGGCTTGGTAAGTTGGTTAGAAAAATATGAAAGCTGCTAAGTTCTCAAAAGAACTGGATATAATATTAAAAGGAGAAGTGTTGGAACATTGTGTCGAAAAATACTGTAAGAGTACTTGCGTATATTCATGGACGACGTTTCGGACGATGTGTCCTTCTTTAGGTCAGATGAGGAGCTCGCCCGATATATACATGTGGGTGACGTACAGTAATTATGTCAAAATGATAAAAATAGAGGTTTCTAGAATGTATGAGCATAAGAAAGCGTCGAATATAATTTGTTGGTTGGCTGGTTGGTCTGTCTGTCTGTCTGTCTGTCTTTCTGTCTCTGTCTGTCTTTCTGTCTCTGTCTGTCTCTGTCTGTCTCTGTCTGTCTTTCTGTCTCTGTCTGTCTTTCTGTCTCTGTCTGTCTGTCTGTCTGTCTGTCTGTCTGTCTGTCTGTCTGTCTGTCTGTCTGTCTGTCTGTCTGTCTGTCTGTCTGTCTGTCTGGTTGGTTGGTTGGTTGGTTGGTTGGTTGGTTGGTTTGGTGGTTTGTTGGTTGGATGAACAGAATATGTACATGAGATGTGAACTAGAGATCATTCTCCTTGAGTTTAATAAACATTTTACCAATAACAATTGTTTATTTTAATTCAAATCTCGAAGGCTAAAGAATCTCGTCAACAAAGAGCAACTGGTTAACCAAGGTCACATCAACAGCACAGGTTTCATTCAATTAACCATCAATGTTCGTGACGGAGGTACACCTGCCAAGACATCATACCAAACAATTGTGCTGAAGATTGTATCTTCAACGGATAAATACCCAACCTTCGATCATCCTTTTTATCGCTTTAACGTCAGCGAAGATTCCGAAGTTGGGAATACTGTTGGAACAGTTACTGCCGTACCGAAGTCGAGCTCCAATGTTCTCAAATATAGTTTCAACCCGGAACAGTTGTATTTCCGAATAAATGAAAATAACGTAAGTGAATACATTTTAAAATATAAAATTATTTTATAATATAAAATATATATCATTTGTCTTTTTATATCATGAGAATTTGCTAATATATTTTAAGATAGTGCAGGCAAAACTTTGCCAATCCCTATCTCATATGTTTGAGAATAAATCGTCATCAGAATAAATCGTCTTTATAATTTTAAATTATGGTTGTTTTTGGAGATATTTTTTCAATTCGATTTCTAATTTACGTATCTTCTCTAATTTTAGTGAAAATTCAACTTGTTTTTTTCTACCCAGTTAAAAATAGTTCTTGTGCGAACATATTTTTTATGATTTTCCGCTGAAGTACCCTATTTTCCAGAGTAATTGTCACTCAACTACTTTCCATTACCAAATTTACCTGCTTTATGCAAACAAAGTCAGAAAACTCTGCAAAATTTGGCTAAAATTGCTTAAAATCGTCTGAAAATGCTACTTTGGAAAAACCAAAAATAGTTTGGAATGCGTTCTTGATACCATATACATGTACATTCACAAATTTAAAGTCAGAAAAATTAATTAAAGGACATTGGCAATAAAAATTAAGTTTGTCTAATATGAAAGAACTCGTAAAAAGATAGAGTAAAGCTTTTACAACTTTTCCGTATTTTACTTCGTTTTTGAAATATTTCAGTTTGTTTGATATGTAAATGAGATAGTCTCACGTCAGGTGCAGGGTAGAGAATTTTCACTCATTAAAATATTAGTTACATCTTCAAGTTTGTTCCACAAATTTACTTGAAAATGTGCGTGTAATAACTCCTCATGATAATGAACGTTGTAAACTTAGCAATCACTGAGATATAAGACTTTTTTAATGAAAATTCTCTACCCAGCACCTGACGTCAGAGACCATCTCGTTTACATATCAAACAAACTGAAATATTTCCAAAACGAAGTAAAATACGGAAAAGTTTTAAAAGGTGTTACTCTATCATTTACGAGTTCTTTTATATTAGACAAACTTAATTTTTGTTGCCAATATCCTTTAAGAGTATAATAGGAATTTAGAAATATTATAGGAATTTTTCCAGTAATAAAGTTTAAATAATATTAAAAGAACTAGAAGAAATCAGTTATTTCGATAAACTATTTCATTCCTTAATGTTGCTCGATAGTGTAAATCATGAGAAATTGCATTTTCCGCATAAAAATGTTTGTAATGCAGATCTGAGCTTCATTGTGGTTCATTGCATAGCTCTAGTGGTGGTCTTGTTTACTGAAAAGTTTTATACCCTCAAAGTTTACCTGAGTGGTGAAATCGTGTTTCCAATAAATCCAGAAAACTAATTTGCATAACATCTGCCGCTTATCGTAAACACAATTTCTCTAGACATACAAAACGCTACAAGTGTGAAACGTTTCAATAATCAAGACCACCGCTAGAGCTATGCAATGAACCAAAATAAACTTCATATCTGCATTACAAAACGTTTTATGGGGGGAAATGCAATTTCTAGTGGTTTGGACTGTCGAGCCACCTTAATAAATTTAATATTTGACTTACTACTTCTAATAAAGACGTTTTACAAGCATTGTACAATAGTCTCAATGATCCTACTTCTATTTGATAGCCTTATATGTTTAGTCCCTATATATTTAGCCCCTATACTAAATATTCTAAATGTGTGTAATTCTTATTTTAATTGTAGATTACAAATATGTGTTGTTGTTGTTGTTGTTGTTGTTGTTGTTGTTGTTGTTGTTGTTGTTGTTGTTGTTGTTGCTGTTGTTGTTGTTGTTGTTGTTGTTGTTGTTGTTGTTGTTGTTGTTGTTGTTGTTGTTGTTGTTGTTGTTGGTGTTGTTGTTGTTGTTGTTGTTGTTGTTGTTGTTGTTGTTGTTGTTGTTGTTGTTGTTGTTGTTGTTGTTGTTGTTGTTGTTGTTGTTGTTGTTGTTGTTGTTGTTGTTGACAACAATACATTCTTAAAGTTACTTAAGTTACTTATAAAACTAATTACATTTCGTTATAAAATCAATACTACTACATGTATAACCAATACAACTACATGTATAACCAATACAACTGTGATAAACAATAAAATAAAACCATACATTAAAACCAGATGAAAAATGTGATCATGAACTACAAAAACTATTAATTGGAAAAAAGAAAAGTCTTAAGTGCTGACTTATAACTACTTAAAAAGTCAATGCCCAATGACAAAACTGGATTATTTTTAAGTCTAAGTTTAAATAAATGATTTTAACCCAGGAGTATTATTAGTGTGAAGCTGATCGTTCAGGTTGTTGTAGTCTTGAGAAAGACTCTTGTTCATGACTGAGATTTCTATGGCCTCACTGGCGATCATCTTCACGGAGTCAAGAATGAAGATGACCGCCGCTGTCCGTCGAAACCGTCAGTCACCAACAAATTTCTCAAGACTGTGACAACCTGGAACCAACTTAATCACACTTTTAAGTTTAAGATTGATTGTTTAGGAGCTCTAGATATATGTGAGATGATAACTGATGGATATGAATCCAACTTCGACTTGGAGCTACGTGTTACGTATTTTAATATTAGCTGTCTTAGCAGTAAAACAAAGCAATTTTTTTAAAAAAGCCACACCTTCACTCGTCACCTATCTATCGTTAATTATCCAGATATCCTACGCAGTATGCCTGCCTTCGTTTCGCTTAGAATTTGTTTCAATTTTCTTCTACTTTTCACTGTTTTGACATAGAAATGATTTCTTTAAGGGGCAAATAACAACTGGTTCAAATTTAGATCGAGAACAACAGATGTACTACATTTTCACAGTGCGTGTTACTGATGACCTCTCGAACACCGGTTATACTTCGGTAAGTGATTGATATAAAGGAGATAATGGGCATATTACATATCAGATTATACGAATTTTATCATCAAGTGTTGGTAATATCTCTCAGGAGGGAACTGAAGAAAACGTTTAGTTACAAAGGCTCAGTGGTTTGCAATAATTTACAAGAAACGTCGTCGTCACTTAACTCTTTCCTGTCCGGCCAGGTCAAAATGGTTCATAGAGGGCGCCCGAAGTGGTCAATCGAAAAACACGGCACACGGTAACGCAAGATTAAAAATTGAAATTCGACAAGCGCCAGGCACATGAGATCCATTCTCACGCCAAGTTTGATTTGATTTCATAAACAACTCTGCGATTGGTGGCATTTTGAATTTTCATGATGCTACGCGGGCGTACAAGATGGCATTTTCTAGAAAAATGGAAGTTTTTCAACCTGATTTATGATAATTAATGCTAATTTATATTAACATAATGTATCTTGTTTGGAAAATTCAAAAGCATTGATAACAGCCGGTTTATTGGGCTTTCAGAAAAGGTATAGGTTTCGCAACAGTTATGGATATTTCCAGAGATATCAATAGAACAAAGAGGTAGTTCAATTTTGGATGTTTTTCAGCCGGACAGGAAAGAGTTAAAATGCCTATCTCACGTTTGGGAATTTTATATATTCGTAATATTTGGGTCTTCTTGAGCAAAATCATAATATATTTTGTCAGCCGAAAATTTCATCTTCATGGACTTTTTTGTTGTTGAAGTCATCGGATGTGATGTCACAAGAGGCATTTGTGTGGCAAGTAACAAAAGAAAACTGGTTTGGAATGCCTCTTGTGACATCACATCCTGTAACTTTAACAGCAAAAAAGTCCATGAAGATGAAATTTTCGGCTGACAATATATATTATGATTTTGCTCAGGAAGAACCAAATATTACGGATATGTAAAATCCCCAAACGTGAGATAGGCACTTAATTCTTTACACTTTCGTTTACATTTTCGTTTCATTACTTTTTGTACGACGTTTAGTTTTGAAGCTACAGTTATTTTAATAAGTCGGCATTTGACTATTTTAATAAGTCGACTTCACTGCTGAAGAAATTTTAAATACACGTTGCCCCGCCGAGGGTAGGCTGGTAGCAGTGGCGTAACAGAAGTAGATGGGGCCCTTATACATGTCTTGGGTCTGGGGCCCATGAAGGTTCGACTATAACTTCTATATTACCACTATACAGAATGTTAAGCAATCGTGATTCCTTCCTCCTCAGTTAACGTTGGAAAATCGGTAAATCAGCTCCTTATCAACTGAAGTCTTCGTCAATCCCCTCAGGACATTAATGATTCTTCACATAAATCGCAGATTCGCAGGAGGCCGGAGGTGGTCCGGGAGAATCGATTATCGGGGGCTCCATATTAAATTAGTTATGACTAAATATGACGTGAAATTTTTGTCAGTAATATCGCTGTTGAGCCGTAATTTTTCATTATAATCTTCCACTCCATTTTTGGCAGGGGTCCCACTGGATCAGGGGCCCTTAGTTCTCGACATAACCCTGCCTAATGAGCGTTACGCCACTAGCTGGTAGCGTAAACCGAATTTCTTCAGCAGTGAAGATCTCAGTATACTTATAAAATAAATAATATTCCTACATGAATGCTCTCTTATACTGCTCTCTTCCAGGTTGTGGTGATAGTCTTGGATGCAAACGAATATCCTCCAGTGTTTCAGTTCCAGCCCCCTTACAAAATGATGATCGCAGAGGACGCGAAGCCTGGTACTGGAGTTGGAGTCATGATGGCCACAGATAAGGACTGGGGAGATAATGCTATGATTACCTATCAATTTGTTCAAGCTAATATTGGTAATTAGATCTTCTTCATCATCATTTATTTACCATCATGTATAAGAATACATCAAACAAGAATATGACGAAGAATGTCAGTGGAGATCCAAATAGAATTGCTTAGGTTTATTATGTTTTGGGCTACCTCATTACAATGATTGCGAAGGGGAACTTCAAGAAAATAAAAGGCCTTCAAGTATAATGTTTAGAAATATTAATAGTTTTACGGTATCTGCTCTTGTACTCGAGAAATAACGTTTTCATTCTCGTATTTTATGCTTCTCGATGCCGCCATTTTGTATCATTCTGGAGTTTGCTCCACGGCTCAGATTCGATGTCCAGCGGGGGTTTCTTTTAAATTTTGACGTCAATGACGTCAAAATTGGAAAGAAAACCACCACTGTACATTGAGCTTGAGCCGTCGGGCAAACGCTAAAATGGCGGCGTCCAGAAGCATAAAATACGAGAATGAAAACGTATTTCTATTTTATTTATTTTATTTTATTTTACAAGCTTTGCCAAAAAGGTGGCAGGGATGTCCCACAGAGCTTGTTGCTCCATTACGGGGTCCCTATGATATAAAATTAAATCAAACAGACAACATGGTTAACTTCTAAACAAGACATAAACTAACAGCACATTTTAACAAGCAAACTAGATAGGGGACGACATGAGTGACATTTTACACACACTGTTTTAAACGTTTGCGGAATTTCTACATCGTATACATGTTCGGTTGCATGTTGATAGTACTTTAACAACTCAGATTTGAATTGGCCTATAGAGAGATTAGGATATCGCAAATATGATGGCAAGGAATTGGGAATTCTTGGTGCCCTACAATAGAAGCTATTCTGGAAAATTAAAGTGTTTACTTTAGGAATATTTAAATTAATTGTATTTTATTTATCTGTTCGCCTGGTTACACGACTGGAAGACTTGACGGAGATGTAAGGATCATTTGAAGCAAATATTGACTTGAAAACGTATACCAAGTCCAGGTACTCATGCCAGTACGATAGAGGTAACAGTTCTGTTTTCAGAAGTCTACACTTATAGCTAACGTCAGATCTAAATGGTAATGACAGAATATACTTAGTAGCACGGCGTTGGACTCTTTCGACGTTGAGAATTAGAGACCAAACTTGTGAACAGTATGCAAAGTGACTTCTTACTAAAACTGTGTATAATGCAGTACGAACGCGCTGGTCGTGGATATCAAGGGAGGATCTTCTTATAAAACCCATTTCTCGAGTACAATAGCAGATACCGTAAAACTATTAACATTTCTAAACATTATACTTAAAGGCCTTTTATTTAATAATAATTAGCAGTAATAATTATTGTTTGGCAAAGATAATGTGATCATTATAACCGTCAGTTATCAGCAAGATGGAGTTTAAGTTGAAATATGAAAAATAAAATACGATTGACGAAAGTCGGAAACCAAAAATGTTTCACCAAACAAGAAATATGACGTGTTAAACATGATGCGCCTTATATTAATTAAAAAATGAAATTCACAAGTATAAAACCCGAATAGTATTTATCGGACCGCCGATATATGTTGATGTGATCGGCCGATAACCGATCAGCCTAAAAGTTGCCAATTATCGGCTTCATCATCATTCCTTTTGTCCCCTCAAGGGGAATCCGATCGTCTCGACACCGTTCTCCACTGTCTTCTATCAGCAACTCTACTCAGATCCACCACTTTACCATAATCTCGAACACAATCCATCCATCGCTTTCTCGGTCGCCCTCTCTTCCTTGTTCCCGTCTCCCTGCACTCCGCTGACCATCTAACAAACTCGTCCTCTTCTATTCTCTTCGCGTGTCCGTACCACCTCACTCTGCTTTCTCTTATCTTCTCTCTCAGTTCCGTCACCTTTACTTCCTGCCTAACGTCTTCCTCTCTCATTCGATCCCGTCTTGTCACTCCTCTAATCGCTCGCAGACATCTCATCTCCGCTACTTCCAACTTCTTCATTTATCGGCCACTACCAATTAATTTCCAATTATCGGATCATCCTTAGTTATCACATTGCTCGGGTACTAGCTCACCTCCATGTGTTAGGCCTCCTAATTCCTTTTCATGATAATCTTTGTGTTTGATTTTAATAATAATTTTTAATATTACTGTGCAAATTAACATGTACAATATGATCAAATACGCACTTTTCTTCAGGTCCTGGCGGTGCCATGGTTGCTCTGGATATGTCGTGTGCTGTGGCCTTGGGTTTAGAGGAAGTGATTGTTCTCGCCAACGAAATGACAGCCAACTCCACGTTTTCACAACCAAATAAGGACTTCAGCGCAACGCAAGGAAGATTAAATAACAAACCATCGACACAGTCAGGAATTGAATATCAAGGTGAACATACAGTGAGAGTGAATAGCAGTTGTATAATTAAAGTGTCACTCCAGTCAAAATACAAATGTAGTTCATATCAAAGATCTTACTTACTTTAGTTTATTCCCAATGTTTCAATATTCCTATGAATTAAGTTAAGAAGATATCACAGGTTGAAGTCAAATATGACGTCACTAAGTACTTCTACTCGTATTATGCCTAAGAAGCTCCTCTACTTTCCTGCATGAGGAACTAAATAGTTTATTTTCTGACTGATTTTCACCCAAAGAGCACTCACAACAGCTATCACTATGTGATCGCCATCAAAACAACTCCACTGCTAATAAAGAAGCACTCGATGACATATATTTCAAAACCAATATGGCATCAAAATCCTGAGATTTTTAACTTCAACTAGCCATATCTTCTTAAAGTGCCCATAACCTCAAAATGTTTTATTGTCTTGTTTGGAAGAACTTTTAAAATCATAAAGTAACTTCTTTTGAAGATTTTCGTTTCTTTGCTTTCTTTTTGAGACATATCAGTTTGTTTGATATGCAAATGTCTGGAATTTCGTCACACATGCATAATGAGTTATCAGAGAATGTTATATATCTTTCATTCTCGAACGAAATCCTTTAAAATCAAGAAGTTTGGTGTATTGGGAGAAACGCACACACGTGTTATTCACACTTTAGTGTTTTTATTTCATGAACGCAAAGATATATAACATTCTCTGATAACTCATTATGCATGTGTGACGAAATTCCAGATATTTGCATATCAAACAAACTGATATATCTCACAAAGAAAGCTAAGAAGTGAAAATCTTCAAAAGAAGTTACTTTATAATTTTAAAAGTTCTTCTAAATAAGACAATAAACAATTTTGAGGTTAAGGGCACCCCTTTAAAGGACATTGGCAACAAAAAATAAGTACTTTTATATTGAACATATGACTTCTAGCATCACATTTTGAAAGTTTGATAAACCATGTAAATATGCCACCATTTTGAATATAATCGTAACGTGATCATGTGTTGGGAAGTGTTATATTTCGTACTTTTGTGCTACCATGTATTGTATTCTTTTGTGGGACCATGTATTGCCCAATTTATGTTGCGATAGCGATTACTGAAATAACGTTGAGAAGAAGCTTAATTTATTTGCATTTCCGCCAACACTGACCGCTTTACTCAGCACATGACGTCACAGGTCATATAACCGAGAACCCTACTTCACCTTTTTACAACCTCAAACTACGATATTCCGGTTATTTAGCTCACGTACTTTGATCTAAAAAGTGCTTTTTGTTGCCAATGTCCTTTAAGGGGGCAAGCTACCTTAAAGGTTATGTTCGCGAACCCATGATGTAATAATGGGTCTATCTTATTATGGTTAAATGTATATGCAACATGCTATATATAATTTTAAAGCTTATAACATGCTATAAACAAATAGCATGACAGATGCCTTCCCAGGCAAAAACATAAATGTAAAAAAACCCTGCAAAGCTGAAAACCATCTTTGGATGCTATCTGGTCATTTTAACTTGTAAAATAGATTACATCCCAGTCAACAAATTAATGGAAGCTTTTGGTGTTACACTGTATTTTATTGCCTCAGCAACAAATATTAAGTAAGTATCTTTACCAAATTCGGTATAGAACACTCAATTTTTATCACAGGGTAAAAAGCATCCATTAATTTGTTGACTGGGATGTAATCTATTTTACAAGTTAAAATCACCAATTCTTGATGCTTAGTATTTGACTAGATAGCATGCATAGATGGTTTTCAGCTTTGCAGGTTTTTTTTACATTTATGTTTTTGCCTGGGAGGGCATCTGTAATGCTATTTGTTTAGAGAATGTTATAAGCTTTAAAATGATATATAGCATGTTGCATTTACATTATAGATAGACAAGATAGACCCATTATTATGTCATGGGTTCGCGAACATAAAAGTTAAGGTAGCTTGCCCCCTTAACGAACACGAACAACGAAATGATAGCAATTTGTTCATTCCGTAGACACTTGAAGTCAGAATGATCATAATAAACAGTGAAAACTAGCCCTAATACTCACTTAATACCAATACTAACTCTAATACTAACTCTAACCCTAATACTAACTCTAACCATAATACTATAACCTTGTACAACCATAATACTAATCCTAGTACTAATCCTAACCCTCATACTAACTCTAATTATAAACAAGGCATCACAAAGTACGTGTTATATCAGTACATCACACCGCGCAATGTTCTTTTCCCAGGGGTCTGGTGCGCAGCGACCAACGACGGCAACCAATTTTTGCAAGTAGATTTCAAACGTCTCAAGAAAATAACCAAAGTAGCTACTCAAGGTCGACCTGGTGGAACCTCTTACGTCACAAGATACGTGTTAAGTCATAGTCTGGATGGGAACACGTGGATATCACATGATCATGTAGGTTTAATAAACATGAGTGGAGAGTATCAAATAGTTTTACTTGTTTCCAGACCTCGTTCATCATCGCTCTCTTGGTCACAACGTGTTTCAATGGAAACGATGAGACGCTTATGAAAAAAATGAGAAAAAATTAAAGATGAAATATAAATGAAAAATATGGGAGAAATGAGATGCTGGAATACCTAACTCATATGTGAAATAACATTGTTCAAATTTCACATGTGTTAGCTTGCTATGAAACATATTTCCACATGACATACATAATTCACATGTGAAATGATATATTTTAAAATTTCACATGTGATAGCTCGCAATATGAAACAACTTTTTTCACATATGAAATATCTAAATCACATGTTAAATGACATGGTTTGAAATTTCCCATTGCTATGAAAACATGTTTTTCCACGAAATACCAAATTTACATGTGAAATGACATGGTTCAAAATTTCACATGTGATAGCTATCAAGTTAATATTATTCACATCTAGTTAATATATGAAATGTCAGGTTCAAAATTTCATATTTGATAGCTGATTGTGTGAAGCATATTTTTTCACATGTGAAATATCTAATTCACATGTGAAATAACATTGTTCAAAATTTCACATTTGATACTGTACCTTGTTGTATGAAACATGTTTTTCCACATATGAAATATCTAATTCACATGTGAAATGATATATTCTAAAATTTCACATGTGGTAGCTCTCAATATGAAAAACATGTTTTCCGCATATTAAATATCTAAATCACATGTGAAATAACATTGTTCAAAATTTCACATTTGATAGCTTTCTATATGAAACATCTTTTCATATACGAGATATCTAATTCATTTTGTGAAATAACATTGTTCAAAATTTCACATGTGAAACATGAAACATGTTTTCACATATGAAATATCTAATTCACATGCATTGAAATGACATGGTTCAAAATTTTCCATTGCTATGAAACATGTTTTTCACATATGAGAAAACATAATTCACATGTGAAATGACATGGTTTAAAATTTCACATGTAACAGCTTGCTATATGAAACATGTTTTCACATTTGAAATATCTAATTCATATCTGAAATGACATTGTTCAATATTTGACATGTGAAAATTTGGCATACGAAACACGTCTTCCGCATCTGAAATCAAAATCAATCCATTTCACATCTTAAATTTGTCCTTTCAAATACGAATTATAAAATAACACTGTGATCCAAACACGTGGGAAGTTGCTCGACTTTCGAAAAGCTAAAAAACACTCGTGTTTTTTTACGCTTTTCTCCAGTCTCGCAATTTTCCGCGTGTTTGGATCATAGTATACAAACACGGAAACCATTAGGTATTTCTTTAATACCTTATTCACATGTGAAATAGCATGTGAAATTTTGTTAGCTTTAATATAGCAAATGAAATCATTTAATGTTTGTTTTAGATATTTATCGGCAATACCAACCCCGAGGAAATTGTTATTCGACGAGTTTTACCAGCTTTCCAATCAAGATATGTCCGTCTTCATCCTGTTTCTTGGAATGAACAGATTTGTCTCAGAGTTGAGCTCTATGGATGTAATTCGGATGGCGGAGACGATAGTGAGTAATTATTAACGCCATTAACATCCAAGTCATTGTTATCATAGGCGTTATCGTCGTTATCATTGTCATCGTCGCTAACATCATTGTCATCATCAGCGTCATTATCATTGTCATCATCTGCGTGATTATTATCGTCATCATCGTACGTCGTCGTCATCATCACGTCATCATCGTTGTCATCTTCATAATCATTGTCGTCGTCGTCATCGTTGTCATCATCATTGTCGTCGTCATCTTTGTCATCATCATCATCTTATCATCATTGTCATCTTCATCATCATTTTCGTCGTCATCTTTGCCTTTGTCATCGTCATCGTCATCATCGCCATTGTCGTCATCACCGTCATCATTGTCGTTGTCATCTTTGTCATCGTCATCATCGTTGTCATCTTCATAATCATTGTCGTCGTCATCATCGTTGTCATCTTCATCATCATTGTCGTCGTCATCTTTGTCATCGTCATCATCTTATCATCATTGTCATCTTCATCATCATTTTCGTCGTCATCTTTGCCTTTGTCATCGTCATCGTCATCATCGCCATTGTCGTCATCACCGTCATCATTGTCGTCGTCATCTTTGTCATCATCATCATCTTATCATCATTGTCATCTTCATCATCATTTTCGTCGTCATCTTTGCCTTTGTCATCGTCATCGTCATCATCGCCATTGTCGTCATCACCGTCATCATTGTCGTCGTCATCTTTGTCATCGTCATCATCGTTATCATCTTCATCATCATTGTCGTCGTCATCATCGTTGTCATCTTCGTCATCATTGTCGTCGTCATCTTTGTCATCGTCATCATCTCATCATCATTGTCATCTTTATCATCATTTTCGTCGTCATCTTTGCCTTTGTCATCGTCATCGTCATCGTCAATATCGCCATTGTCGTCATCACCGTCATCATTGTCGTCGTCATCACCGTCATCATCGTTGTCATCTTCATCATCATGGTCGTCGTCATCTTTGTCGTCGTCATCATCTCATCATCGTTATTATCTTCTGCATCATCATTGTCGTCGTCATCTTTGTCATCGTCATCGTCATCATCGTTGTCATCTTCATCATCATTGTCGTCGTCATCTTTGTCATCGTCATCATCTCATCATCGTTGTCATCTTCATCATCATTTTCGTCGTCATCTTTGCCTTTGTCATCGTCATCGCCATTATCGTCATCACCGTCATCACCGTCATCATTGTCGTCGTCATCTTTGTCATCGTCATCATCGTCATCGTCATCATCGTCATGATCACCACCATCGTCGTCATCATCATCATCATCATCATCATTGTCGTCATCGTCGTCATGATCACCACCATGGTCGTCATCATGATCGTTGTCGTTATCATCATCTGTCACAGAATTGTGTTACATGATAGTCACTGACTATTATTTCTTGTCAATTTACATGCATCTGCGGAAACTTTCTGCAGTCATATGAAAATTTAAAAACGAAAATAATTTATTAGTATTAACTTCGTTTATGTCTTTACGTACAGTGAGTGTGCCATTTATTATCGACGAAATTACTGGAATGGTCAACGTGTCGGATGAACTTGATTATGAATCGCAAAATAAATACGTTATTCTTGTTGAGGTAGGTCAGTAGTATCCCATTAAAAAGTATAATAGAAGATAACTAGCTTTAATTTCGTTTAGAAATAAATCAAAGATAATTAAAAATAATACCAGTCACCAACTGCGTAGCAATTATTAATCTATCTCTGTATTTGCCTAAACCTCGAACAACTTTCCTCAAAGATAGGTTTTCATATTTAGGAGCTATGCCCTCAGTCCTGGGACAACTTACCTAATAATATAATCGATAAAGCCAAGTAACCTTTGTAACAAGGCCGCAAAGTGTATTTTGGATAAGACATCCTTATCACCTTAATTGGTGTCCATTGTCTTCCAGGAGAAGATTCCATCATTGTTCCTTTGTGTTGATCAAACTCATCAAAACTTTCAATAATGAAATTGATTTTGCGTTTGAGGCGAAGACGGCTCAGGATATTCAGAGCTATGACACTAGACGCAAGTTATTATTGAGTCTGCCGGCTTGTAAGACTAATTGGGAAAAGCAAAGATCACAATACGCTTTTATCGCTGACTGAAATAGTTTACCGTTTGTTATAACCGAATCGACCAATTAAATTTTAAAAATAGATATTTTAAATCTTTGTAAATACTGTTTATTGTATTCTAACTTTATATCTATATTGTAATTTTTCTTTATATTTTTCACTTTTTTTAATTTAATCGAGGACCCTTATGAAAATCACTTTGGTGATAAGGCAAATAGTGTAGATAGTGTAGATAGCAAAGGTGATAGTGTAGAAATACAAATCGAATACTTTAAGTTTGGTGTAGCTGCCGAAATAGTGCGTAGGAAGTCAAGCAAAAGCCCTTCGTCTTGACGTTTTACCAACCTGCGGCTCCTCAACTCAACTTGCTTGTTGCTTTTTCCTCAGGCTTCCGACCATGGAGACCCAAGTCTTAACAGTAGTACCAATTTAGAGATCTCTATTCTGGATAGCAACGATCACACTCCAGTCTTTGACAAGAATTCTTGGCATGTGAATATTTCAGAGAATACATTTAGTGGAGACGTGGTAAGTAGGTGTTAATGGATGGGAGGACAACGGTTGTTTTTTGGATGGATGGATTATATTGGATTAGGGATGGATGGACTAGGGGTGCACGGATGGGTTAAGGATGGATGGATGAATTACGGATGGATGGGTTATGGATGGAGGGAGATGGATGGATGGAGGATGAATGGATGATGAAAGATGGATTGATGATGGAGGGATGATGGAGGGATGATGGAGGATGGATGGATGATGGAGGGATGATGGAGGGATGACGAAGGATGGATGGAAGATGGAGGGATGATGGAGGGATGATGGAGGGATGATGGAGGGATGATGGAGGGATGATGGAGGGATGATGGAGAATTGGATGGAGGATGGATGTAGGATGGATGTAGGATGGATGGATGGATTATGGATGGCGGATGGATGGATGGATGGATGGATGGAGAATGGAAGATGGATGGATGATGGAGGACGGATGGATGGAAGATGGATGGATGGAAGATGGATGGAGGATGGAAGGATGGAAGGAGGATGCATGCATGCATGCATTGATGCATGTATGGATGATAATGGATGGAAAGATGGTGTTCATGGAAAGATGGTGTGGTGGGAGGACAACGGTGGATGGACAGACGGACGGACAGGGATGTTCAGAACTCACGTTAGCATCAAGCCAAATTGGTCAATCAATCTGTATTTCTCTAGGTTGTCAGGGTTACTGCCAACGACCAAGACACCGGCAGAAATGGCGAGGTTACGTACGCCATTGTGTCGGGAAGTCATGGTAAATTTCGCATCGAAGGTGAGTGCAGTTTTGACCGATGATTGACGATTTTATTCCTGCTAAGGATTGAGAAGCTTTTTCTGGTCATCAAACGTACAGAACGCCAGTGCACTAAACATATTCCTTGTCTTTAGACTGGATTTTAAATGAGGCTAACTAACTGATATCAAATTAAACTCAGGGAAACCAAAAACCAATATTCTTAAGAGTAGTTTCTCGTAAAGAGGATTCCTGTCCTGGAGTAATATCGGTGGTTAAATATTGAAAGAAGTTCAGGCTTATCCCCGAAATACATTTAAGAGTGTAGTGAAGGAATTGAATCCTGCATCTAGACCATATAATGTTTTTATTAAATAAGATTTTGTAGCTAGTTAAAATCATTCTTGTATATATAGTTAAGAATATTTGTATTTGTAGTAGTTTAGGATGTATGTATCAAAGATATTTGTTTACATTTGCAGTTGTTACACAGCCCTTTCAAAAACAGTTATGCTGAAAGGCTACCGTATTTAAATAATCGTAAATAATAAAATTTTAAATAAATAATAAACTGTACTTATTAGCATTGAGGACTACATCATGCGCTCACGGTTGCGCTGGGCCGGTCACCTCGTGCGAATGGAGGACACAAGAATTCCCAAGGCTCTCTTTTTCGGCGAACTGCAGCATGGCATACGCGCCATTGGTGACCCCAAGAAACGATATAAGGACACCCTAAAGCAAACCCTGAAGCAAACCTCTTGGGAAGCAGAAGCCCTCGACCGAAGCAAGTGGCTAACCACCTGCAATGCAGCGGTTCATTTCGAACAATCCAGGACCAGAAACCTGAAAGAGAAGAGGAGATGCAGGAAGGAGGGCGTGGTAGCAACCTCATCCCCCAGTTTGGCCTGCAGCCGGTGCGACCGCGTTTGTGGCAGCCGTATCGGCCTCATCAGCCACACCGGGTGGCACGACCGACAGGGCGGGAAGTGAGATCCGTCGACATGCGACGGCTCAACCTATGATGATGATGATGATGATGATTAACGTATCTTTTTCTGTTTTCTCCCAGCTACAACGGGTATCATCCAACCATCTTCCCGTCTCGATTACGAAGATGCCTTTAACAGATATTTTCTTCTCAATGTTTCTGCAACGGATCAAGGAACACCACATCTGTCAGCCTACGTTACTGTCTCGATCACCATTGTCGACTATAACGACAACCCTCCTGTTTTCAATGTCTCGTCTCTAACAGCATACGTCCGTGAGAACCTAGAACCGGGGGCATTCGTGGCCGGACTGCTCGCAACCGATATGGACTCAGGGAATAACGCCATTGTAAGTAAACCTGGAAACGAACAGTTTCCCAACGGAAACCTTAAATCAAGAAACCTTAAATCATATATATATACATATATATATATATATATATATATATATATATATATATATATATATATATATATATATATATATATATATATATATATATATATATATATATATATATATATATATATATATATATATATATATTTTCGCTTACCTCAAAACTGGTCTGCTACAACTTGTTTCATCTGTAAAAGAATCTTCAGGCAGTGACCTGAAGATTCTTTTACAGATGAAACAAGTTGTAGCAGACCAGTTTTGAGGTAAGCGAAAATCTATTATTTGCTCTAACTATATGTTGTTGAGCACTCTTTGCATTTCGTAGACCAAAACCTACACGTATATATATATATATATATATATATATATATATATATATATATATATATATATATATATATATATATATATATATATATATATATATATATATATATATATATATATATATATATATATATATATATATATATATATATATATATATATCATCCCTTGATTTCTGGGGACGTAATAGGGGAACTGTATCCAAAAAATAAAATATTTTTAAATAAAAGCCTTTAAATGTTTACAAATGTTAATAGTTTTACAGTATCTGCTCTTGTACTTGAGAAATAATATTTTCATTCTCGTATTTTATGCTTCTGGATGCCGCCATTTCTCCTGAAGATATTGCCAGCCTGGTTGCTGACGTAAACTTTCTTGTTCTAACTAGGTCATCTTTTTATTTGCAAGAATATATCCAAATTCATATGATTGGAGATTGCTCTATTTAGCTCTATTTAGCTCTTATTTTAATAACTTGATCAGATTTTATCCTTTTCATGATATTATAAACTAAAGCGTTGTTTCTCAGTCAGACCGTCAGACTAGCCGTGGTAAAGTAGAGTTTCTTTACTTGCCCGTTATGGTTTGTCACTCGAAGTAGCACATAATATCATTATTCGCCAGCTGAGTTCCTTGTCCCACATTCGTTACACTAACTTAATAATGGTTATTTTTCTCTTTCAGATGCGCTATAGTTTCATTGAACCAAATGAGAAATTTTCCATCGACACGAAGTCAGGGCACGTGACGTCAAGACAGTTGTTTGACCGTGAAGATGTCGGTATCTACGTCAGCAAAGTTCGAGTAACGGACTCGGGAAAGTCACCTTTATCGACGGACGCTGAGGTATTGTGGTAGAAAAAAGCATTTCATTCCATTTCCTCCTCTTCTACCCCTTTCTTGTTTTCCTCTTTTTCTCTTATATTGCTACTGTTCTGCCATTCTTCGCTTTCATAGTGCACCATATTCTTCCATTTATTTTCAAACTTTCCTTTCCTTTTATTTTCTTCCTCCCTTCCCCCCCCCCCCCCACACACACACACACATTCATCCCCTCCCCTTCCCATTCTATCATCCTTCTTGCTGCTCCTGCCATTTCCTCCTCCTTTCTCACCTTTCCTCTACTTTCCTCCTTCTACTTCCTTGTTCCAATTTCCTCACCTTTCTTCCTACGCACTCCTCTTTCCTCCTGCTTCCTCTCTTCCTCCTACTCTTCTCCTTCCTCCTCCTACTTCTACTTCATTCCTTTTCTCCTTCCTCCTCTTTCCTCCCCACTTCCTCTTCCTTCTTCCCCTTTCTTCCTTCCACCCTATTCATGTCCTCCTTCTTTCCCCTTCCTCCCCCTCCTTACTCCTCCTTCTTCCCCTTCCTCCTTCCTCCCCTTTCCTCCCTTTCCCCCATTCCTTTCCTCCTTCCACCGCATTCCTTTCCTCCTTCCTTCCCATTCCTCCTCCTTCCTCTCCTTCCTCTTCGTTCCTCTCCTTCCTCCTCCTTCCTCTCCTTCCGCCTCGTTCTTCCCTTCCTCCTCCTTCCGGTCCTTTCCTCCCCTTTATTCACCTTCCTCCCCTTCCTCCTCTTTCCTCTCCTTTCTCCCCCTTCCTCTCCTTCCATCTCATTCTTCCCCTTCCTCCTCCTTCCTCCACCATTCTCCTACTTCTTCCAACCCCATTCCCTTCCTCCCCCTTCCACCTCCTTCCTCCCCTTCATCCTCTCCTTCCTCCTACTTCCCCTCCTTCCTCCTCCTTCCTCTCCTTCTTTCTTCTTCTCCTTCCTCTCCTTTCTTCCTCCTTCCTCCTCCTTTCTTCCTCCTTCCTCCCATTTACTCCCCTTCCTCCACCTTCCTCCTTCTTCCACCCAATTCCTTTCCTCTTCCTTCCCCTCCTTCCCCCCTTCATCCTTCATACTCTCCTTCATCCTCCATACTCTCCTTCCTCCTCCTTCCTCTTCTTCCTCCTTCCTCTTCTTCCTCCTCCTTCCTCTCCTTCCTCCTCCTTCCTCTCCTTCCTCCTCCTTCCTCTCCTTCCTTCTCCTTCTCCTTCCTCCCCTTTCTTCCTCCCCTTTCCTCCTCCTTCCACTCCTTTCATCCTTTTCCTTGTATTTCTTCCTCCTTCAAACCCCTTCATCTTCCTTCCAACCTCTTTCCTTCTCCTCCTCCTTCCCACCCCTTTCTTTCTCCTTTCTCCTTCCTCCCTTTTCCTAAAATCATTTTGTCTTTTCTATTTCTTTATTTAAATCTTACAGTTGCTAATCATGATCGTAGACGCGAACGACAACTCTCCCGTCTTTACAGAGAAGGTGTATACTCGCAGAATCATGGAAGACTCCACTGTCGATTCTATCGTGGTCACAATTAAGGCTGAAGACCAGGATATTGGCTTGAACGGTCAAGTGATCTACAGTATCTCCAATGGGAACGAAAAAGGTGGACAATTTTTCTTTCGACTAGCTCACTAGTTCAATCTCATTTGTTCAATCTCACTCGTTCAATCTCACTCGTTCAATCTCACTCGTTCAATCTCACTCGTTCAATCTCACTAGTTCAATCTCACTTGTTCAATCTCATTTGTTCAATCTCACTTGTTCAATCTCATTTGTTCAATCTCACTTATTCATTCTCACTAGTTCAATCTCACTAGTTCAATCTCACTAGTTCAATCTCACAAGTTTATTCTCACTAGTTCAATCTTAAACTAGTTCATTCTCACTACTTCAATCTCACTCGTTCAATCTCACTTGTACAATCTCACTAGTTCAATCTCACTTGTTCAATCTCACTTGTTCAATCTCACTTGTTCATTCTCACTAGTTCAATCTCACTAGTTCAATCTCACTTGTTCAATCTCACTTGTCCAATCTCACTGGTTCAATCTCACTTGTTCAATCTCACTAGTTCAATCTCATTTGTTCAATCTCACTTGTTCAATCTCACTAGTTCAATCTCATTCGTTCAATCTCACTCGTTCAATCTCACTAGTTCAATCTCACTTGTTCAATCTCACTAGTTCAATCTCACTTGTTCAATCTCATTTGTTCAATCTCACTTATTCATTCTCACCAGTTCAATCTCACTAGTTCAATCTCACTTGTTCAATCTCACTAGTTCAATCTCACTTGTTCAATCTCACTAGTTCAATCTCACTTGTTCAATCTCATTTGTTCAATCTCACCTGTTCATTCTCACTAGTTCAATCTCACTTGTTCAATCTCACTATTCAATCTCACTCGTTCAATCTCACTAGTTCAATCTCACTAGTTCAATCTCACTAGTTCAATCTCACTACTTCAATTTCACTAATTCAATCTCACTAATTCAATCTCACTAGTTCAATCTCACCAGTTCAATCTCATTTGTTCAATCTCACTCGTTCAATCTCACCAGTTCAATATCACTAGTTCATTCTTACTAGTTCAATCTCACCAGTTCAATCTCACTTGTTCAATCTCACTAGTTCAATCTCACTAGTTCAATCTCACTAGTTCAATCTCACAAGTTCAATCTCACAAGTTCATTCTCACCAGTTCATTCTCACTAGTTCAATCTCGCAAGTTCATTCTCACTAGTTCAATCTCACTCGTTCAATATCACTCGTTCAATATCACTAGTTCAATCTCACTTGTTCAATCTCATTTGTTCAATCTCACTTGTTTAATCTCACTTGTTCATTCTCACTAGTTCAATCTCACTAGTTCAATCTCACTTGTTCAATCTCACTTGTTCAATCTCACTTGTTCATTCTCACTACTTAAATCTCACTTGTTCAATCTCACTAGTTCAATCTCACTAGTTCAATCTCACTCGTTCAATCTCACTCGTTCAATCTCACTCGTTCAATCTCACTCGTTCAATCTCACTAGTTCAATCTCACTCGTTCAATCTCACTAGTTCAATCTCACTAGTTCAATCTCATTTGTTCAATCTCACTAGTTCAATCTCACTAGTTCAATCTCACTTGTTCAATCTCACTTGTTCAATCTCACTTGTTCATTCTCACTACTTAAATCTCACTAGTTCAATCTCACTAGTTCAATCTCACTTGTTCAATCTCTCTAGTTCAATCTCACTTGTTCAATCTCACTAGTTCAATCTCATTTGTTCAATCTCACTTGTTCAATCTCACTAGTTCAATATCACTCGTTCAATCTCACTCGTTCAATCTCACTAGTTCAATCTCACTTGTTCAATCTCACTAGTTCAATCTCATTTGTTCAATCTCACTTATTCATTCTCACTAGTTCAATCTCACTAGTTCAATCTCACTTGTTCAATCTCACTAGTTCAATCTCACTTGTTCAATCTCACTAGTTCAATCTCACTTGTTCAATCTCATTTGTTCAATCTCACCTGTTCATTCTCACTAGTTCAATCTCACTCGTTCAATCTCACTATTCAATCTCACTCGTTCAATCTCACTAGTTCAATCTCACTAGTTCAATCTCACTGGTTCAATCTCACTACTTCAATTTCACTAATTCAATCTCACTAGTTCAATCTCACCAGTTCAATCTCATTTGTTCAATCTCACTCGTTCAATCTCACTACTTCAATATCACTGGTTCATTCTTACTAGTTCAATCTCACTAGTTCAATCTCACTTGTTCAATCTCACTAGTTCAATCTCACTAGTTCAATGTCACAAGTTCAATCTCACAAGTTCATTCTCACCAGTTCATTCTCACTAATTCAATCTCACAAGTTCATTCTCACTAGTTCAATCTCACTCGTTCAATATCACTCGTTCAACATCACTAGTTCAATCTCACTTGTTCAATCTCATTTGTTCAATCTCACTTGTTTAATCTCACTTGTTCATTCTCACTAGTTCAATCTCACTCGTTCAATCTCACTCGTTCAATCTCACTCGTTCAATCTCACTCGTTCAACCTCACTCGTTCAATCTCACTCGTTCAATCTCACTCGTTCAATCTCACTAGTTCAATCTCACTAGTTCAATCTCATTTGTTCAATCTCACTAGTTCAATCTCACTAGTTCAATCTCACTTGTTCAATCTCACTTGTTCAATCTCACTTGTTCATTCTCACTACTTAAATCTCACTAGTTCAATCTCACTTGTTCAATCTCTCTAGTTCAATCTCACTTGTTCAATCTCACTAGTTCAATCTCATTTGTTCAATCTCACTCGTTCAATCTCACTAGTTCAATCTCACTCGTTCAATCTCACTCGTTCAATCTCACTAGTTCAATCTCACTTGTTCAATCTCACTAGTTCAATCTCACTTGTTCAATCTCATTAGTTCAATCTCACTTATTCATTCTCACTAGTTCAATCTCACTAGTTCAATATCACTTGTTCAATCTCACTAGTTCAATCTCACTGTTCAATCTCACTAGTTCAATCTCACTTGTTCAATCTCATTTGTTCAATCTCACCTGTTCATTCTCACTAGTTCAATCTCACTTGTTTAATCTCACTATTCAATCTCACTCGTTCAATCTCACTAGTTCAATCTAACTAGTTCAATCTCACTAGTTCAATCTCACTACTTCAATTTCACTAATTCAATCTCACTAGTTCAATCTCACTCGTTCAATCTCACTAGTTAAATATCACTAGTTCATTCTTACCAGTTCAATCTCACTAGTTCAATCTCTCTAGTTCAATCTCACAAGTTCATTCTCACTAGTTCAATCTCACAAGTTCATTCTCATTAGTTCAATCTCACAAGTTCATTCTCACTAGTTCAATCTCACTCGTTCAATATCACTCGTTCAATCTCACTCGTTCAATCTCACTTGTTCAATCTCATTTGTTCAATCTCATTTGTTCAATCTCACTTGTTCAATCTCACTAGTTCAATCTCACTAGTTCAATCTCACTAGTTCAATCTCACTAGTTCAATCTCACTTGTTCAATCTCACTTGTTCAATCTCACTTGTTCATTCTCACTACTTAAATCTCACCTGTTCAATCTCACTAGTTCAATCTCACCTGTTCAATCTCACTAGTTCAATCTCACTCGTTCAATCTCACTCGTTCAATCTCACTCGTTCAATCTCACTAGTTCAATCTCACTCGTTCAATCTCACTAGTTCAATCTCACTAGTTCATTCTCACTAGTTCAATCTCACTAGTTCATTCTCACTAGTTCAATCTCACAAGTTCATTCTCACTAGTTCAATCTCACAAGTTCATTCTCACTAGTTCAATCTCACATGTTCATTCTCACTAGTTCAATCTCACTCGTTCAATCTCACTTGTTCAATCTTATTTGTTCAATCTCACTTGTTCAATCTTATTTGTTCAATCTCACTTGTTCAATCTCACTTGTTCATTCTCACTAGTTCAATCTTACTAGTTCAATCTCACTTACTCAATCTCACTAGTTCAATCTCACTTGTTCAATCTCACTAGTTCAATCTCATTTGTTCAATCTCACTTGTTCAATCTCACTAGTTCAATCTCACTCGTTCAATCTCACTAGTTCAATCTCACTTGTTCAATCTCACTAGTTCAATCTCACTTGTTCAATCTCATTTGTTCAATCTCACTTATTCATTCTTACTAGTTCAATCTCACTAGTTCAATCTCACTTGTTCAATCTCACTAGTTCAATCTCACTTGTTCAATCTCACTAGTTCAATCTCACTTGATCAATCTCATTTGTTCAATCTCACCTGTTCATTCTCACTAGTTCAATCTCACTTGTTCAATCTCACTATTCAATCTCACTCGTTCAATCTCACTAGTTCAATCTCACTAGTTCATTCTCACTAGTTCAATCTCACAAGTTCATTCTCACTAGTTCAATCTCACAAGTTCATTCTCACTAGTTCAATCTCACTCGTTCAATCTCACTAGTTCAATCTCACTCGTTCAATCTCACTTGTTCAATCTTGTTTGTTCAATCTCACTTGTTCAATCTCACTTGTTCAATCTCACTTGTTCATTCTCACTAGTTCAATCTCACCAGTTCAATCTCATTTGTTCAATCTCACTCGTTCAATCTCACTAGTTAAATATCACTAGTTCATTCTTACTAGTTCAATCTCACTTGTTCATTCTCACTACTTAAATCTCACTAGTTCAATCTCACTTGTTCAATCTCTCTAGTTCAATCTCACTTGTTCAATCTCACTAGTTCAATCTCATTTGTTCAATCTCACTTGTTCAATCTCACTAGTTCAATCTCACTCGTTCAATCTCACTCGTTCAATCTCAATAGTTTAATCTCACTTGTTCAATCTCACTAGTTCAATCTCACTTGTTCAATCTCATTTGTTCAATCTCACTTATTCATTCTCACTAGTTCAATCTCACTAGTTCAATATCACTTGTTCAATCTCACTAGTTCAATCTCACTTGTTCAATCTCACTAGTTCAATCTCACTTGTTCAATCTCATTTGTTCATTCTCACCTGTTCATTCTCACTAGTTCAATCTCACTTGTTCAATCTCACTAGTTCAATCTCACTAGTTCAATCTCACTAGTTCAATCTCACTAGTTCAATCTCACTAGTTCAATCTCACTACTTCAATTTCACTAATTCAATCTCACTAGTTCAATCTCACCAGTTCAATCTCATTTGTTCAATCTCACTCGTTCAATCTCACTAGTTAAATATCACTAGTTCATTCTTACTAGTTCAATCTCACTAGTTCAATCTCTCTAGTTCAATCTCACAAGTTCATTCTCACTAGTTCAATCTCACAAGTTCATTCTCACTAGTTCAATCTCACAAGTTCATTCTCACTAGTTCAATCTCACTCGTTCAATATCACTCGTTCAATATCACTAGTTCAATCTCACTTGTTCAATCTCATTTGTTCAATCTCATTTGTTCAATCTCACTTGTTCAATCTCACTAGTTCAATCTCACTAGTTCAATCTCACTAGTTCAATCTCACTAGTTCAATCTCACTTGTTCAATCTCACTTGTTCAATCTCACTTGTTCATTCTCACTACTTAAATCTCACCTGTTCAATCTCACTAGTTCAATCTCACCAATTCAATCTCACTCGTTCAATCTCACTCGTTCAATCTCACTCGTTCAATCTCACTCGTTCAATCTCACTAGTTCAATCTCACTCGTTCAATCTCACTAGTTCAATCTCACTTGTTCATTCTCACTAGTTCAATCTCACTAGTTCATTCTCACTATTTCAATCTCACAAGTTCATTCTCACTAGTTCAATCTCACATGTTCATTCTCACTAGTTCAATCTCACTCGTTCAATCTCACTAGTTCAATCTCACTCGTTCAATCTCACTTGTTCAATCTTATTTGTTCAATCTCACTTGTTCAATCTCACTTGTTCATTCTCACTAGTTCAATCTTACTAGTTCAATCTCACTTGCTCAATCTCACTAGTTCAATCTCACTTGTTCAATCTCACTAGTTCAATCTCATTTGTTCAATCTCACTTGTTCAATCTCACTAGTTCAATCTCACTCGTTCAATCTCACTAGTTCAATCTCACTTGTTCAATCTCACTAGTTCAATCTCACTTGTTCAATCTCATTTGTTCAATCTCACTTATTCATTCTCACTAGTTCAATCTCACTAGTTCAATCTCACTTGTTCAATCTCACTAGTTCAATCTCACTTGTTCAATCTCACTAGTTCAATCTCACTTGATCAATCTCATTTGTTCAATCTCACCTGTTCATTCTCACTAGTTCAATCTCACTTGTTCAATCTCACTATTCAATCTCACTCGTTCAATCTCACTAGTTCAATCTCACTAGTTCATTCTCACTAGTTCAGTCTGACAAGTTCATTCTCACTAGTTCAATCTCACAAGTTCATTCTCACTAGTTCAATCTCACTCGTTCAATCTCACTAGTTCAATCTCACTCGTTCAATCTCACTTGTTCAATCTTATTTGTTCAATCTCACTTGTTCAATCTCACTTGTTCAATCTCACTTGTTCATTCTCACTAGTTCAATCGCACTTGTTCAATCTCACTAGTTCAATCTCACTAGTTCAATCGCACTTGTTCAATCTCACTAGTTCAATTTCATTTGTTCAATCTCACTTGTTCAATCTCACTGGTTCAATCTCACTTGTTAAATCTCATTTGTTCAATCTCACTTGTTCATTCTCACAAGTTCAATCTCACTTGTTAAATCTCACTTGTTCAATCTCACTAGTTCAAACTCACATGTTCAATCTCATTTGTTCAATCTCACTTATTCATTCTCACTAGTTCAATCTCACTAGTTCAATCTCACTAGTTCAAACTCACAAGTTCATTCTCACTTGTTCAATCTCACTTGTTCGATCTCACTTGTTCAATCTCACTAGTTCAATCTCACTTGTTCGATCTCACTAGTTCAATCTCAATTGTTCAATCTCACTAGTTAAATCTCACTTTTTCATTCTCAGTAGTTAAATCTCACCTGTTCAATCTCACTAGTTCAATCTCACTTGTTCATTCTCACTAGTTAAATCTCACTTGTTCAATCTCACTAGTTCAATCTCACTCGTTCAATCTCACTATTTCAATCTCACTAGTTCAATCTCACTCGTCAATCTCACTCGTTCAATCTCACTTGTTCAATCTTAATCGTTCAATCTCACTAGTTCAATCTCACTAGATCAATCTCACTAGTTCAATCTCACTTGTTCAATCTTATTTGTTCAATCTCACTTGTTGAATCTCATTTGTTCATTCTCACTAGTTCAATCTCACTAGTTCAATCTCACTTGCTCAATCTCACTAGTTCAATCTCACTTGTTCAAACTCACTAGTTCAATCTCACTTGTTCAATCTCACTTGTTCAATCTCACTAGTTCAATCTCATTTGTTCAATCTCACTTGTTCAATCTTACTCGTTCAATCTCACTAGTTCAATCTCACTAGATCAATCTCACAAGTTCATTCTCACTTGTTCAATCTTATTTGTTCAATCTCACTAGTTCAATCTCACTTGTTCAATCTCACTAGTTCAATCTCACTTGTTCAATCTCACTAGTTCAATCTCACTTGTTCAATCTCACTTGTTCAATCTCACTTGTTCATTCTCACTGCTTAAATCTCACTTGTTCATTCTCACTAGTTCAATCTCCCTTGTTCAATCTCACTTGTTCAATCTCACTTGTTCAATATCACTTGTTCAATCTCACTTGTTCATTCTCACTAGTTCAATCTCATTTGTTCAATCTCATTTGTTCAATCTCACTTGTTCAATCTCACTTGTTCAATCTCACTTGTTAAATCTCATTTGTTCAATCTCATTTGTTCAATCTCATTTGTTCAATCTCACTTGTTCAATCTCACTAGTTCAATCTCACTAGTTTAATCTCACTAGTTTAATCTCACTACTTCAATCTCACTCGTTCAATCTCATTTGTTCAATCTCACTTGTTCAATCTCACTAGTTCAATCTCATTTGTTCAATCTCACTAGTTCAATCTCACTAGTTCAATCTCACTTGTTCAATCTCACTTGTTCAATCTCACTTGTTCATTCTCACTACTTAAATCTCACTTGTTCAATCTCACTAGTTCAATCTCACTAGTTCAATCTCACTCGTTCAATCTCACTCGTTCAATCTCACTAGTTCAATCTCAGTAGTTCAATCTCATTTGTTCAATCTCACTAGTTCAATCTCACAAGTTCATTCTCACTAGTTCATTCTCACAAGTTCATTCTCACTGGTTAAATCTCACTCGTTCAATCTCACTAGTTCAATCTCACTCGTTCAATCTCACTTGTTCAATCTTAATCGTTCAATCTCACTAGTTCAATCTCACTAGATCAATCTCACAAGTTCATTCTCACTTGTTCAATCTTATTTGTTCAATCTCACTTGTTCAATCTCACTTGTTCATTCTCACTAGTTCAATCTTACTAGTTCAATCTCACTTGTTCAATCTCACTAGTTCAATCTCACTTGTTCAATCTCACTAGTTCAATCTCATTTGTTCAATCTCACTTGTTCAATCTCACTAGTTCAATCTCATTTGTTCAATCTCATTTGTTCAATCTCACTTGTTCAATCTCACTAGTTCAATCTCATTTGTTCAATCTCACTTGTTCAATCTTACTCGTTCAATCTCACTAGTTCAATCTCACTAGATCAATCTCACAAGTTCATTCTCACTTGTTCAATCTTATTTGTTCAATCTCACTAGTTCAATCTCACTTGTTCAATCTCACTAGTTCAATCTCACTTGTTCAATCTCACTAGTTCAATCTCATTTGTTCAATCTCACTAGTTCAATCTCACTAGTTCAATCTCACTTATTCAATCTCACTTGTTCAATCTCACTTGTTCATTCTCACTACTTAAATCTCACTTGTTCATTCTCACTAGTTCAATCTCCCTTGTTCAATCTCACTTGTTCAATCTCACTTGTTCAATATCACTTGTTCAATATCACTTGTTCATTCTCACTAGTTCAATCTCACTTGTTCAATCTCATTTGTTCAATCTCACTTGTTCAATCTCACAAATTCAATCTCACTTGTTAAATCTCATTTGTTCAATCTCATTTGTTCAATCTCACTTGTTCAATCTCACTTGTTCAATCTCACTTGTTCAATCTCACTAGTTCAATCTCACTAGTTCAATCTCACTACTTCAATCTCACTCGTTCAATCTCATTTGTTCAATCTCACTTGTTCAATCTCACTAGTTCAATCTCATTTGTTCAATCTCACTAGTTCAATCTCACTAGTTCAATCTCACTTGTTCAATCTCACTTGTTCAATCTCACTTGTTCATTCTCACTACTTAAATCTCACTTGTTCAATCTCACTAGTTCAATCTCACTAGTTCAATCTCACTCGTTCAATGTCACTCGTTCAATCTCACTAGTTCAATCTCACTCGTTCAATCTCACTCGTTCAATCTCACTCGTTCAATCTCACTAGTTCAATCTCAGTAGTTCATTCTCACTAGTTCAATCTCACAAGTTCATTCTCACTAGTTCAATCTCACAAGTTCATTCTCACTAGTTCAATCTCACATGTTCATTCTCACTAGTTCAATCTCACTCGTTCAATCTCACTAGTTCAATCTCACTCGTTCAATCTCACTTGTTCAATCTTATTTGTTCAATCTCACTTGTTCAATCTCACTTGTTCATTCTCACTAGTTCAATCTTACTAGTTCAATCTCACTTACTCAATCTCACTAGTTCAATCTCACTTGTTCAATCTCACTAGTTCAATCTCATTTGTTCAATCTCACTTGTTCAATCTCACTAGTTCAATCTCACTAGTTCAATCTCACTAGTTCAATCTCACTTGTTCAATCTCACTAGTTCAATCTCACTTGTTCAATCTCATTTGTTCAATCTCACTTATTCAATCTAACTAGTTCAATCTCACTAGTTCAATCTCACTTGTTCAATCTCACTAGTTCAATCTCACTTGTTCAATCTCACTAGTTCAATCTCACTTGATCAATCTCATTTGTTCAATCTCACCTGTTCATTCTCACTAGTTCAATCTCACTTGTTCAATCTCACTATTCAATCTCACTCGTTCAATCTCACTAGTTCAATCTCACTAGTTCATTCTCACTAGTTCAATCTCACAAGTTCATTCTCACTAGTTCAATCTCACAAGTTCATTCTCACTAGTTCAATCTCACTCGTTCAATCTCACTAGTTCAATCTCACTCGTTCAATCTCACTTGTTCAATCTCATTTGTTCAATCTCACTTGTTCAATCTCACTTGTTCAATCTCACTTGTTCATTCTCACTAGTTCAATCTCACCAGTTCAATCTCATTTGTTCAATCTCACTCGTTCAATCTCACTAGTTAAATATCACTAGTTCATTCTTACTAGTTCAATCTCAATTGTTCATTCTCACTTGTTCAATCTCACTAGTTCAATCTCACTTGTTCAATCTCACTAGTTCAATCTCACTTGTTCAATCTCACTAGTTCAATCTCATTTGTTCAATCTCACTTGTTCAATCTCACTAGTTCAATCTCACTCGTTCAATCTCACTCGTTCAATCTCACTAGTTCAATCTCACTTGTTCAATCTCACTAGTTCAATCTCACTTGTTCAATCTCATTTGTTCAATCTCACTTATTCATTCTCACTAGTTCAATCTCACTAGTTCAATATCACTTGTTCAATCTCACTAGTTCAATCTCACTTGTTCAATCTCACTAGTTCAATCTCACTTGTTCAATCTCATTTGTTCAATCTCACCTGTTCATTCTCACTAGTTCAATCTCACTTGTTTAATCTCACTATTCAATCTCACTCGTTCAATCTCACTAGTTCAATCTAACTAGTTCAATCTCACTAGTTCAATCTCACTACTTCAATTTCACTAATTCAATCTCACTAGTTCAATCTCACCAGTTCAATCTCATTTGTTCAATCTCACTCGTTCAATCTCACTAGTTCAATATCACTAGTTCATTCTTACTAGTTCAATCTCACTAGTTCAATCTCACTAGTTCAATCTCACAAGTTCATTCTCACTAGTTCAATCTCACAAGTTCATTCTCACTAGTTCAATCTCACAAGTTCATTCTCACTAGTTCAATCTCACTCGTTCAATATCACTCGTTCAATATCACTAGTTCAATCTCACTTGTTCAATCTCATTTGTTCAATCTCATTTGTTCAATCTCACTTGTTCAATCTCACTAGTTCAATCTCACTAGTTCAATCTCACTAGTTCAATCTCACTAGTTCAATCTCACTTGTTCAATCTCACTTGTTCAATCTCACTTGTTCATTCTCACTACTTAAATCTCACCTGTTCAATCTCACTAGTTCAATCTCACCAATTCAATCTCACTCGTTCAATCTCACTCGTTCAATCTCACTCGTTCAATCTCACTCGTTCAATCTCACTAGTTCAATCTCACTCGTTCAATCTCACTAGTTCAATCTCACTTGTTCATTCTCACTAGTTCAATCTCACTAGTTCATTCTCACTATTTCAATCTCACAAGTTCATTCTCACTAGTTCAATCTCACATGTTCATTCTCACTAGTTCAATCTCACTCGTTCAATCTCACTAGTTCAATCTCACTCGTTCAATCTCACTTGTTCAATCTTATTTGTTCAATCTCACTTGTTCAATCTCACTTGTTCATTCTCACTAGTTCAATCTTACTAGTTCAATCTCACTTGCTCAATCTCACTAGTTCAATCTCACTTGTTCAATCTCACTAGTTCAATCTCATTTGTTCAATCTCACTTGTTCAATCTCACTAGTTCAATCTCACTCGTTCAATCTCACTAGTTCAATCTCACTTGTTCAATCTCACTAGTTCAATCTCACTTGTTCAATCTCATTTGTTCAATCTCACTTATTCATTCTCACTAGTTCAATCTCACTAGTTCAATCTCACTTGTTCAATCTCACTAGTTCAATCTCACTTGTTCAATCTCACTAGTTCAATCTCACTTGATCAATCTCATTTGTTCAATCTCACCTGTTCATTCTCACTAGTTCAATCTCACTTGTTCAATCTCACTATTCAATCTCACTCGTTCAATCTCACTAGTTCAATCTCACTAGTTCATTCTCACTAGTTCAATCTGACAAGTTCATTCTCGCTAGTTCAATCTCACAAGTTCATTCTCACTAGTTCAATCTCACTCGTTCAATCTCACTAGTTCAATCTCACTCGTTCAATCTCACTTGTTCAATCTTATTTGTTCAATCTCACTTGTTCAATCTCACTTGTTCAATCTCACTTGTTCATTCTCACTAGTTCAATCGCACTTGTTCAATCTCACTAGTTCAATCTCACTAGTTCAATCGCACTTGTTCAATCTCACTAGTTCAATTTCATTTGTTCAATCTCACTTGTTCAATCTCACTGGTTCAATCTCACTTGTTAAATCTCATTTGTTCAATCTCACTTGTTCATTCTCACAAGTTCAATCTCACTTGTTAAATCTCACTTGTTCAATCTCACTAGTTCAAACTCACATGTTCAATCTCATTTGTTCAATCTCACTTATTCATTCTCACTAGTTCAATCTCACTAGTTCAATCTCACTAGTTCAAACTCACAAGTTCATTCTCACTTGTTCAATCTCACTTGTTCGATCTCACTTGTTCAATCTCACTAGTTCAATCTCACTTGTTCGATCTCACTAGTTCAATCTCAATTGTTCAATCTCACTAGTTAAATCTCACTTTTTCATTCTCAGTAGTTAAATCTCACCTGTTCAATCTCACTAGTTCAATCTCACTTGTTCATTCTCACTAGTTAAATCTCACTTGTTCAATCTCACTAGTTCAATCTCACTCGTTCAATCTCACTAGTTCAATCTCACTAGTTCAATCTCACTCGTCAATCTCACTCGTTCAATCTCACTTGTTCAATCTTAATCGTTCAATCTCACTAGTTCAATCTCACTAGATCAATCTCACTAGTTCAATCTCACTTGTTCAATCTTATTTGTTCAATCTCACTTGTTCAATCTTATTTGTTCATTCTCACTAGTTCAATCTTACTAGTTCAATCTCACTTGTTCAATCTCACTAGTTCAATCTCACTTGTTCAAACTCACTAGTTCAATCTCATTTGTTCAATCTCACTTGTTCAATCTCACTAGTTCAATCTCATTTGTTCAATCTCACTTGTTCAATCTTACTCGTTCAATCTCACTAGTTCAATCTCACTAGATCAATCTCACAAGTTCATTCTCACTTGTTCAATCTTATTTGTTCAATCTCACTAGTTCAATCTCACTTGTTCAATCTCACTAGTTCAATCTCACTTGTTCAATCTCACTAGTTCAATCTCACTTGTTCAATCTCACTTGTTCAATCTCACTTGTTCATTCTCACTGCTTAAATCTCACTTGTTCATTCTCACTAGTTCAATCTCCCTTGTTCAATCTCACTTGTTCAATCTCACTTGTTCAATATCACTTGTTCAATCTCACTTGTTCATTCTCACTAGTTCAATCTCATTTGTTCAATCTCATTTGTTCAATCTCACTTGTTCAATCTCACTTGTTCAATCTCACTTGTTAAATCTCATTTGTTCAATCTCATTTGTTCAATCTCATTTGTTCAATCTCACTTGTTCAATCTCACTAGTTCAATCTCACTAGTTTAATCTCACTAGTTTAATCTCACTACTTCAATCTCACTCGTTCAATCTCATTTGTTCAATCTCACTTGTTCAATCTCACTAGTTCAATCTCATTTGTTCGATCTCACTAGTTCAATCTCACTAGTTCAATCTCACTTGTTCAATCTCACTTGTTCAATCTCACTTGTTCATTCTCACTACTTAAATCTCACTTGTTCAATCTCACTAGTTCAATCTCACTAGTTCAATCTCACTCGTTCAATCTCACTCGTTCAATCTCACTAGTTCAATCTCAGTAGTTCAATCTCATTTGTTCAATCTCACTAGTTCAATCTCACAAGTTCATTCTCACTAGTTCATTCTCACAAGTTCATTCTCACTAGTTAAATCTCACTCGTTCAATCTCACTAGTTCAATCTCACTCGTTCAATCTCACTTGTTCAATCTTAATCGTTCAATCTCACTAGTTCAATCTCACTAGATCAATCTCACAAGTTCATTCTCACTTGTTCAATCTTATTTGTTCAATCTCACTTGTTCAATCTCACTTGTTCATTCTCACTAGTTCAATCTTACTAGTTCAATCTCACTTGTTCAATCTCACTAGTTCAATCTCACTTGTTCAATCTCACTAGTTCAATCTCATTTGTTCAATCTCACTTGTTCAATCTCACTAGTTCAATCTCATTTGTTCAATCTCATTTGTTCAATCTCACTTGTTCAATCTCACTAGTTCAATCTCATTTGTTCAATCTCACTTGTTCAATCTTACTCGTTCAATCTCACTAGTTCAATCTCACTAGATCAATCTCACAAGTTCATTCTCACTTGTTCAATCTTATTTGTTCAATCTCACTAGTTCAATCTCACTTGTTCAATCTCACTAGTTCAATCTCACTTGTTCAATCTCACTAGTTCAATCTCATTTGTTCAATCTCACTAGTTCAATCTCACTAGTTCAATCTCACTTATTCAATCTCACTTGTTCAATCTCACTTGTTCATTCTCACTACTTAAATCTCACTTGTTCATTCTCACTAGTTCAATCTCCCTTGTTCAATCTCACTTGTTCAATCTCACTTGTTCAATATCACTTGTTCAATATCACTTGTTCATTCTCACTAGTTCAATCTCACTTGTTCAATCTCATTTGTTCAATCTCACTTGTTCAATCTCACAAATTCAATCTCACTTGTTAAATCTCATTTGTTCAATCTCATTTGTTCAATCTCACTTGTTCAATCTCACTTGTTCAATCTCACTAGTTCAATCTCACTAGTTCAATCTCACTACTTCAATCTCACTCGTTCAATCTCATTTGTTCAATCTCACTTGTTCAATCTCACTAGTTCAATCTCATTTGTTCAATCTCACTAGTTCAATCTCACTAGTTCAATCTCACTTGTTCAATCTCACTTGTTCAATCTCACTTGTTCATTCTCACTACTTAAATCTCACTTGTTCAATCTCACTAGTTCAATCTCACTAGTTCAATCTCACTCGTTCAATGTCACTCGTTCAATCTCACTAGTTCAATCTCACTCGTTCAATCTCACTCGTTCAATCTCACTCGTTCAATCTCACTAGTTCAATCTCAGTAGTTCAATCTCATTTGTTCAATCTCACTAGTTCAATCTCACAAGTTCATTCTCACTAGTTAGATCTCACTCGTTCAATCTCACTAGTTCAATCTCACTCGTTCAATCTCACTTGTTCAATCTCACAAGTTCAATCTCACTGGTTCAATCTCACTTGTTAAATCTCATTTGTTCAATCTCACTTGTTCATTCTCACAAGTTCAATCTCACTTGTTAAATCTCACTTGTTCAATCTCACTAGTTCAAACTCACATGTTCAATCTCATTTGTTCAATCTCACTTATTCATTCTCACTAGTTCAATCTCACTAGTTCAATCTCACTAGTTCAAACTCACAAGTTCATTCTCACTTGTTCAATCTCACTTGTTCGATCTCACTTGTTCAATCTCACTAGTTCAATCTCACTTGTTCGATCTCACTAGTTCAATCTCAATTGTTCAATCTCACTAGTTAAATCTCACTTTTTCAATCTCACTAGTTCAATCTCACTTGTTCAATCTCACTTGTTCAATCTCACTTTTTCATTCTCACTAGTTAAATCTCACTTGTTCAATCTCACTAGTTCAATCTCACTCGTTCAATCTCACTAGTTCAATCTCACTAGTTCAATCTCACTCGTTCAATCTCACTCGTTCAATCTCACTTGTTCAATCTTACTCGTTCAATCTCACTAGTTCAATCTCACTAGTTCAATCTCACTTGTTCAATCTCACTTGTTCAATCTCACTTGTTCAATCTCACTTGTTCAATCTTACTTGTTCATTCTCACTAGTTCAATCTCACTAGTTCAATCTCACTTGTTCAATCTCACTAGTTCAATCTCACTTGTTCAATCTCACTAGTTCAATCTCACTTGTTCAATCTCACTTGTTCAATCTCACTAGTTCAATCTCATTTGTTCAATCTCACTTGTTCAATCTTACTCGTTCAATCTCACTAGTTCAATCTCACTAGATCAATCTCACAAGTTCATTCTCACTTGTTCAATCTTATTTGTTCAATCTCACTAGTTCAATCTCACTTGTTCAATCTCACTAGTTCAATCTCACTTGTTCAATCTCACTAGTTCAATCTCATTTGTTCAATCTCACTTGTTCAATCTCACTTGTTCATTCTCACTGCTTAAATCTCACTTGTTCATTCTCACTAGTTCAATCTCCCTTGTTCAATCTCACTTGTTCAATCTCACTTGTTCAATATCACTTGTTCAATCTCACTTGTTCATTCTCACTAGTTCAATCTCATTTGTTCAATCTCATTTGTTCAATCTCACTTGTTCAATCTCACTTGTTCAATCTCACTTGTTAAATCTCATTTGTTCAATCTCATTTGTTCAATCTCATTTGTTCAATCTCACTTGTTCAATCTCACTAGTTCAATCTCACTAGTTTAATCTCACTAGTTTAATCTCACTACTTCAATCTCACTCGTTCAATCTCATTTGTTCAATCTCACTTGTTCAATCTCACTAGTTCAATCTCATTTGTTCAATCTCACTAGTTCAATCTCACTAGTTCAATCTCACTTGTTCAATCTCACTTGTTCAATCTCACTTGTTCATTCTCACTACTTAAATCTCACTTGTTCAATCTCACTAGTTCAATCTCACTAGTTCAATCTCACTCGTTCAATCTCACTCGTTCAATCTCACTAGTTCAATCTCAGTAGTTCAATCTCATTTGTTCAATCTCACTAGTTCAATCTCACAAGTTCATTCTCACTAGTTCATTCTCACAAGTTCATTCTCACTAGTTAAATCTCACTCGTTCAATCTCACTAGTTCAATCTCACTCGTTCAATCTCACTTGTTCAATCTTAATCGTTCAATCTCACTAGTTCAATCTCACTAGATCAATCTCACAAGTTCATTCTCACTTGTTCAATCTTATTTGTTCAATCTCACTTGTTCAATCTCACTTGTTCATTCTCACTAGTTCAATCTTACTAGTTCAATCTCACTTGTTCAATCTCACTAGTTCAATCTCACTTGTTCAATCTCACTGGTTCAATCTCATTTGTTCAATCTCACTTGTTCAATCTCACTAGTTCAATCTCATTTGTTCAATCTCATTTGTTCAATCTCACTTGTTCAATCTCACTAGTTCAATCTCATTTGTTCAATCTCACTTGTTCAATCTCACTCGTTCAATCTCACTAGTTCAATCTCACTAGTTCAATCTCACAAGTTCATTCTCACTTGTTCAATCTTATTTGTTCAATCTCACTAGTTCAATCTCACTTGTTCAATCTCACTAGTTCAATCTCACTTGTTCAATCTCACTAGTTCAATCTCATTTGTTCAATCTCACTAGTTCAATCTCACTAGTTCAATCTCACTTATTCAATCTCACTTGTTCAATCTCACTTGTTCATTCTCACTACTTAAATCTCACTTGTTCATTCTCACTAGTTCAATCTCACTTGTTCAATCTCACTTGTTCAATCTCACTTGTTCAATATCACTTGTTCAATATCACTTGTTCATTCTCACTAGTTCAATCTCACTTGTTCAATCTCATTTGTTCAATCTCACTTGTTCAATCTCACAAATTCAATCTCACTTGTTAAATCTCATTTGTTCAATCTCATTTGTTCAATCTCACTTGTTCAATCTCACTTGTTCAATCTCACTAGTTCAATCTCACTAGTTCAATCTCACTACTTCAATCTCACTCGTTCAATCTCATTTGTTCAATCACACTGGTTCAATCTCACTAGTTCAATCTCATTTGTTCAATCTCACTAGTTCAATCTCACTAGTTCAATCTCACTTGTTCAATCTCACTTGTTCAATCTCACTTGTTCATTCTCACTACTTAAATCTCACTTGTTCAATCTCACTAGTTCAATCTCACTAGTTCAATCTCACTCGTTCAATGTCACTCGTTCAATCTCACTAGTTCAATCTCACTCGTTCAATCTCACTCGTTCAATCTCACTCGTTCAATCTCACTAGTTCAATCTCAGTAGTTCAATCTCATTTGTTCAATCTCACTAGTTCAATCTCACAAGTTCATTCTCACTAGTTAGATCTCACTCGTTCAATCTCACTAGTTCAATCTCACTCGTTCAATCTCACTTGTTCAATCTCACAAGTTCAATCTCACTTGTTCAATCTCATTTGTTCAATCTCATTTGTTCAATCTCACTGGTTCAATCTCACTAGTTCAATCTCACTTGTTCAATCTCACTTGTTAAATCTCACTTGTTCAATCTCACTAGTTCAATCTCACTCGTTCAATCTCACTAGTTTAATCTCACTAGTTCAATCTCACTTGTTCAATCTCACTAGTTCAATCTCACTCGTTCAATCTCACTAGTTCAATCTCACTAGTTCAATCTTACTCATTCAATCTCACTTGTTCAATCTCACTAGTTCAATCTCACTTGTTCAATCTCACTAGTTCAATCTCACTTGTTCATTCTCACTAGTTCAATCTTACTAGTTCAATCTCACTTGTTCAATCTCACTAGTTCAATCTCACTGTTTCAATCTCACTTGTTCAATCTCACTAGTTCAATCTCATTTGTTCAATCTCACTTGTTCAATCTCACTAGTTCAATCTCACTCGTTGAATCTCACTAGTTCAATCTCACTTGTTCAATCTCACTAGTTCAATCTCACTTGTTCAATCTCATTTGTTCAATCTCACTCATTCATTCTCACTAGTTCAATCTCACTAGTTCAATTTCAATCTCACAAGTTCATTCTCACTAGTTCAATCTCAAAAGTTGATTCTCACTAGTTCAATCTCACTAGTTCATTCTCACTAGTTCAATCTCACAAGTTCATTCTCACTAGTTCAATCTCACAAGTTCATTCTCACTATTTTATTATTATAAAATAATAAGTTCACAAGTTCATTCTCACTATTTAATTTATTTATTATTTTTTTTATTACCGAGTGGAACGATTGCAATTTTAACATTGATCATACTTTTAGTTATTCTAAATTCAAATATGTATATTTTAAGTAATTTTAATTTAACCTAGAATTCGTAACATTGTAATTATCTTAACTATTTTAATTTACTTGTAAGTTATATTCTATAGTTTTGAGGACCCCCATGAAAAGCACTTATTGGTGAATGGGGCTTTCCTCGTAAAATAATAAATTTACATTACATTACATTACACTAGTTCAATCTCACTCGTTCAATCTCACTAGTTCAATCTCACTCGTTCAATCTCACTTGTTCAATCTTATTTGTTCAATCTCACTTGTTCAATCTCATTTGTTCAATCTCACTCGTTCAATCTCACTAGTTAAATATCACTAGTTCATTCTTACTAGTTCAATCTCACTTGTTCATTCTCACTACTTAAATCTCACTAGTTCAATCTCACTTGTTCTATCTCTCTAGTTCAATCTCACTTGTTCAATCTCACTAGTTCAATCTCATTTGTTCAATCTCACTTGTTCAATCTCACTAGTTCAATCTCACTCGTTCAATCTCACTCGTTCAATCTCAATAGTTTAATCTCACTTGTTCAATCTCACTAGTTCAATCTCACTTGTTCAATCTCATTTGTTCAATCTCACTTATTCATTCTCACTAGTTCAATCTCACTAGTTCAATATCACTTGTTCAATCTCACTAGTTCAATCTCACTTGTTCAATCTCACTAGTTCAATCTCACTTGTTCAATCTCATTTGTTCAATCTCACCTGTTCATTCTCACTAGTTCAATCTCACTTGTTCAATCTCACTATTCAATCTCACTCGTTCAATCTCACTAGTTCAATCTCACTAGTTCAATCTCACTAGTTCAATCTCACTACTTCAATTTCACTAATTCAATCTCACTAGTTCAATCTCACCAGTTCAATCTCATTTGTTCAATCTCACTCGTTCAATCTCACTAGTTCAATATCACTAGTTCATTCTTACTAGTTCAATCTCACTAGTTCAATCTCACTAGTTCAATCTCACAAGTTCATTCTCACTAGTTCAATCTCACAAGTTCATTCTCACTAGTTCAATCTCACAAGTTCATTCTCACTAGTTCAATCTCACTCGTTCAATATCACTTGTTCAATCTCACTAGTTCAATCTCACTTGTTCAATCTCATTTGTTCAATCTCACTTGTTCAATCTCACTTGTTCAATCTCACTAGTTCAATCTCACTAGTTCAATCTCACTAGTTCAATCTCACTAGTTCAATCTCACTTGTTCAATCTCACTTGTTCAATCTCACTTGTTCATTCTCACTACTTAAATCTCACCTGTTCAATCTCACTAGTTCAATCTCACCAATTCAATCTCACTCGTTCAATCTCACTCGTTCAATCTCACTCGTTCAATCTCACTCGTTCAATCTCACTAGTTCAATCTCACTAGTTCAATCTCACTAGTTCAATCTCACTTGTTCATTCTCACTAGTTCAATCTCACTAGTTCATTCTCACTAGTTCAATCTCACAAGTTCATTCTCACTAGTTCAATCTCACATGTTCATTTTCACTAGTTCAATCTCACTCGTTCAATCTCACTAGTTCAATCTCACTCGTTCAATCTCACTTGTTCAATCTTATTTGTTCAATCTCACTTGTTCAATCTCACTTGTTCATTCTCACTAGTTCAATCTTACTAGTTCAATCTCACTTGCTCAATCTCACTAGTTCAATCTCACTTGTTCAATCTCACTAGTTCAATCTCATTTGTTCAATCTCACTTGTTCAATCTCACTAGTTCAATCTCACTCGTTCAATCTCACTAGTTCAATCTCACTTGTTCAATCTCACTAGTTCAATCTCACTTGTTCAATCTCATTTGTTCAATCTCACTTGTTCAATCTCACTAGTTCAATCTCACTAGTTCAATCTCACTTGTTCAATCTCACTAGTTCAATCTCACTTGTTCAATCTCACTAGTTCAATCTCACTTGATCAATCTCATTTGTTCAATCTCACCTGTTCATTCTCACTAGTTCAATCTCACTTGTTCAATCTCACTATTCAATCTCACTCGTTCAATCTCACTAGTTCAATCTCACTAGTTCATTCTCACTAGTTCAATCTCACAAGTTCATTCTCACTAGTTCAATCTCACAAGTTCATTCTCACTAGTTCAATCTCACTAGTTCAATCGCACTTGTTCAATCTCACTAGTTCAATCTCATTTGTTCAATCTCACTTGTTCAATCTCACTGGTTCAATCTCACTTGTTAAATCTCATTTGTTCAATCTCACTTGTTCATTCTCACAAGTTCAATCTCACTTCTTAAATCTCACTTGTTCAATCTCACTAGTTCAATCTCACATGTTCAATCTCATTTGTTCAATCTCACTTGTTCATTCTCACTAGTTCAATCTCACTAGTTCAATCTCACTAGTTCAATCTCACTAGTTCATTCTCACTTGTTCAATCTCACTTGTTCAATCTCACTTGTTCAATCTCACTAGTTCAATCTCACTTGTTCAATCTCACTAGTTCAATCTCACTTGTTCAATCTCACTAGTTAAATCTCACTTTTTCATTCTCACTAGTTAAATCTCACCTGTTCAATCTCACTAGTTCAATCTCACTTGTTCATTCTCACTAGTTCAATCTCACTTGTTCAATCTCACTAGTTCAATCTCACTCGTTCAATCTCACTAGTTCAATCTCACTAGTTCAATCTCACTCGTTCAATCTCACTCGTTCAATCTCACTTGTTCAATCTTACTCGTTCAATCTCACTTGTTCAATCTCACTAGATCAATCTCACAAGTTCATTCACACTTGTTCAATCTCATTTGTTCAATCTCACTTGTTCAATCTCACTTGTTCATTCTCACTAGTTCAATCTCACTAGTTCAATCTCACTTGTTCAATCTCACTAGTTCAATCTCACTTGTTCAATCTCACTAGTTCAATCTCATTTGTTCAATCTCACTTGTTCAATCTCACTAGTTCAATCTCATTTGTTCAATCTCACTTGTTCAATCTCACTCGTTCAATCTCACTAGTTCAATCTCACTAGATCAATCTCACAAGTTCATTCTCACTTGTTCAATCTTATTTGTTCAATCTCACTAGTTCAATCTCACTTGTTCAATCTCACTAGTTCAATCTCACTTGTTCAATCTCACTAGTTCAATCTCATTTGTTCAATCTCACTAGTTCAATCTCACTAGTTCAATCTCACTTGTTCAATCTCACTTGTTCAATCTCACTTGTTCATTCTCACTGCTTAAATCTCACTTGTTCATTCTCACTTGTTCATTCTCACTAGTTCAATCTCACTTGTTCAATCTCACTTGTTCAATCTCACTTGTTCAATCTCACTTGTTCAATCTCACTTGTTCATTCTCACTAGTTCAATCTCATTTGTTCAATCTCATTTGTTCAATCTCACTTGTTCAATCTCACAAATTCAATCTCACTTGTTAAATCTCATTTGTTCAATCTCATTTGTTCAATCTCACTTGTTCAATCTCACTTGTTCAATCTCACTAGTTCAATCTCACTAGTTTAATCTCACTAGTTTAATCTCACTACTTCAATCTCACTCGTTCAATCTCATTTGTTCAATCTCACTTGTTCAATCTCACTAGTTCAATCTCATTTGTTCAATCTCACTAGTTCAATCTCACTAGTTCAATCTCACTTGTTCAATCTCACTTGTTCAATCTCACTTGTTCATTCTCACTACTTAAATCTCACTTGTTCAATCTCACTAGTTCAATCTCACTAGTTCAATCTCACTCGTTCAATCTCACTCGTTCAATCTCACTAGTTCAATCTCACTTGTTCAATCTCACTAGTTCAATCTCACTTGTTCAATCTCATTTGTTCAATCTCACCTGTTCATTCTCACTAGTTCAATCTCACTTGTTTAATCTCACTATTCAATCTCACTCGTTCAATCTCACTAGTTCAATCTAACTAGTTCAATCTCACTAGTTCAATCTCACTACTTCAATTTCACTAATTCAATCTCACTAGTTCAATCTCACCAGTTCAATCTCATTTGTTCAATCTCACTCGTTCAATCTCACTAGTTCAATATCACTAGTTCATTCTTACTAGTTCAATCTCACTAGTTCAATCTCACTAGTTCAATCTCACAAGTTCATTCTCACTAGTTCAATCTCACAAGTTCATTCTCACTAGTTCAATCTCACAAGTTCATTCTCACTAGTTCAATCTCACTCGTTCAATATCACTAGTTCAATCTCACTAGTTCAATCTCACTTGTTCAATCTCATTTGTTCAATCTCATTTGTTCAATCTCACTTGTTCAATCTCACTAGTTCAATCTCACTAGTTCAATCTCACTAGTTCAATCTCACTAGTTCAATCTCACTTGTTCAATCTCACTTGTTCAATCTCACTTGTTCATTCTCACTAGTTAAATCTCACTTGTTCAATCTCACTAGTTCAATCTCACTAATTCAATCTCACTCGTTCAATCTCACTCGTTCAATCTCACTCGTTCAATCTCACTCGTTCAATCTCACTAGTTCAATCTCACTAGTTCAATCTCACTAGTTCAATCTCACTTGTTCATTCTCACTAGTTCAATCTCACTAGTTCATTCTCACTAGTTCAATCTCACAAGTTCATTCTCACTAGTTCAATCTCACAAGTTCATTCTCACTAGTTCAATCTCACTCGTTCAATCTCACTAGTTCAATCTCACTCGTTCAATCTCACTTGTTCAATCTCATTTGTTCAATCTCACTTGTTCAATCTCACTTGTTCATTCTCACTAGTTCAATCTCACTAGTTCAATCTCACTTGTTCAATCTCACTAGTTCAATCTCACTTGTTCAATCTCACTAGTTCAATCTCATTTGTTCAATCTCACTTGTTCAATCTCACTAGTTCAATCTCACTCGTTCAATCTCACTAGTTCAATCTCACTTGTTCAATCTCACTAGTTCAATCTCACTTGTTCAATCTCATTTGTTCAATCTCACTTATTCATTCTCACTAGTTCAATCTCACTAGTTCAATCTCACTTGTTCAATCTCACTAGTTCAATCTCACTTGTTCAATCTCACTAGTTCAATCTCACTTGTTCAATCTCATTTGTTCAATCTCACCTGTTCATTCTCACTAGTTCAATCTCACTTGTTCAATCTCACTATTCAATCTCACTCGTTCAATCTCACTAGTTCAATCTCACTAGTTCAATCTCACTAGTTCAATCTGACAAGTTCATTCTCACTAGTTCAATCTCACAAGTTCATTCTCACTAGTTCAATCTCACTCGTTCAATCTCACTAGTTCAATCTCACTCGTTCAATCTCACTTGTTCAATCTTATTTGTTCAATCTCACTTGTTCAATCTCACTTGTTCAATCTCATTGTTCATTCTCACTAGTTCAATCGCACTTGTTCAATCTCACTAGTTCAATCTCACTAGTTCAATCGCACTTGTTCAATCTCACTAGTTCAATTTCATTTGTTCAATCTCACTTGTTCAATCTCACTGGTTCAATCTCACTTGTTAAATCTCATTTGTTCAATCTCACTTGTTCATTCTCACAAGTTCAATCTCACTTGTTAAATCTCACTTGTTCAATCTCACTAGTTCAAACTCACATGTTCAATCTCATTTGTTCAATCTCACTTATTCATTCTCACTAGTTCAATCTCACTAGTTCAATCTCACTAGTTCAATCTCACAAGTTCATTCTCACTTGTTCAATCTCACTTGTTCGATCTCACTTGTTCAATCTCACTAGTTCAATCTCACTTGTTCGATCTCACTAGTTCAATCTCAATTGTTCAATCTCACTAGTTAAATCTCACTTTTTCATTCTCAGTAGTTAAATCTCACCTGTTCAATCTCACTAGTTCAATCTCACTTGTTCATTCTCACTAGTTAAATCTCACTTGTTCAATCTCACTAGTTCAATCTCACTCGTTCAATCTCACTAGTTCAATCTCACTAGTTCAATCTCACTCGTCAATCTCACTCGTTCAATCTCACTTGTTCAATCTTAATCGTTCAATCTCACTAGTTCAATCTCACTAGATCAATCTCACTAGTTCAATCTCACTTGTTCAATCTTATTTGTTCAATCTCACTTGTTCAATCTTATTTGTTCATTCTCACTAGTTCAATCTTACTAGTTCAATCTCACTTGTTCAATCTCACTAGTTCAATCTCACTTGTTCAATCTCACTAGTTCAATCTCATTTGTTCAATCTCACTTGTTCAATCTCACTAGTTCAATCTCATTTGTTCAATCTCACTTGTTCAATCTTACTCGTTCAATCTCACTAGTTCAATCTCACTAGTTCAATCTCACATGTTCATTCTCACTTGTTCAATCTTACTTGTTCAATCTCACTAGTTCAATCTCACTTGTTCAATCTCACTAGTTCAATCTCACTTGTTCAATCTCACTAGTTCAATCTCACTTGTTCAATCTCACTTGTTCAATCTCACTTGTTCATTCTCACTACTTAAATCTCACTTGTTCATTCTCACTAGTTCAATCTCACTTGTTCAATCTCACTTGTTCAATCTCACTTGTTCAATCTCACTTGTTCAATCTCACTTGTTCATTCTCACTAGTTCAATCTCATTTGTTCAATCTCATTTGTTCAATCTCACTTGTTCAATCTCACTTGTTCAATCTCACTTGTTAAATCTCATTTGTTCAATCTCATTTGTTCAATCTCATTTGTTCAATCTCACTTGTTCAATCTCACTAGTTCAATCTCACTAGTTCAATCTCACTAGTTAAATCTCACTAGTTCAATCTCACTAGTTCAATCTCACTTGTTCAATCTCACTTGTTCAATCTCACTAGTTCAATCTCATTTGTTCAATCTCACTAGTTCAATCTCACTAGTTCAATCTCACTTGTTCAATCTCACTTGTTCAATCTCACTTGTTCATTCTCACTACTTAAATCTCACTTGTTCAATCTCACTAGTTCAATCTCACTTGTTCAATCTCACTAGTTCAATCTCACTCGTTCAATCTCACTAGTTCAATCTCACTAGTTCAATCTCACTTGTTCAATCTCACTAGTTCAATCTCACAAGTTCATTCTCACTAGTTCAATCTCACAAGTTCATTCTCACTAGTTCAATCTCACTCGTTCAATCTCACTAGTTCAATCTCACTCGTTCAATCTCACTTGTTCAATCTCACTCGTTCAATCTCACTAGTTCAATCTCACTAGTTCAATCTCACTAGTTCAATCTCACTTGTTCAATCTCATTTGTTCAATCTCACTTGTTCAATCTCACTTGTTCATTCTCACTAGTTCAATCTCACTAGTTCAATCTCACTTGTTCAATCTCACTAGTTCAATCTCACTTGTTCAATCTCACTAGTTCAATCTCACTTGTTCAATCTCACTTGTTCAATCTCACTAGTTCAATCTCACTTGTTCAATCTCATTTGTTCAATCTCACTTGTTCAATCTCACTAGTTCAATCTCATTTGTTCAATCTCACTTGTTCAATCTTACTCGTTCAATCTCACTAGTTCAATCTCACTAGATCAATCTCACAAGTTCATTCTCACTTGTTCAATCTCACTTGTTCAATCTCACTAGTTCAATCTCACTTGTTCAATCTCACTAGTTCAATCTCACTTGTTCAATCTCACTAGTTCAATCTCATTTGTTCAATCTCACTAGTTCAATCTCACTAGTTCAATCTCACTTGTTCAATCTCACTTGTTCAATCTCACTTGTTCATTCTCACTACTTAAATCTCACTTGTTCATTCTCACTAGTTCAATCTCACTTGTTCAATCTCACTTGTTCAATCTCACTTGTTCAATCTCACTTGTTCAATATCACTTGTTCATTCTCACTAGTTCAATCTCACTTGTTCAATCTCATTTGTTCAATCTCACTTGTTCAATCTCACTAGTTCAATCTCACTTGTTAAATCTCATTTGTTCAATCTCATTTGTTCAATCTCACTTGTTCAATCTCACTTGTTCAATCTCACTTGTTCAATCTCACTAGTTCAATCTCACTAGTTCAATCTCACTTGTTCAATCTCATTTGTTCAATCTCACTTGTTCAATCTCACTAGTTCAATCTCATTTGTTCAATCTCACTAGTTCAATCTCACTAGTTCAATCTCACTTGTTCAATCTCACTTGTTCAATCTCACTTGTTCATTCTCACTACTTAAATCTCACTTGTTCAATCTCACTAGTTCAATCTCACTTGTTCAATCTCACTAGTTCAATCTCACTCGTTCAATCTCACTAGTTCAATCTCACTCGTTCAATCTCACTCGTTCAATCTCACTCGTTCAATCTCACTAGTTCAATCTCAGTAGTTCAATCTCATTTGTTCAATCTCACTCGTTCAATCTCACTAGTTCAATCTCACTAGTTCAATCTCACTCGTTCAATCTCACTACTTCAATCTCACTCGTTCAATCTCACTTGTTCAATCTCACTAGTTCAATCTCACTTGTTCAATCTCATTTGTTCAATCTCATTTGTTCAATCTCACTGGTTCAATCTCACTAGTTCAATCTCACTTGTTCAATCTCACTTGTTCAATCTCACTTGTTCAATCTCACTAGTTCAATCTCACTTGTTCAATCTCACTAGTTCAATCTCACTAGTTCAATCTCACTTGTTCAATCTCACTAGTTCAATCTCACTCGTTCAATCTCACTAGTTCAATCTCACTAGTTCAATCTCACTCGTTCAATCTCACTTGTTCAATCTCACTAGTTCAATCTCACTTGTTCAATCTCACTAGTTCAATCTCACTTGTTCATTCTCACTAGTTCAATCTCACTAGTTCAATCTCACTTGTTCAATCTCACTAGTTCAATCTCACTGTTTCAATCTCACTTGTTCAATCTCACTAGTTCAATCTCATTTGTTCAATCTCACTTGTTCAATCTCACTAGTTCAATCTCACTCGTTGAATCTCACTAGTTCAATCTCACTTGTTCAATCTCACTAGTTCAATCTCACTTGTTCAATCTCATTTGTTCAATCTCACTCATTCATTCTCACTAGTTCAATCTCACTAGTTCAATTTCAATCTCACAAGTTCATTCTCACTAGTTCAATCTCAAAAGTTGAATCTCACTAGTTCAATCTCACTAGTTCAATCTCACTAGTTCAATCTCACAAGTTCATTCTCACTAGTTCAATCTCACAAGTTCATTCTCACTAGTTCAATCTCACAAGTTCATTCTCACTAGTTCAATCTCACTAGTTCATTCTCACTAGTTCAATCTCACAAGTTCATTCTCACTAGTTCAATCTCACAAGTTCATTCTCACTAGTTCAATCTCACAAGTTCATTCTCACTATTTTATTATTATAAAATAATAAGTTCACAAGTTCATTCTCACTATTTAATTTATTTTTATTTTTTTTTATTACCGAGTGGAACGATTGCAATTTTAACATTGATCATACTTTTAGTTATTCTAAATTCAAATATGTATATTTTAAGTAATTTTAATTTAACCTAGAATTCGTAACATTGTAATTATCTTAACTATTTTAATTTACTTGTAAGTTATATTCTATAGTTTTGAGGACCCCCATGAAAAGCACTTATTGGTGAATGGGGCTTTCCTCGTAAAAGAATAAATTTACATTACATTACATTACACTAGTTCAATCTCACTCGTTCAATCTCAAAAGTTGATTCTCACTAGTTCAATCTCACTAGTTCATTCTCACTAGTTCAATCTCACAAGTTCATTCTCACTAGTTCAATCTCACTAGTTCATTCTCACTAGTTCAATCTCACAAGTTCATTCTCACTAGTTCAATCTCACAAGTTCATTCTCACTATTTTATTATTATAAAATAATAAGTTCACAAGTTCATTCTCACTATTTAATTTATTTTTATTTTTTTTTATTACCGAGTGGAACGATTGCAATTTTAACATTGATCATACTTTTAGTTATTCTAAATTCAAATATGTATATTTTAAGTAATTTTAATTTCACCTAGAATTCGTAACATTGTAATATCTTAACTAGTTCAATTTACTTGTAAGTTATATTCTATAGTTTTGAGGACCCCCATGAAAATCACTTATTGGTGAATCTTTCCTCGTAAAAGAATAAATTTACATTACATTACATTACACTAGTTCAATCTCACTCGTTCAATCTCACTAGTTCAATCTCACTCGTTCAATCTCACTTGTTCAATCTTATTTGTTCAATCTCACTTGTTCAATCTCATTTGTTCAATCTCACTCGTTCAATCTCACTAGTTCAATCTCACTAGTTCATTCTTACTAGTTCAATCTCACTTGTTCAATCTCACTACTTAAATCTCACTAGTTCAATCTCACTTGTTCTATCTCTCTAGTTCAATCTCACTTGTTCAATCTCACTAGTTCAATCTCATTTGTTCAATCTCACTTGTTCAATCTCACTAGTTCAATCTCACTCGTTCAATCTCACTCGTTCAATCTCAATAGTTTAATCTCACTTGTTCAATCTCACTAGTTCAATCTCACTTGTTCAATCTCATTTGTTCAATCTCACTTATTCATTCTCACTAGTTCAATCTCACTAGTTCAATATCACTTGTTCAATCTCACTAGTTCAATCTCACTTGTTCAATCTCACTAGTTCAATCTCACTTGTTCAATCTCATTTGTTCAATCTCACCTGTTCATTCTCACTAGTTCAATCTCACTTGTTTAATCTCACTATTCAATCTCACTCGTTCAATCTCACTAGTTCAATCTAACTAGTTCAATCTCACTAGTTCAATCTCACTAGTTCAATTTCACTAATTCAATCTCACTAGTTCAATCTCACCAGTTCAATCTCATTTGTTGAATCTCACTCGTTCAATCTCACTAGTTAAATATCACTAGTTCATTCTTACTAGTTCAATCTCACTAGTTCAATCTCTCTAGTTCAATCTCACAAGTTCATTCTCACTAGTTCAATCTCACAAGTTCATTCTCACTAGTTCAATCTCACAAGTTCATTCTCACTAGTTCAATCTCACTCGTTCAATATCACTCGATCAATATCACTAGTTCAATCTCACTTGTTCAATCTCATTTGTTCAATCTCATTTGTTCAATCTCACTTGTTCAATCTCACTAGTTCAATCTCACTAGTTCAATCTCACTAGTTCAATCTCACTAGTTCAATCTCACTTGTTCAATCTCACTTGTTCAATCTCACTTGTTCATTCTCACTACTTAAATCTCACCTGTTCAATCTCACTAGTTCAATCTCACCAATTCAATCTCACTCGTTCAATCTCACTCGTTCAATCTCACTCGTTCAATCTCACTCGTTCAATCTCACTAGTTCAATCTCACTCGTTCAATCTCACTAGTTCAATCTCACTTGTTCATTCTCACTAGTTCAATCTCACTAGTTCATTCTCACTAGTTCAATCTCACAAGTTCATTCTCACTAGTTCAATCTCACAAGTTCATTTTCACTAGTTCAATCTCACTCGTTCAATCTCACTAGTTCAATCTCACTCGTTCAATCTCACTTGTTCAATCTCATTTGTTCAATCTCACTTGTTCAATCTCACTTGTTCATTCTCACTAGTTCAATCTCACTAGTTCAATCTCACTTGCTCAATCTCACTAGTTCAATCTCACTTGTTCAATCTCACTAGTTCAATCTCATTTGTTCAATCTCACTTGTTCAATCTCACTAGTTCAATCTCACTCGTTCAATCTCACTAGTTCAATCTCACTTGTTCAATCTCACTAGTTCAATCTCACTTGTTCAATCTCATTTGTTCAATCTCACTTGTTCAATCTCACTAGTTCAATCTCACTAGTTCAATCTCACTTGTTCAATCTCACTAGTTCAATCTCACTTGTTCAATCTCACTAGTTCAATCTCACTTGTTCAATCTCATTTGTTCAATCTCACCTGTTCATTCTCACTAGTTCAATCTCACTTGTTCAATCTCACTAGTTCAATCTCACTCGTTCAATCTCACTAGTTCAATCTCACTAGTTCATTCTCACTAGTTCAATCTCACAAGTTCATTCTCACTAGTTCAATCTCACAAGTTCATTCTCACTAGTTCAATCTCACTAGTTCAATCGCACTTGTTCAATCTCACTAGTTCAATCTCATTTGTTCAATCTCACTTGTTCAATCTCACTGGTTCAATCTCACTTGTTAAATCTCATTTGTTCAATCTCACTTGTTCATTCTCACAAGTTCAATCTCACTTGTTAAATCTCACTTGTTCAATCTCACTAGTTCAATCTCACATGTTCAATCTCATTTGTTCAATCTCACTTATTCATTCTCACTAGTTCAATCTCACTAGTTCAATCTCACTAGTTCAAACTCACAAGTTCATTCTCACTTGTTCAATCTCACTTGTTCGATCTCACTTGTTCAATCTCACTAGTTCAATCTCACTTGTTCGATCTCACTAGTTCAATCTCACTTGTTCAATCTCACTAGTTAAATCTCACTTTTTCATTCTCACTAGTTAAATCTCACCTGTTCAATCTCACTAGTTCAATCTCACTTGTTCATTCTCACTAGTTAAATCTCACTTGTTCAATCTCACTAGTTCAATCTCACTCGTTCAATCTCACTAGTTCAATCTCACTAGTTCAATCTCACTCGTCAATCTCACTCGTTCAATCTCACTTGTTCAATCTTAATCGTTCAATCTCACTTGTTCAATCTCACTAGATCAATCTCACAAGTTCATTCTCACTTGTTCAATCTTATTTGTTCAATCTCACTTGTTCAATCTCACTTGTTCATTCTCACTAGTTCAATCTTACTAGTTCAATCTCACTTGTTCAATCTCACTAGTTCAATCTCACTTGTTCAATCTCACTAGTTCAATCTCATTTGTTCAATCTCACTTGTTCAATCTCACTAGTTCAATCTCATTTGTTCAATCTCACTTGTTCAATCTTACTCGTTCAATCTCACTAGTTCAATCTCACTAGATCAATCTCACAAGTTCATTCTCACTTGTTCAATCTTATTTGTTCAATCTCACTAGTTCAATCTCACTTGTTCAATCTCACTAGTTCAATCTCACTTGTTCAATCTCACTAGTTCAATCTCATTTGTTCAATCTCACTAGTTCAATCTCACTAGTTCAATCTCACTTGTTCAATCTCACTTGTTCAATCTCACTTGTTCATTCTCACTGCTTAAATCTCACTTGTTCATTCTCACTAGTTCAATCTCCCTTGTTCAATCTCACTTGTTCAATCTCACTTGTTCAATATCACTTGTTCAATCTCACTTGTTCATTCTCACTAGTTCAATCTCATTTGTTCAATCTCATTTGTTCAATCTCACTTGTTCAATCTCACAAATTCAATCTCACTTGTTAAATCTCATTTGTTCAATCTCATTTGTTCAATCTCACTTGTTCAATCTCACTTGTTCAATCTCACTAGTTCAATCTCACTAGTTTAATCTCACTAGTTTAATCTCACTAGTTCAATCTCACTCGTTCAATCTCATTTGTTCAATCTCACTTGTTCAATCTCACTAGTTCAATCTCATTTGTTCAATCTCACTAGTTCAATCTCACTAGTTCAATCTCACTTGTTCAATCTCACTTGTTCAATCTCACTTGTTCATTCTCACTACTTAAATCTCACTTGTTCAATCTCACTAGTTCAATCTCACTAGTTCAATCTCACTCGTTCAATCTCACTCGTTCAATCTCACTAGTTCAATCTCACTCGTTCAATCTCACTCGTTCAATCTCACTCGTTCAATCTCACTAGTTCAATCTCAGTAGTTCAATCTCATTTGTTCAATCTCACTAGTTCAATCTCACAAGTTCATTCTCACTAGTTCATTCTCACAAGTTCATTCTCACTAGTTAAATCTCACTCGTTCAATCTCACTAGTTCAATCTCACTCGTTCAATCTCACTTGTTCAATCTTAATCGTTCAATCTCACTAGTTCAATCTCACTAGATCAATCTCACAAGTTCATTCTCACTTGTTCAATCTTATTTGTTCAATCTCACTTGTTCAATCTCACTTGTTCAATCTCACTAGTTCAATCTTACTAGTTCAATCTCACTTGTTCAATCTCACTAGTTCAATCTCACTTGTTCAATCTCACTAGTTCAATCTCATTTGTTCAATCTCACTTGTTCAATCTCACTAGTTCAATCTCATTTGTTCAATCTCACTTGTTCAATCTTACTCGTTCAATCTCACTAGTTCAATCTCACTAGATCAATCTCACAAGTTCATTCTCACTTGTTCAATCTTATTTGTTCAATCTCACTAGTTCAATCTCACTTGTTCAATCTCACTAGTTCAATCTCACTTGTTCAATCTCACTAGTTCAATCTCATTTGTTCAATCTCACTAGTTCAATCTCACTAGTTCAATCTCACTTGTTCATTCTCACTTGTTCAATCTCACTTGTTCATTCTCACTACTTAAATCTCACTTGTTCATTCTCACTAGTTCAATCTCCCTTGTTCAATCTCACTTGTTCAATCTCACTTGTTCAATATCACTTGTTCAATCTCACTTGTTCATTCTCACTACTTCAATCTCACTCGTTCAATCTCATTTGTTCAATCTCACTTGTTCAATCTCACTAGTTCAATCTCATTTGTTCAATCTCACTAGTTCAATCTCACTAGTTCAATCTCACTTGTTCAATCTCACTTGTTCAATCTCACTACTTAAATCTCACTTGTTCAATCTCACTAGTTCAATCTCACTAGTTCAATCTCACTCGTTCAATCTCACTCGTTCAATCTCACTAGTTCAATCTCACTCGTTCAATCTCACTCGTTTAATCTCAGTCGTTCAATCTCACTAGTTCAATCTCAGTAGTTCAATCTCATTTGTTCAATCTCACTAGTTCAATCTCACAAGTTCATTCTCACTAGTTAGATCTCACTCGTTCAATCTCACTAGTTCAATCTCACTCGTTCAATCTCACTTGTTCCATCTCACAAGTTCAATCTCACTTGTTCAATCTCATTTGTTCAATCTCATTTGTTCAATCTCACTGGTTCAATCTCACTAGTTCAATCTCACTTGTTCAATCTCACTTGTTAAATCTCACTTGTTCAATCTCACTAGTTCAATCTCACTCGTTCAATCTCACTAGTTTAATCTCACTAGTTCAATCTCACTTGTTCAATCTCACTAGTTCAATCTCACTCGTTCAATCTCACTAGTTCAATCTCACTAGTTCAATCTTACTCGTTCAATCTCACTTGTTCAATCTCACTAGTTCAATCTCACTTGTTCAATCTCACTAGTTCAATCTCACTTGTTCATTCTCACTAGTTCAATCTTACTAGTTCAATCTTACTAGTTCAATCTCACTTGTTCAATCTCACTGTTTCAATCTCACTTGTTCAATCTCACTAGTTCAATCTCATTTGTTCAATCTCACTTGTTCAATCTCACTAGTTCAATCTCACTCGTTGAATCTCACTAGTTCAATCTCACTTGTTCAATCTCACTAGTTCAATCTCACTTGTTCAATCTCATTTGTTCAATCTCACTTGTTCAATCTCATTTGTTCAATCTCACTAGTTCAATCTCACTAGTTCAATCTCACAAGTTCAATCTCACTAGTTCAATCTCACAAGTTCATTCTCACTAGTTCAATCTCACAAGTTCATTCTCACTAGTTCAATCTCACAAGTTCATTCTCACTAGTTAAATCTCACTCGTTCAATCTCACTAGTTCAATCTCACTCGTTCAATCTCACTCGTTCAATCTCACTAGTTCAATCTCACTCGTTCAATCTCACTCGTTCAATCTCAGTCGTTCAATCTCACTAGTTCAATCTCAGTAGTTCAATCTCATTTGTTCAATCTCACTAGTTCAATCTCACAAGTTCATTCTCACTAGTTAGATCTCACTCGTTCAATCTCACTAGTTCAATCTCACTCGTTCAATCTCACTTGTTCCATCTCACAAGTTCAATCTCACTTGTTCAATCTCATTTGTTCAATCTCATTTGTTCAATCTCACTGGTTCAATCTCACTAGTTCAATCTCACTTGTTCAATCTCACTTGTTAAATCTCACTTGTTCAATCTCACTAGTTCAATCTCACTCGTTCAATCTCACTAGTTTAATCTCACTAGTTCAATCTCACTTGTTCAATCTCACTAGTTCAATCTCACTCGTTCAATCTCACTAGTTCAATCTCACTAGTTCAATCTTACTCGTTCAATCTCACTTGTTCAATCTCACTAGTTCAATCTCACTTGTTCAATCTCACTAGTTCAATCTCACTTGTTCATTCTCACTAGTTCAATCTTACTAGTTCAATCTCACTTGTTCAATCTCACTAGTTCAATCTCACTGTTTCAATCTCACTTGTTCAATCTCACTAGTTCAATCTCATTTGTTCAATCTCACTTGTTCAATCTCACTAGTTCAATCTCACTCGTTGAATCTCACTAGTTCAATCTCACTTGTTCAATCTCACTAGTTCAATCTCACTTGTTCAATCTCATTTGTTCAATCTCACTTGTTCAATCTCATTTGTTCAATCTCACTAGTTCAATCTCACTAGTTCAATCTCACAAGTTCAATCTCACTAGTTCAATCTCACAAGTTCATTCTCACTAGTTCAATCTCACAAGTTCATTCTCACTAGTTCAATCTCACAAGTTCATTCTCACTAGTTAAATCTCACTCGTTCAATCTCACTAGTTCAATCTCACTAGTTCAATCTCACTTGTTCAATCTCATTTGTTCAATCTCACTTGTTCAATCTCACTTGTTCATTCTCACTAGTTCAATCTCACTTGTTCAATCTCACTAGTTCAATCTAATTTGTTCAATCTCACTTGTTCATTCTCACTTGTTCAATCTCACTTGTTCAATCTCATTAGTTCAATCTCACTCGTTCAATCTCACTAGTTCAATCTCACTCGTTCAATCTCACTCGTTCAATCTCACTAGTTCAATCTCACTCGTTCAATCTCACTTGTTCAATATCACTTGTTCATTCTCACTTGTTCAATATCACTTGTTCATTCTCACTAGTTCAATCTCACTAGTTCAATCTCACTTGTTCAATCTCACTTGTTCAATCTCACTTGTTCAATCTCACTAGTTCAATCTCACTCATTCAATCTCACTAGTTCAATCTCACTCGTTCAATCTCACTCGTTCAATCTCACTAGTTCAATCTCACTCGTTCAATGTCACTTTTTCAATCTCATTTGTTCAATCTCACTTGTTCAATATCACTTGTTCATTCTCACTAGTTCAATCTCACTTGTTCAATCTCACTAGTTCAATCTCACTTGTTCAATCTCACTAGTTCAATCTCACTTGTTCAATCTCACTAGTTCAATCTCATTTGTTCAATCTCACTTGTTCAATCTCACTATTTCAATCTCACTCGTTCAATCTCACTTTTTCAATCTCATTTGTTCAATCTCAGTAGTTCAATCTCACTTGTTCAATCTCACTAGTTCAATCTCACTTGTTCAATCTCACTAGTTCAATCTCATTTGTTCAATCTCACTTGTTCATTCTCACTAGTTCAATCTCACTAGTTCAATCTCACTTGTTCAATCTCACTAGTTCAATCTCACTTGTTCAATCTCACTAGTTCAATCTCATTTGTTCAATCTCACTTGTTCAATCTCACTCGTTCAATCGCACTCGTTCAATCTCACTCGTTCAATCTCACTAGTTCAATCTCACTTGTTCAATCTCACTAGTTCAATCTCACTTGTTCAATCTCATTTTGTTCAATCTCACTTATTCATTCTCACTAGTTCAATCTCACTAGTTCAATCTCACTTGTTCAATCTCACTAGTTCAATCTCACTTGTTCAATCTCACTAGTTCAATCTCACTTGTTCAATCTCATTTGTTCAATCTCACTTGTTCAATCTCACTAGTTCAATCTCACTTGTTCAATCTCACTTGTTAAATTTCATTTGTTCAATCTCACTTGTTCATTCTCACAAGTTCAATCTCACTTGTTCAATCTCACTTGTTCAATCTCACTAGTTCAATCTCACTTGTTCAATCTCACTAGTTCAATCTCACTTGTTCAATCTCACTTGTTCAATCTCACTTTTTCATTCTCACTAGTTAAATCTCACTTGTTCAATCTCACTAGTTCAATCTCACTTGTTCAATCTCACTTGTTCAATCTCACTTGTTCATTCTCACTACTTAAATCTCACCTGTTCAATCTCACTAGTTCAATCTCACCAGTTCAATCTCACTCGTTCAATCTCACTCGTTCAATCTCACTCGTTCAATCTCACTCGTTCAATCTCACTCGTTCAATCTCACTAGTTCAATCTCACTCGTTCAATCTCACTAGTTCAATCTCACTTGTTCATTCTCACTAGTTCAATCTCACTAGTTCATTCTCACTAGTTCAATCTCACAAGTTCATTCTCACTAGTTCAATCTCACATGTTCATTCTCACTAGTTCAATCTCACTCGTTCAATCTCACTAGTTCAATCTCACTCGTTCAATCTCACTTGTTCAATCTTATTTGTTCAATCTCACTTGTTCAATCTCACTTGTTCAATCTCACTAGTTCAATCTCACTCGTTCAATCTCACTTGTTCAATCTCACTTGTTCAATCTCACTTGTTCAATCTCACTTGTTCAATATCACTTGTTCAATCTCACTTGTTCAATCTCATTTGTTCAATCTCACTAGTTCAATCTCACTCGTTCAATCTCACTTGTTCAATCTCACTTGTTCAATCTCACTTGTTCAATCTCACTTGTTCAATATCACTTGTTCAATCTCACTTGTTCAATCTCATTTGTTCAATCTCACTCTTTGAATCTATTTCAATCTCTCTATTTTGATTTCTAGATCTTTTTAAGTTGAATAACGTGAGTGGAATTATAACTGTTGCTGAATCTTTGGATAGCGAAGTCAACCACACTGTGAGATTCGCTGTGGTAGCTCAAGATCAAGCACCACCATTTTACAGTGACGAGGCCGAGGTTGTCGTCATAGTAACAGACGTCAACGACAATGCTCCTATTATTGAACCTAAAGAAATGAAAGTTGTGATTAGCGAGGTAAGCTGGGTAGACTGTACTACTGTCGTTGTCATGGTTATGATCATGGTGATAATCATGGTGATTGATGTGGTAATGATGATTGACGTTGCCTTGGTTATTGACGTGATCATGGTGATTGAAATTATCTTGGTTATTGCCGAGTTCCTGTGATTGAAGTGATCATGCTTATTTTATTTGCTGTAGGATGTCTCCCGTGGCACCTTTCTTGTGGATGTGAACGCTACTGATGAGGATTCCTCAAACAGTGGTCAGTTAGAATATTTTATTGTCCATGGTTCTTCTGGTCATTTCAAAATAGATCAATACAACGGAGTCATGACGACTGCAACTCAGTTGGACTATGAAACAACTAAACATTATACGGTACTGCCATTGCCTCAAGTGTTTATGTTGATTTTGTATATATATTAGATGTTTGATCGTCCAGGTTGTTGTAGTCTTGTGAAAGACTATTGTTGGTGACTGACGTTTCGACGGCCTCAGAGGCGGTCATATTCAGAGTCAAGTAAAGCGTGTTTGTCAGGTTTGCCTATATATACGTCTAGTTCATTACGTCATCGTTTGTTTGTGTCATAATTAGTGTGAGTAGGTGTTGCGTCATGCGTTAAACGTGGGCCAATACTGTTCGTCATCGGTTGTTGTGAGTCGGTGTTGCGTCATAATCAATGTGAGTGGGTGTTGCGTACAACAACCTGGACGATCAACTTCACACATCTAATGATACTCCTAGGTTCAAACCATCTACTTTGTATATACTTATGTCAGCAAGCTATCTGTAATCGGTTATTGATTGCTGAAATAGTAGAAGACAAAAATTGAAAGGTCTAAGATCAAAACGTCAATTTTCTTCTGCTATTTTGGTAATCAACAAGCTTCAGACTTTTCTCTTTAATACACACACTTGCTTATGGAGTCCGAGAGAAAGATTCAGCACAGTAAACGTTCATGCAACATACTCGTATGGTGAAAGGAGTATAGTTGGGAGCTAGTAAAGTTTATTAATGATTGCGAGAGTAACGTTTTTATGACATTCATAACATTGATCATTTCTGTCGTTTTTCTCAGGTGTTAGTCATGGTTCGTGATACAGATGTCCATGGATATATGGATTTTGGTTCAGTTGATATCACATTGCTCGACGTCAATGATAATAAACCGGTGTTCATAACGGTATGCAGAATTGTAAACTTTAATATTTAAAGGGAACTGTAGTTAAAAATTAAATTATTTTTAAATAAAAGGCCCTTTAAGTGTTTAGAAATGTTAATAGATTTACGGTATCTGCTCTTGTACTCAAGAAATAACATTTTCATTCTCGTATTTTATGCTTCTGGACGCCGCCATTTTAGAGTTTGTAGTTTGACATTTTAGAGTATTAACATTTCTAAACATAACACTTGAATATCTTTGATTTAAATATTATCTAGATTTTTTTACTACTAATAATTAACACACCAGTTATCTTCAAAGATTTTCAAATTTGTTTTCGTTGACAAAGCAATTGGTATATTTTATTTTATTTTATTTTATTTTATTTTGTTTTATTTGCTTTACCAAAAAAAAAACACCAAAAAATAAACCTAACATAAATTACACTATACCATAATAAAACAATGGCAGGGTGACCGCAACAGCATAGCCAATTACTGCGAACCCAGAATTTAAAAATATATTTACAAATAATAATAATAAATAATTACTTAATTTAATAATAATACACAACAACTGTAGCTCACGAGGGCGCAACACTCCATTTCTACACCCGCCAAGATTAGTTATGATCAATAACTCATCAACAGTATAACCAAAGCCCAGCCCATGCGCAGAAACACACCATTGCCGCCCCCCGGATCCACAGCCGTTCTGTATTTGATTAATCTAATGTTAAGAACAACAAATAATAGTACGAGTAATGCTACGAGACGAATTACACTTCAAGCAGATAGTTTTAAAGGATCTAGGATTATCACAGTTATATGTGTTTGCCAGGAATTTAAAGTAGTATCTGAGCATGGTTGATCTGAATAAATTAAATGTTTGCATACATAGGTTTAGTTGGGGAAGGCTAAAAGGCATGACTCAAAAGGACCTTTCTGTTTTTTTCTGGTTTTTATTTTTCGTTAGGTTATGGATAGCTACGGTTAGGGCTAGGTTTAAGGTTAGGATCATGGTTATGATCAACGTTACAGTTAGCATTAGGATTGAGATTAGGGTAAGGATTAGTAGTTCTAAAAAATGTGAAGGTCCTTTTGAGTCATCCCTTTTAGCCATCACCGGTTTAGTTCGTCGGCTATATTCTCTTATTTCGAAATCAATTTTTTGGGTCGTAACTTTCTAACGCTTTATTTTCTTGTTTCTTGACTGTTGTTTAGCCTATTGGTCCTTTTAAAGTGGGAGAAGGTTTACCAAGTGGAACTAGCGTCGGTATTGTTAGAGCAAGTGACATTGACACAGAACGTAATGCAGAGATTACATTCGCCATTACAGGTAGGAATGAGGAATTGCGCAAGTTGTAAGAGAGAGAATACATATGATGCAGACTAAGATAGTGATTTGTTTGTTTGTTTGATTCAGCTGGAGACCCTGGAATGAATTTTGTTATTGGAGTTTCATCAGGATTAATATCAACAGCGAAGGTTTTGGTGAGTGTTGGGGACCGATCATTATATTTATGGCGAGGGTGGGGGGCGAAGAGAAAATGGTTGTGTAACTGAAAATGGTTGGGTAAAAAAAGTCATTTCTCTGAAGGGTTGGGTAGCAAAGTTTCATGACTATTTATACATAAAAAATTAAGAGTTCATCATTTAAAATTGGAATCTCGTTATCCGTTCTCCTTAGTCATCATTGCACATTAGCTTTTTGTTATTGTATTCCTCTCCTTGTTTTCCTTGGATTCCTGCTCTGTATAGGGAGATAATAATCTGAAAGTTACAGTAGGATCTGTCTGTATATCTATTTGGGTTTGTTATTAAAACTTGTATCGACGATATGCTGGAAATTGGGCTTTATCTAACTTTTTTCTTCTTCACCCATAAATGGTTGGCACGGTTACATTTCTTATCTTAATTTGGTTGGTTAAAATTTTTTTCCAGCGCCAAATCTATTTCTCTAATTCGGCCCCCCACCCCGACCATAAATAATGGCCGATCGCTTAGTACGGAGTGTTGGTGTGGAGCGACGCGAAGGAAAGGGTAGAGACGTGAGGTGATGCAGAGGCATAAATTATTGTGGAGTGGAGTAAAACAAGACAGTAATTATGTAATATTTATCGTTTTAGGATCGTGAGTCATCATCGCTATATGATCTCGAGATAACAGCCAGTAATCTGCTCGCAATACCAGCACTCTTCACCAGCGTAACTATTCGGATTGATATTGAAGATTTAAATGACAACGTCCCACGATTCAATGCCAGCTCTTACGAAGGAACAGTATCTGAAAATGCGACTGTTGGAGCAATTGTAGCAAGGGTGTTTGCCATGGATCCAGATGAGGTATCCTTTCGAAATATCATAAAATATTACAAATTAAGTTGGAGGGAAAGTCTCCGGTGTTAAGTCTCCGAAATTGCATCTTGAATTTTATGACAACAACTTAACGATTTGATATAAAAGATAAAGATCGGATACGAGTATTTGATATTACTTATGATAGAATACACACACTATATATGTGTGTGTGTGTTTATCACTCAATGACGTCACAAATTAATGGGGCGATCGCATTCGCCCGCAATCAGAACAAAGATGGCGGCCTTCAATTTACAAAAATACGATAAACAAAACCAAATTTCTCTAAAACTAAAACGATTTGAAGAAAACTAATACCCATTCTCATAAAAGACGACAAAGAACTTTCATTTAAGCAACACTTGTTTGGGGGTGGAGTGTCCCTTTAAATATATAAGCTGTTAAGTGAGAAAATTAACCGTAAAGTTGATGTAAATCAGGACCATTCTCTTACCGATTTACAAAAAGGCCTATTTCGCTTGGCAAAAAATAGTTTCTGTTGTTAAAACTTAATATCGAATCGTTTTACATCCCAAAACCTCAATCAATCACGTAAATAACTTTGCAGCCACTTACACCGTGCACATCCTTTGTTTTAGGTTTATTAATATTTAAACAACACGGTTGAGCGATTAAACCCAAACGATTCTATTGGATGATTGCTTCATTATACTAAAATACAATAGGTTCAGTGACCGTGCACCGTGCACAAAATATAGAACAAAGACTTTAACTGACTTTCCAGACCATATCTCGATTGACTATGCAGCCAGGTAGCCAGACTAACAATAGACTTACTATACAATAGCGTTTGCAAAGGTATTTACTTCACTCGTCTCAGACCACTTATAATTTGTCGCATAAATCAGGGTTGAAAGAGTAAACGGCAAAGGGATTTTCTAGTGGCTTATTTTTACTTAAACAATATTGTAATACAGAATCTTAGTTTCGAATATTTTCCATTCAAAAATATCAAATAAATTTCGTTTCATTGGCACTTTTAATGTCAATTTCGTTTTACTTTGTGAATTATTAATGAGTTTTTAAAGTTTGTTTAATGTTTTGAAATGGCTGTATTTTTATTATCGTTTACTCAGCTCTGTGTTGGTTTCTAGGGAAAAGCTGGAACGATAAGTTACAGAATTATCAATGGTTCATACTCGAGTATTCTTTCCATCGATAACCAAACTGGAATATTGACACTTCGTCAATCATTGATTGAGGGAGAGTACAGGAATATCACCGTCGTCGTGGAGGCAAAAGACCAAGGAAGTCCCTCGCTATCCACTAGTGTTCCTGTTGTTATAACGGTCCAAGATACCAATGACAATCCCCCGTTATTTGACAAACGTTTATACAGGCACGTGTTTATAATGAAGATAGTGATGTTGATGGTGGTGATGATGATGATGATAGTGATGATGATAGTGATGATGATGGTGGTGGTGGTGATGATGGTGGTGGTCATGATGATGGTTATAATGATGGTGATGATGGTGGTGGTGATGATGATGTTAATGATGGTAATGATGATGGTAATGATGATGGTTATGATGATGATGGTGATGATGGTGATGATAACGATGGTGATGATGGTGATGATCGTGATGATGATTGTGATGATGATGGTGGTGATGATGATGAGGGTGATGATGGTCATGATGGCGATGGTCATGATGATGGTTATGATGATGATGGTGGTGATGACGATGATGATGATGGTGATGACGATGATGATGATGATGACGATGGTGATGATGATGGTGGTGGTGGTTATGATGATGGTGGTGATAATGATGGTAATGATGATGATGGTGGTAATGATGATGATGATGGTGATGATGATGATGGTGATGATGGTGATGATAATAGTGGTGATTAATGGTGGCGATGATTTTAGTGTTGGTGATGGTGGTGATTATGATGGAGATGATGGTGGTGATAATTTTGAGTATGAAGATTATGGTGGCGATGATGGTGGTGATGATTTTGATTATCAAGATGGTGATGGTGGTGACAATAATGGTGGTGTGATGATCATATTTAACTTACTTAATTCTAATTATTCCATTCTCTTATAATTTTGTTTGACTTTAAATTTAGCGCCAGTATTGGTGAGACGGCGAATGTTGGTGACCCTGTGGTGCAAATGAGAGCCTCAGACAAGGACGCAGCTGAGAGTGGAGGGACAACTTATGAACTGGTTTATGGAAATGAACTTGGTAATTATCTATCCTTCGCTCAAGTTAACAATGTTTTATCAGTTTTCTCCTTTCACACATTTCAGTTTTACTTTACCAAATTTTAATCATAAACATTGATGTGTTAATATATACACTGCTGTAGTGAATGTGGGAGAGCTTGGAGTAGACAGACGATACATGGACGATCATCAAGCTCGTATCCTAGTAGTATAGAATATGGCGGTACCAGGACAGTTTTCCAAAAGTCAGATCCATTTCAAGGTCAAGTTTCAAGGTCAAGTTCTTGGAATTATTTTTGAGATAATTCCAAGAATTCCTTTAGAAAAGGGGCGTGGTCGAGATGCCTTAAAAAGGGCATGGTCGAGACGTCTTAAAAAAAGGGCATGGCCTATACGTCTTAAAAAGGACGTGGCCTAGACGTCTTAAAAAGGACGTGGCCGAGACGTCTTAAAAAGGGCGTGGTCTATTTTTAGGAATCTATATGATTTTCCAGGAATTAGATCCATTTGGAATCTACACGATTTGGATAAGTGCGTTGGTACCCCCATGTTATATCGTTTTTGTGTCGATCGTTTGAGCTATTCGAGGCGACTGAGAAGCCGCAACTCTCTTTTGCGACTGGTCATCCTTTTCCCGAGTACAGTATGTTTAAACCTCTCGTCTAGTTCATCACGTTCTAAGCTAGTCTTAGCGAAGAGTCGTCGTTTGATCTCTCTAACCTGGTAGATAAATAACAACTCTTTGTTGAGTCTCGTTATCTTTTCCTCCACTGATTCCACACGTTCTACGCTACTCTTCAGGGATCCAGCGATCATTACCGTGTGTGAGCGCTGGAGACCTGAAGAGTAGTGTAGAACACGGCGATACAAGGACGGTCTTCCAAAAGTTGGATCCATTAGGAATATACACAGTTTGGAAAAGTGTGTTGGTACCTGTTAGTAGACAGTGTCGTGCCCTTCTTCTTCGCTAGACTCAGAGGGTTTATAAGAGTGGTTGTACACGTGCTTACCAATAGTGACTCCACCAGATAAAATGCCGATTAGTGGTAAGTAGGGTCTTACTTTCTCAACTATGCGATATACATCACGTTTTAAGAGCTCGTCTTTCTTTAGTTCGTTAGCTAGCTCTTCAGGGTCTTCGATAGCGTCGAATCCTCCAAGAGTACTACTAAACTTACTAATAAGTAGGTCAGTCAGGAACTCGTTAGCTTTCTGCGTCCTTTTACGTTCGTACTCGACGTACAGTTTGTCTATTACTTTGCTTGACGCTTTTTTGATGTAAGCGACTGATTTGTTCAGTTCTCCATCCTCAGCAAGTCTAGTCAGCTCGTCTCGTTTTTTGTCCACATCAGTTTGTGGGACGTCGTCAACTTCCGGTATGTCGTCGACTTGTGGTGTGTCGTTTAATTCTTCCGAAATAGTGGATTCTGCGTCTTGTATCTCTTCAATGAGATCGTCAATTGGTTCAAGATTTTTTGTCTTGCGCTTTGGCATGTCCTATACTATACGATATGTTTTGTTTTCGCGGAACAACTACTTCGTACGAGTACGGATGCCTTAGAAGTATCTCCAATCTTGCGTACTCGTTGTCTTTCAACTGTTTTATTATTTTCTCAATCTCCGTTTTATCAACTCCATTAAGATAATCGTCTGCGATGGTTTTCATATCGTTTCTGTTAGGGTTGTAGAATGTTACTAACTTTGAGATGTTCTCACGATATGGTTTACTAATTGAGGTTAGTTGTTGCGTTATGACGATTGTGGACAGGTTGTAGTGTCTAGCACTAAAGGCTAGTTTGACTAGTTCGCTTGTTCTGTTTTTAACGTCCTGCCCACCAGCACAATCGTCTAATATTATCAACGAGTTGGTACCTCTATAAGTCTCGGCTACGTATTTAAGAATTACGTTGACTTTATCCTGCTCACACTGAATAGTTATAAAGTCTGGGTCTCTCAAGTATTTCCACTCTGTGTACGTTTTGTTCCATTCAAATGTTGGACATATGAGAATGATGTACTCGAAATGATTCGTGTATTCTTTCTCTATCATATCCAATAGGTAGTGTGTTTTACCACAGGCTGTCATACCAACAATTAGCATGTTAAAAGGCGTTTTCATATAGAATACTATATGTTTTAGTATTGGATTGATTGTAGATCGTTGTTGATAAGGTTTACGAGTCCGTCGGAGAGTACGAATATTCTACACATGACGTTCGCTGTTGTGGCTTCTTTATTGATTTCCATCAATATTCCTGACTGAGTGTTCACAATCTTTTTTCCAGTTGCAACTCTAGCGTTGTCTTCGATAGACCTTAGGTCAACAACCAAAGCGAAACCGTCTTTGTAAAACTTTTGGATAGTCATATGCTGGTCGGAGTCTAGTTTTTGTCCGAATAGTCTTTTCGCTTCTCCCCAGAGTCTTGATTTTGGTATTCCTTGACTGTAGACCATGTTCGGCACACCTTCTATGGTGAGTTTGACTGACTCTATGTTTGGATAGACGAACTCTTCACTATCAGTTCTTGTTTTGTTTGTGAAGAGTAAAACGACAGATTTCATTGATTTTCTCGGCAGATTAATATTCTCATTCACTAGTGTGATTCCTTTATCCCACTCCACAGTCTTCATTAGTGTGATGTGTTCGAATGACAGAGATCTACCTGATGTGTATAGAGATGATACTTCATCAGCAATCTCTTGACTCTCGATAGTTTCGTACTCCAACTCAAGGTTCTCCAACATATAGCCAGCCACAGCTGATCCAGATTGAGCCACCATAATATCAGACGCTTTAGGGAGTGTGATTATATACCTGAAGTTGTTGTTCATGTTGTATGGTGCGTATAGACCGTGATCTTCTAGAATCTTGTCGATTTGAACCTTTTGTTTGGTGTTATTGATAGAGAACATCAGACCATCACTAACTTTTTGTGTGTCTCCACTGGCTGCACCACTGTCGTCCTTTGAGATTAACTTTCGAAGGTTCTCGTTTGCTATACCATATTCGACCATCTGGTCTCGCTCACTGCTAGATTTCCAGAGGTCTTTGTACGTACCGATGACGCTTTCACCACTATTGTCGTACACAGTCTCACCTGCTAGTTTTACCACCAGTCTATCAAGTAGTAGTCTCGAAAGGTTGTTAAGAAACCATGATTTCACGTTCGAACTTTTAAAGTCGAATAGAAGATGGAGACTGGAGGGTACCAAGCAAGTGTTACCTTTTGTTTTCGGGATATCGATGTATAACTCCTCCCCTGGATTGGCTTTGTTGGGGTTTAGCGTTACAACATGACGGGTTCTTGTGCCTTTGATAGCAGATATTTCACGACGTCTATACCCAGGAAGCAACTCTTTTTCACTAGTATTCATACTATATACTATAACACATGTTTTATTTCCTCTGTTTGTACTGATCGTAGACGAACCAAGCTAGTGCTATCGCTAGGATCCATAGATTAGATGCTAACCAAGATATACCTGCAGCTCCCCACTTTAACACGGTCGCCACCGTGTTTAGCAGTCCAGACAGTAGAGGGCCAGCCTTTGTGGCTAGATTAGCTATAGCTTTTCCTAGTTTTCCAAGTGCTTGACCACCTTTGAAGACAACGCTTCTAGCGGATATTATAATTGTAGTGATAAAAGAGGCTATGGTTATTCCTAAAGCTGAAGCACCCAACCAGTTTTCCTTAAACCACTCCTTTATTTTTTGCAACCGAGTGACGTCCTCTTCTTGTTGCTCTCTCACTTCCTCCAATTCTCTCTGTCTAAGTGTTCCGTCTCTCGCTTCTCTTAAACCAATTATTCTTTCTTCAAGTTCAATTACCTCTATAGAGTCATCACTGTTGTCTCTCTCTTCAAGTGTTGTGTCTATAGCGTCCTGAAAATAGTTGGCTTGAATTTGTAGAGCGCCGTTGTCACCAATTCTTGATTGTGGATCTATAGTGTTTGATGAGTTTATCACACCTTGATACGCTCGATTTTCTTCATCAGTCATACCTTTTATGTAGGGGACGTCAGAGGTTGTGTCTACCATTGACATACCTTCAACGGTTGTGTCTCTATCGTATTGCTCACTCACGATATCACTCATCAATTTTTTAAATTGTGTGACTGCCTCTTGCGATACATTAGCGTCATTATATTGTAGAACACCGGCAGCGTCACGTTTTAGTACTATTTGTGGTGCGCCTCGTTTATTTCTACTTGTTATTGGCTTAAAAGTTATGTTGTTTGTTCTTAGTCCTACTAACAAGTAATCGTAACTCAATCACCTTATGAGTGTGTGGGTTAAACCTGAAACCATCCTTATTAAACTCTCTACTAATAAAGTCTTCGATAGATGGTGTTACGTCGTTTATAGGTCGGTTAGTTGTGTATATAAACCGAGCCTCAGGGGCTGATCTACTCCTTTGATCCTTTCTAGTTATTGTTACTGTCTTACCATCATCACTGTCTATAAAAGATGTCTCTGCTTTTCTTTCACCACGTAAACGATCAATATACTTCATCCTAACCTTAACAACTTCCAGCTTATCAGGGTCGTCGTTGCTTAGGAGATCCAGTCTCTCTTTGGCGAGTGTATCATACTCGTTGTCCAAGGCGGTGTCACTCATATCATTATATTTTGAGTACTCGTCACGATCTTGCATTTCAATGTCATCGAACCCTCCTTCAGCCATTTATATACTACTCAATGTTTTGAATATCACTCTCTGGTATCCACGAATTGTGTTTACTGTCGTAGCCAAGCCACTTAACCAAAGCCATCTTCTTACCTCCCACATTCTTTCTCTTCACTATCTTCTCAACTTTATATACATCGTCTTTCTTATCAACAGCTGACAACTCTTCCTCGTAAAACTTTCCGATGATGGGTTCCCCTTCATGGTCCTCTATCTCGTACACGGTAGGGTCACCACGCATGACTTTTGTCACTTTGAATAGTTCTTCAGTGAAGTTAGCCTCGTATCCTTTCGCGAATATGCTCTTGTACTTTGATATCCTGACAGTCTCACCTACATTAAACTTTGGTAGTGGGTATTCACCGAAATGGTGTCCAAACAACGTCGTCCATACTTCGTTTTCGTTTTTCTTGCTCACGTCTTTAGGTTTCGTTAGAATAGTACTGTGTTTGGTATTATTGTAATTTTCAACGAGTTGGTCTAAAATGTCAATCCACTTGTATGTTCCTTTACTGTAGAAGTACTTCCACATAGACGTCTTAAGTGTTCTGTTAAACCGTTCTACGACTGCTGCCTTTTTATCAGAGTTTGTGCTAAAGTATTTCACGTCGTGTTTCTCCAACAGATCCTTCACACCAACGTTGTAGAATTCCTTACCATCGTCAAACTGAACCAGCTTTGGATACTCGCCAAATCTAACCTTAGCCTTCTCTAGTAACTCTGTTACAGCCTTAGTCATGTTTTTCGTGTCTTTCCTGTAGACAGGTATGGTAAACGCGTACCTACTAAGGATCTCAGTGGCTGTTAGTATCCAGTAGTACCCGTTGTTCTTGTGTTTGTACTTGCCCATATCAACCAAGTCCATCTGTATCTGCTCACCCAGATAGTCAACAAACGTTTGTCTAAACTTGTGTTTCTTAACAACTGGTTTGTACCTGGTGTACGTGTCTTGAGATTTTAACCAGTCCTTTATCTTTGCCCTACTAACACTTAGTCCATCTTCTTGTGCCTTTTGGTATAGCCTCTCAGCGGACTGGTAACCAGTTGACGGATTATAGTAAATACCTCTTAGTTCTTGCTCTATGTCCATATACACTACGTGATGTGTAAATCTAACAGCACCTCGCCAACGCTAATACTGTTATCGTCCTGGTCTGTTATCTTAAACTCTAGTTGGTTGATGACTCCTTTGTTTATTGGGATTTTCGACCCAACACCAAAATGTTGTACAGAACCCTTAAGTGTCTGTGTGCTAGTTATTGGCAGTACTGCGATACAACCACTTTTGTTACCATTAACTATGTTATTAGATCTGTCCACGATACTAGACGTTACTTGTATGTATTTCAGTCCTCTGTTAACGTTAACAACGTTGGGACTGGTTTTTGTGGTGGCTATTGTAGTGTTTTCGTCAAACCCTAAGAGTTGTCCAAATCTAAACAGTTCTATTTGTTGGTCAGTTGTTATCGTACACGTCGAGTCGTATCTGTTAGCTACTAACTTGACGTCTCCTAACTCTTTCAAGCCGTCGGCGATCATTTTAAAGGTGTGGTACCCAGGACTAAAAACGTGATTATTACTGTTGTAAGTTATCTTGTCGTTAGCTGTGGTTACGTTAACGTAGTCCCAAAAGATGGTTGCCTTCTCAACTAGTAAGTGAGGGTCTGAGTTAGTTGCTAGAGTTGACTCTGGTAGGTCTACAGTTTTCGTTGAACCACTAATCAATACTACCACTCTCATATAACGTACGGTATGTTATGATGGATGCGTTCAAAAAAAAGTATCCTTATGCTGACAAGAATAGGTTTTTTCTTGACGTTGACGACAATATGCACACACATATATTCTTCGTGACGAAAACTAATATTGGTGACATTAGTATAGACTCGAGTAGGTTTAAGAGTAACCCGGAGTATACTAAGTATCTAACTATAAACAAACCAGTGGAGACGTTAAACAAACCAGTGGACTTCGAGACGTTGATCAGACGTTATTATGGTGAGAACTATGACAAGGCGACTAAGAACTCGAGAGACGCTATCAAGAAGGCCAAGTTGGACTTCGTAAAAAAGTATCCTTACGCCACGCTGACCAAGTTTTGTTTTGAGCCTATCCAAACACGACAAGGTGACGTGACAAGGGTCGATGTCTACTTCGTCAACAACGACATATTGTCGACTAGTATTACCAACGCTATATTTAAAAATGACAAGAGTATGTGGAAGTGGCTGCACAATAGCAAGTTCCCAATAATATGGCTCTCTGGTGGAACTATCCAACCACTATCAAAAGGTCGCAAGAACCATTGGGGACTTTGGGATGGCTATCCAACGGAAAACGTGTTGAACTATCCAGTGAACAACTTTAGAATCTTCGTTAATCAGAAGAGCTACTTTCTCTCAAAGCTACCAATCTTACAAATCGTCACGTCAAAGACAAAGTCAAAGTGGGACGACAACGAGAGCTACTATAGGGTTGTGTTTGCAACGTATTGTGCAAGTTTCTGTTGCGGAGTGTCGTTGCAACACTTGTCACCCTCACAAGAAGTCCACCCTGTTATCACAAGTGTAACGAGGTTCCATCTATACTTTACCATTAGAAGGCTTCTCAGAAGGATGGAAGGTGGTGAGAGTATGGGATCGATAAGTAGAGAGTTTGGCGCTGGAGAATTGTATGGTAAGACAGACAAGATTCCTAGAAAACATTACTACCACGGTAAAGTCCTTGCTGATGGTACAACAGGTGAGGAGAGAGTCTTCACGATTAACGACGTTAAGAACGACTACAAACGATACGTTCCTCTGGTGTCGAACGGTCTCACCAACATTGGGCGACAATATCTAAATCAGTCTATAGAGGCCTTCGTTTACTCTACACTTGGCGCACAAGCGAGGACGCGTGTGTCAGTCGTTGGTGGTTCTGCAGGCAGTCTAGAGACTCAACAAGAGTTTAGAAAGCTGGTGGAGGATAGCGTTATAAACTATGACGTGTCAACGTGGATTCTCAACATGAACAAGTCGATTAGAGACACTAACGTTGTCCAAAATCTAGCACTATCACCGTCTACATGGTTAATGCCAAGTAACGTGGTAATCCTCAAAAACAAAATCGCTGGGTACAACAACCTGCTAAAGACTGCTACACAGAGTATGAAGTTTGGAGTAAATAGTGGGCTAAACTACGCGCCAACGACGGAGTCCAAGAAAGTTCACCAAGAAGGTGGAGAGCACCTGGAGACACTTGACAAACAACCAAAGGTGACGCATCGTCTGACAACACCAAACGTGACACACCAGGAAGGTGGAGAGCACCTGGAGACACTTGATAAGCCACCAAAGGTGGCACATCGCATGGCAACACCAAATGTGACACACCAAGAATATCGTCTGGAGGTGACACAAGATAGCAACGCGACAGAGTTGTGGCTAGTTCTAGGGGCTTCCGCTGTGTCTGGCTATTTAGTGAGCAAATATGTGTTATAACATAATGAGTCTAAGTTATGGATTTGAGGACAGAGACTACGAGAGCGACAAAATATTAAGAAGAGCGAAGAGACATCTAGACAATGACCCTAAACTAAGCGTGAGCGGTGGGAGGATGTCTGGAGATATAGATATGGCGCTCAGGGCACTCAAAAACATAGCAGATCCAGTCGATGATTTGGACGCTATCAGTAAAAAAGTGTTGGAGTCCGTGTACTTATCACAATACTTTAAAGTGCAGTCCTATAACGTTCTACTCGATTTTAACATCACAAAGCACACCGCGAACACGGACATGACGCAGTTTTACCACAGTGGGACAAATAAAGTGAAAGACATTGGAAACACACTAGTGCAAAGTGTTCAATCCTATGGTCCTATTATTGGTACTGACAGTGGTCATAGCTTCCTATCCCCTACAATAACTCAATATCAACTAGAGGTTGGAATGCACTTTAACTGTCCACGTATGCAGTACTGTGACATATCCGTTTTCGTGGTATCGAGGTTAGCCAAGAGGGTGTCTACAGCAGATTGGGAGGCGATTATCTCAAACGATGATGGTTCTTGGGACAAGTTCATAGGATATAAAGGTGGTACAACTGATAAGTTGTCGTTTGGTGGTGGCCTCCCAGCAAAGGAGTACACGTGTACAATACCAAATAGTATCGACACCACTAAGAGACACATGATATCAATACATTGGCAGATGGGTAACTCGCATGTTAGAGTCAACAACATAAGGTCGACAGACTCAGACTTCACAGCTAACTACAACGAGATAGGGTATCCCTATGGAACAATATTTGCAATACATCGACCAAAATCGTTGCTCGCACCCTACGCGTACCCGTCTCTGATAGAGTTCTACGGTATGAAGATAGTCTCTGGCTACATGACGAACCGAGACGTGCTAGTAGTTGGTGGGAAGATGATGGATGAGTATAATATAAAGTAAGATATATGAAGAAGAAGTCAGTTATTGTTTTCAATCACATATCAAAGGACATATCAGAGGAGGAGACACTAGAGCTCAAACGCTTGTACGCGTACTACCACAAGCTAGAAGCCTGTTACAAATGGAAATATAAGAGGTTGAAGAAAATTAAACTATCGTTGAACATGACTAGCATAGGGTTAACAACAGTAGGGGTTGTAGCTGGATCGGTAACTGTTAACCCTATAATTATTGCTTGTATTAGTGGTCCTGGCGTGGTCATTCAAGGCTACTTGGCTAAGTCCAACCTGACGAGTAGAGTGGAGCACTGTAAGTTCGCACACACTAGCTATAAAAAGATACTGACACAACTAAGATCGTATCTTAGAGGTCTTCCTTACAACGAGTCAATATTCCTTTCAGACGTTAAAGTGTTGGACGATAATGTGACTGACTTATGCCCACCAATCAACGGAATGGTGAAAAGGTACAATAAAGTATACGAGACACAAGGGGGGTCCGGTTCCGACCTCCCTTTAGACACAGGTCTACACATAAAAGACGCATAAAAGACGACGAAAACTGAGGTCCCAGAATGGAACCTCAGAGTCACTTATAATATTACACACAGTGTATTATATATGACGAGCCTTGTCAAAAATTTCAGTTTTGAGAACAATTCAGTCACGACTATTAGAGATGGAGACAACATATGGTTCCATGGAAAAGAAGTCGCTAAGGCACTAGGGTATAAAAACGCGAAGTGGGCTATCAGTGTACACGTTGACGATATATATAAGGTCAAACGAGACGTGTTTAAAGGGGGGCGTGATTCGCGCCCCCCTTTAAATTTGCAACCAAACATGATACTCATATCGGAGCCAGGAGTTTACTCTCTAGTCTTCTCGTCGAAACTTGAGTCAGCCAAGAAGTTTCAAAAATGGGTATTCACAGAAGTCCTACCGTCTATTAGAAAGACGGGTCAGTACACACAATGCAACCAGTTATCAATAATGAACGAGACAGACTTGCATTATAATATAGTTAAATATATTAGGGAGTATCATCCAACAATAGTCATCCCAGGGTTGGGAGAGTACCAAGACACATCTACTAAAAGAATAGACGGATGGAAGAAGGGTTACAGTGGCGGACAACCAGATTTGATAGTTCCGCAACTACATAAGAGATACAATGGATTTGCTATAGAGCTCAAAACACCGAAAGGTAATGGGGTTATTAGGAATAACCAGATGAGGGTATTAAGAAGACTAAGATCACAAGGGTACAACACATTATTATCCTCAGACCAACATGAGATAATACATTTCATAGAGACATATATGAGAGACTCCAGGGTTCTGTGTGAGTATTGTAATAGAAGATTTAAGAGTGAAACCACACTGTCTAATCACCAAAGATACTTTCACAGAATACTCTATCTGTGAGACGACCTGTTAGACGACCTGTTAGATGATCTGCGAGATGACTGTGAGATGGTCTGTGACGAGATATCACGTATGGTATAGATGACTGACAACGAGTCCGTACCCATTATAACGTCGACAACAAAGGTCAAAGACCCTAAGAGAGTAGAGGCAGGCAAACGCTTGGCTGCTATATCTAAAGCAGCCAAAGAGAGGAAGATGAGAGAGCGAGTGACAAGTGAGGACGATAGTTTTAACTACGGATACATCATAGGCACTATAGGAGTGGTAATAGCCGCTAGCTCACTGTATTACACGATGAGACAAGACAAACAAGTAGTTACCGAAGAGCCTAAGACCGTTGTTATAAAACCATCACGTAAACTCGACAGCCTCGATTAAAACATATCGTATAATATATGGCATCAATAGATAGAAAAGAACTGATGAACGAGCTATACGACGCAGCCCTCGTGACTGCTGGAGCCGTAGCCGTGTCAATGGCATCAAAGAAAGTACTAAAAGAACCGTTGGGTACCCCCGAATCAGTGAAGGGCACCCTAAAGTTAGCGACTGCTGTAGGTGTCTCAACGCTACTTATCAAGTGGGCACAGAGTAAGAAATACTTACCTGTAGACCCGTTCTCAAAATAATATAGCGTAATATATAATGGCTAGTGTGATAGCAGGTGGTTTGTTCAACGCTGTAGCATTCGCAGGAGCTGGATTCATATTCAGCAAGCTAAACCACACCGGCTACGAGACAGAGATAAAGAGACACAACAAAGCATTGGAGAGTCTCGCAAGAGCGAAAGAAAGGTTCTACGAGAATGAGATTCGTCAGAGAGACAAAGTTCAGGAGTTAAGACAACAGTTGTCAGATGCTAATGCAGACATAAACGACACGAACCACGCTCTGGATCAACTAAGACAAGTACTGACGATACAGTATGATGGGAAGACATTTAGTAAAGAGCCTGAGTTATCAGACTATTATAAACCCTCTGATGAGATGAGAGAATACCAAATGATATTCGTCGGAGCTGTCGGGTTACCCGTTGGGTACTTGGTGTACAGAGTGATCTAAACATAACTATACATACAGCACTATAGTTATGAGTGCTAGAACTTTGAAGGAGATAGCGATGGAAGCAGACGAGAAGCTTAAACATGACGCACTGGAGACAAACACACATAACGTATTGGAGATACTTTTCGAGAACCAGAAGAAACACAACGAAGCGTTGACGGTACTCTGTAAGAACCTTATTATCCAGGTAAACGAGACCAAAGAGTTGAGACTACTATTGTCAGACACTCGAGATCGATTAAGACAGATCATGACGACACAGCACAATGGGAAGACATTCAGTAGAGATTACAAGTCACCCTAACTATTACGCACTCTAGAGCGACACTTAAGTTACCACACTATAGTCTAAAGACACGTGTAGTATAGTAACTTAGATGGTTGACGAACGCACAATGAGAATGTTCTATGCTGGGTACACGTTGGACGAGATCGAGACATCAAAAAAGTGGAGTGGTACTACATTAGGGTACACACTGGACGAGATCAAGAACGGAAGTAGGGACGCGAGACCAAAAAAGTGGAACGACACCACGTACTGTTACGAGTGTAGTAACCACAGAACCCAAACCGAAGACGGTGTGTTTAGTTGTGACAAGTGTGGAGAGACTACCTATGGACGCGTGAGAAACTTCGTACCTAACATTTGGATGTACAAGAAATCGACTCATAGTTATAGTAAGTGGCTAGAGAGAATGTTGACTAGCAAAAGACTAGTTAACGAGAATGACATACCAATAGTGGTCAGTGATTTTATAGAGATAATATGGTCTCTTAAAAGAAACAAGTTGATTGTCAAGAATATATCGAAATACATTTTCTATGTCATAAGAATATGCTCTAGAAGAGGTATAGAGTTTAGAGGTAGTTTTAACGACCTCAAACCTGGTAAGGTCAAGGTGCGATTCGAGCACAACCTGTATAACGTAGTATACAAGGATCTAGGTTGGGATAGGAGAGGAGATCCATACTACAACGAGTGGATCAGAAAAGGTCTAGAGAAATAAAACATATAGTATTATATAATGGGAAGACCTAGAATTTACCAAACCAAAGAAGAAGCTTTAAGAGCAGCAAGAGCGCAAACTAAAGTCTGGATGAACACTCACAAATGGGTGTGTGAGACATGTGATAGGCCATACCATGTGACCTCTAAATATAAACACCTAAAGACCAAAAAGCATTCGAGAAGTTTGGAAGCGTGATTACATTGTACTAGTATAGTAAATTTTAAAACGACTCTTTTTAGGTAAGGGTCTAAAGAAATAAAACATATCCTATAGTATATAGACATAACATGTCGAGTGGGATGGAAAAAACGACACGTCCTAAAAATGACCTAGAGACTAGTCGACATAACGTGTCAAGTATGATGGAAAAAACGACACGTCCTAAAAACGACACCCCCACGGTAAAGACTAAGAGTGGTCTTCACCGACAACAAAGTAACACTGGACAAAATCTAACATCACTTTTAGACACACCAACACCACAACCAACAAAACGTCTACTAAAACCAACACCACACAGAACGAGGCCAACACCACCACCACGACCAAATCGCCCACAACCTGGGTACAGACAAAAACTAAACGAGTGGTACGATTGGCTAGTCGAACACACACCAGAGTCAATACGAAAGCCAGTCTCACAAGCCTATAACATGGCGAAAGACAAAATCACTAGCCTATACAAAAAAGCAGCGCAAAAACGTCCTACAAGAGCGCCACCACAAGTACCGACAGATGTCGAACATTTTTCACCACCAGAACACACTGATAAGAACACGCTCCCTACAGTCACACAAAGGCGAGTAGCACTCAAAGGATACACTAGATCGCACAACGTTGAAGTGATAGATAATAAGGATCCACTATCACAACTCAACAAAACTAGAGTAGCTGTGGTTCTAACTCTAAGGAAAGACCTAAGACAACTAAGAGGTATAAAATACAACGAGACACTAAAAGTGACTCTGGAGAAACAATTAGATGGAGATAGAACGACGTTTAAAACCGCGTTCTTCAATAGTGTCACTAAAACAGTAGTTAATAGTAACGGCATATACGAAACCACAGGACAGTCAAGCGAAGAGATAGTAAATCGTATAGCTGTATGGCTATCAGAAGGGTCTGGGTGGACTATAGACAATATAGACGACCACTATATAAACGTAGTAGTGTACGAACCTCTAAAAGGATCCAGCTATATCAAACTACCGTTGGAATTGAGGAACTCATTGAAGGGTCTAATCAACATAAAGAACAATGACGACAAGTGTTTCATGTGGTGTCACATACTACACAAGAACCCAGTACGCGAGCACCCAGAGAGAGTGTCAAAACATAAGAAAAACACTAACACTGTAGACTACGAGGGAGTCGACTTCCCAGTATCAGTTAAACAATACAATAAAATAGAGAAGCTTAATAATATAAACATCAACGTATTTGGGTACGAGGACGAACAACCATTCCCCGTCTACGTATCCAAAGAGAGCAACAAGGACCATATGGATCTACTGCTAATAACAAAAGACGAGAAACAACACTACGTATACATTAAGGACTTTAATAGGTTTATGTATAATCAAACTAAGCACGAGCACAAAAAGAATTTTTGTAGGTACTGTCTACAATGCTTTAGTACAGTCGACATACTAAAGAACCATGTAGAGAATTGCATAGTGGTTAACGGAAAGCAAGCAATTAAGATGCCAGAAAAAGGAGACAATATACTAGAGTACAAAAACTTTCACAAACAACTAGAAGTACCATTCGTTATATACGCAGATTTCGAGGCTATCACAGAGAAGATAGACACGGTGACACCGTCTACAGACAAGTCATACACGAACGCATACCAGAAACACACAGACTGCGGATACGGGTACAAGGTAGTCTGTTGCTACGACAACAAGTACAGCAAGCCTGTAGAGGTGTTCCGCGGTAAGAACGCAGTTAGAAAATTCATGAAGAAAATGCTAGAAGAAGTCAAATACTGCAAAAAGACAAAGAAGGAACACTTCAACAAGGACATGATAATGACTCCCACCGACAAGATTGACTTCAAGAAATTAACGAAGTGTCACATATGCGACAAGAAATACACGATCGCAGACACAATAGTCAGAGACCATTGCCACGTCACTGGTAAATACAGAGGATCAGCGCACCAACTATGCAACAGGAACTACAGACTGACTGATAAGATACCTGTCATATTCCACAATCTAAGAGGTTACGACAGTCACTTCATAATGCAAGAGATAGGGAAGCTCGGACAGAACATCAACGTTATACCCAACAATATGGAAAAGTACATGGCATTCATGTTAGGTAAACATCTAGTGTTTCTAGATAGTTTCCAATTCATGAGCTCTAGCTTAGACAGCCTAGTTAACAACCTACCAAAAGACTGTTTCAAGTATACTTCAGAAGTATTCCAAGGTAAGGAGCTAGAACTAGTGTCTAGAAAGGGTGTATACCCATACGATTATATGGATAGTTTCGATAAGTTTAGCGACGAAAGTCTACCACCAAAAACTAAGTTCTATAGTATGCTAAACGACGAGAACATATCGGAGGAAGACTACAAACACGCACGAAACGTGTGGAATACTTTCGACATGAAGAGTATGGGTGACTATCACAACACATACCTAAAGTCTGACGTATTACTATTGTCCGACGTGTTCGAGAACTTTAGAAGAACCTGTAAATGTTACTACCAATTAGATCCATGTCACTACTTCACATCACCTGGACTATCGTGGGACGCCGCACTAAAGATGACGAACATAAAACTAGAGTTGATGACTGATATAGACATGTTCCAGTTTATCGAGAAAGGAATGCGTGGAGGTGTGTCGTATATAGCGAATAGATATGGTAAAGCCAACAATAAATACGTGAAGAACTATGACGACAAGAAACCTTCAAAGTATATCACATACTTAGACGCTAACAACCTATACGGTTGGGCTATGAGTCAATACCTACCTAATGGTGGATTCAAATGGGTCAAAAACACACATCTGTCCAAATATAAAGACGACTCTAAAAAAGGACTGATACTAGAGGTCGACCTGGAATACCCTAAAGAGCTACACGACCTCCACAACGACTATCCATTAGCTCCAGAGAAGGTAAGAGTGCACGACAACATGTTATCAAACTATTGCAAGAAGATACAAAAGAAATTTAACATATCCATAGGAGAGGTAATGAAGCTAGTACCTAATCTAAACAACAAAGAGAAATATGTCGTACACTATAGAAACCTCCAACTATATAAGAAACTAGGAATAAAAGTAAAAAGAGTACATAGGGTACTAAAATTTAATCAGTCACCATGGTTAAGACAATACATAGACTTCAACACGGACAAACGAACTCAAGCGAATAATGATTTCGAAAAAGACTTCTTCAAGCTAATGAATAATAGTGTGTTTGGAAAGACCATGGAGAATCTACGAAAACGTGTTAATGTCGAGCTAGTAACAAGTGAGGACAAACTGAAGAAACTCGCCTCGAAACCAACCTACATTAGTAGCAAAATATTTAGCGATAACTTAGTAGCCGTGCACAAGATCAAAGAAACACTAACCCTAAATAGGCCAGCATATGTGGGTATGTGTATTCTCGATCTATCAAAAGTACTAATGTACGACTTTCACTATAACTACATTAAAAAGAACTATGACGATAAAGCCAAACTACTATTCACTGACACAGACAGTCTAACATACGAAATTGAGACGGAGGACATATACAAAGACATCTACGCTGACAAAGACATGTTTGACTTTAGTGGATACGACAAGTCATCTCCATACTTTGACCAAACTAACAAAAAGGTTATTGGTAAAATGAAGGACGAAACGTCAGGAGTCCCCATCGTCGAGTTTGTAGGTCTAAGATCTAAGATGTACAGCTACATAAAAGAAGACGGGAAAGGTGGAAAGACCGCTAAAGGTATCAAGAAGAGTACCATTAGAAAGAACATAAGACATGATAACTATAAGGATGTCCTAATAAATAGTAAACAAATGTCTCACACAATGAAAACTATAAGAAGCGAGTACCACCAATTAGGAAGTTATGAGATTAACAAAATATCACTAAGTTGTTTCGACGACAAAAGACACATTCTAGAAGATGGAATATCTAGCTACGCCTATGGACACTACAAAATAAACTAAAAATATACCCAAACAATATGTCACAAAAATTGAATCAACAAAAGATAAATTTATAATTTAAGCAATTTAAACAATTTTCAAATTTAACCAATTTAAGACCAACACGTAGACCCTACACGGCTGAGCCATGGCAGTCACAAATTTAACCACACACAAAGAACATGGGGTCCCACCACACCTTTCCAAACTGTGTAGATTCCTAATGGATCCAACTTTTGGAAGACCGTCCTTGTATCGCCGTGTTCTACACTACTCTTCAGGTCTCCAGCGCTCACACACGGTAATGATCGCTGGATCCCTGAAGAGTAGCGTAGAACGTGTGGAATCAGTGGAGGAAAAGATAACGAGACTCAACAAAGAGTTGTTATTTATCTACCAGGTTAGAGAGATCAAACGACAACTCTTCGCTAAGACTAGCTTAGAACGTGATGAACTAGACGAGAGGTTTAAACATACTGTACTCGGGAAAAGGATGACCAGTCGCAAAAGAGAGTTGCGGCTTCTCAGTCGCCTCGAATAGCTCAAACGATCGACACAAAAACGATATAACATGGGGGTACCAACGCACTTATCCAAATCGTGTAGATTCCAAATGGATCTAATTCCTGGAAAATCATATAGATTCCTAAAAATAGACCACGCCCTTTTTAAGACGTCTCGGCCACGTCCTTTTTAAGACGTCTAGGCCACGTCCTTTTTAAGACGTATAGGCCATGCCCTTTTTTTAAGACGTCTCGACCATGCCCTTTTTAAGGCATCTCGACCACGCCCCTTTTCTAAAGGAATTCTTGGAATTATCTCAAAAATAATTCCAAGAACTTGACCTTGAAACTTGACCTTGAAATGGATCTGACTTTTGGAAAACTGTCCTGGTACCGCCATATTCTATACTACTTATCCTCAGGAAAAGTCCCGGACAGGAATCGAACCCGCAACATTATGATTGCCGGTGAGACGCTCTAACCATCGAGCCACCGAGACTCAGATGGAGAGCAAAGGTTACAATGATGTACTGGTTCGATTGATATATGTACTGCCTATGCGGCACTCACTATATATCGGTAATGTTTGGATGTGTACGTGTTAATATATACACTGCTGTAGTGAATGTGGGAGAGCTTGGAGTAGATGGCTCAATGGTTGATGGCTCAATGGTTAGATAGTCTCACCGGAAATCTGTCCGGGACTCAGACTCGAAGCTCTCCCACATTCACTACTGAACAGTGTATATATAATAATAATAATAATAATAATAAGACTTTATTTAAAGAGGGTAAACGCTAAACAGTTACAAAACTGATACAATACAATAAATACTAAGAATTACAATAGATAAAACCGATCAGAAATGATAAACCAACGCCTGGTCGTCCAAAGCTTTCTTAAATAAAGCAAACTTAAACAACTTTAAGTTTGACAATTTCCTCACATGCAGAAGTAAAGAGTTCCATGCCTTAATGCTATTAACACATCCAAACATTACGGATATACAGTGACTGCCGCATAGGCAGTACATATATCAATAGAACCAGTACATCATTGTAACCTTCGCTCTCCATCTGAGGATACGCGCAATCACTATGCGGCAGTCACTATATATCGGTAAGGTTTGGATGTGTTAATATACACACTGCTGTGGTGAATATGGGAGAGCATGGAGTAGACAGACGATACATTGGAGTAGACAGACGATACAAGTGGACGATCGTCAAGCTCGTCTGCTCAGAAAAATTATTCTGAGTCACGGACAGGAATCGAACCTGTAACCTTCTGATTGCCGGTGAGACGCTCTAATTATTGAGCTACCGAGACTCAGATGGAGAGCGTTTAGAATGAAGAGAAGGTTACAATGATGTGCTGGTTCGATTGATATATGTACTGCTTATGCGACAGTCACTATATATCGGTAATGCTTGGATGTATTAATACACTGCTGTAGTGAATGTGGGAGAGCATGGAGTAGACAGACGATACATTGTAGTATAGACAGACGATACATGCCGCATAGGCAATACATATATCAATCGAACCAGTACATCATTGTAACCTTCGCTCTCCATCTGAGTCTCGGTGGCTCAATGGTTAGAGCGTCTCATCGGCAATCATGAGAAGGTTACAGGTTCGATTCCTGTACGGGACTCAGAATCATTTTCCTGAGGATACGAGCTTGACGATCGTCCATGTATCGTCTATAAACATTTATCTTAAGGTCTATTCAGATGCCATTTGTTTGCCAGTAAAAGGGGCAGTAAAATGGCCATAGAAAGTCTACTAGTTTGCTTTTGCGATTTTAAATCGCGCATAAAGTTGCCCGCTCAAAGCTCAGCCCGTAACCGCAGTAAAAATCGAGCGCGTGAACGGGCCTTAATGTTCCCCTGGGGGATAATTTTAAAACGAGATCCATTTCTTTCTTATTTTAGATAACTTTAGAATATCAGAACATACTGGTTGGGTGTACGTAAACCGATCGCTCGACAGAGAAACCGTGGCTCAATATCGACTAGGCGTTCGTGCGTCTAACTCGATAGGAAGGAGACGAAGAAGAAGAAATGGTAAATGTTCATCATTCCTATATTCCCTCTAATTCCTACAATTAAAGTTTATTTCTTTCCTCAGCGATGTTTACTGATACTGTTGATGTTGAAATCAACATTGTTGATGTCAACGATAACATTCCTATATTCATGCCGTTGCTGTACGTTGGAGGTGAGTTACCCTGTCTGTCTGTCTGTCTGTCTGTCTGTCTGTCTGTCTGTCTGTCTGTCTGTCTGTCTGTCTGTCTGTCTGTCTGTCTGTCTGTCTGTCTGTCTGTATGTCTGTATGTCTGTCTGTCTGTCTGTCTGTCTGTCTGTCTGTCTGTCTGTCTGTCTGTCATGCAAAAGAGGCGTCACATCATTTGCTTCTAACTAATTTGTACGCAGTATTGTGGCAATGGATATACCAGGCGGAAAACGTAATTTAAAGATAAATATTAGAGCCCAGCAAATGACTTTGAGACAAGACATAATAAAAGAGATTTAATTGCTAATGTTTCGTTGCTTGCAGCGCAACATCATCAGAGCGGTTTAAGATAGTTACAAATTATTGATATATATATATATATCTGCCTGAAGATTCTTTTTACAGATGAAACAAGTTGTAGCAGACCAGTTTTGAGGTAAGCGAAAATCTATTATTTGCTCTAACTATATGTTGTTGAGCACTCTTTGCATTTCGTAGACCAAAACCTACACGTATATATATATATATATATATATATACGAAAGTATACAATGTGCCCTACCGGCTATCACCATATGGCTTTATGGTAACTGTGGACTTGGGACCCACTATGTACGGCTACACATTGTTGGATTGCATTGTGGAGTCACCAGAGTGCTCAAACTGCGAGCAGTGAGCAATGCATAATGCTAACAGTAAACGTCTCATTGAGAGACTCTCCGCCCAATCCATTAGAGTGCTCAAACCACATGAGCGGTGAGCGTAATATATACGAAAGTATACAATGTGCCCTACCGGCTATCACCATATGGCTTTATGGTAACTTATTTATATATATATATATATATATATATATATATATATATATATATATATATATATATATATATATATATATATATATATATATATATATATATATATATATATATATATATATATATATATATATATATATATATATATATATATATATATATATATATATATATATATATATATATATATATATATATATATATATATATATATATATATATATATATATATATATATATATATAATATATATATATATATATATATATATATATATATATATATATATATATATATATATATATATATATATATATATATTAGAATACACACACATAGATTTAATGTCTCAAAGTCATTTGCTGGGCTCTAATATTTTGTACGTAGTAGTTAAAACATGAGCAGCCGATGTTTATGGGCAGTTACAATGGCGAGGCGAGGCTTATAAAATGAATAGAATATATGATGCAAGTTAGAATATAAGTTTGGAAGTTGTAAAAACGGTACAAACAATTATTTTAACTTCGAAAAAGCTCAATTTCAGCAAGTTAACTTTGATAAAACATTGATGTTTTATATCAATATTTGAAGACTGGGTACACCGTTTTGCTAAGGATGGACCGGAAAGAGTTTGTTGTTTTATAGCATAATTGATTTCTGTCCTTTAGGTGTTGTACCTGGTGCTGATGTTGGCACACTGATTGTTAGAGTAACTGTAAGTATACAACGCGCTGCGTGGGTTCTCGCGCACGTTTCGTCACAACATTTGAGAAGCCAGAACATCACACGTGTGAAAAGCTAATTTACACATGTTCACATGTGAACATGTGGGAATTATTGGTATTCACATGTGATCATATGGTTACACATGTGATCACATGGGATCACAGGTATGAAGGCATGTGGAATTTTTGTGAGGGGACCAGGTTCGCATTGACTGATTAAGGTGACTCAATAGTATATATTAACCATCGAACTTCACTTGAAACTGAACGTAGATATCAAACTTTAACATTTAACATTTCTAGTTTTTGATGTCCGTAAGAGGATATTTTTGTGACATTTTGAGACATATTTGACATTTAGTTATGAAATGTTTAGTGTGAATTCATATATGTATTATCTGTACGATGACGTATTATTTATATTATTAATTATTATATAATAGACAGTGTTTTATTGATGGTTCCGCCACTCATAAAACTGCTAATCATGCATGTGCGATTATTTATGGTAATCACACATGTGTTGATTATCGTGTTAAAAATCGCATTATACTCTTGTGCTCTATTTTTGTTGATTATATAATAAACAGAAAAATACATGAATGCTTGGAAATATGAAATTTATTTCTCGTGTTGACCAGGATATCTGATCGGATATCGGATATCGTGATCTCGGTGTTGCTGTTGATTGACATTTAAAATTAAATGCTTATGTAAATAACATTTGTAAACCGGCCACTTTGGCTATCAGAAATATTGGCAAGATCAGGAAATATTTGAGTAAAAAGAACTGTGAGAAGTTGCATGCATTCATAACATCAATTCAAAACTTGACAGCTGTAATAGCATTCTATATGGCTTACCAGAAACTGAATTGAGCAAGTTACAGCGAATTCAAAATACAGCTACAAGACTTGTTGCAGGGGTTAAAAAATCGGAGCATATCTCCCCTGTGCTACGTAATCTTCACTGGTTGCCGGTGAGATCAAGGATTGTTTTTAAGATACTAATAATTACTTCCAAGGCTTTGCATGGCCAGGCGCCTGTTTATATTACTGATTTGCTAACTAAATATAAACCTACTCTTGAGATCATCTGACCGAAATCTGCTACTTGAGCCAAAATACAAAACGGTGACTCATGGAGACAGAGCATTCTCGGTTGCAGCGCCAAAACTGTGGAATTTATTACCACAGGAAATTAGAAGCATTGAAATGTTAAGTAGTTTTAAGTCAGCACTTAAGACTTTTCTGTTTTAAAATTAATAGTTTTTTGTTCATTTTGTGGTAATATATGTAGTATAGGCTTTATCTTATAATGAAACTGTAATTAGTTTTATAAGTAACATAAAGAATATATTGTTGCAAGAGCATTGAGACTATTTTATAATGCTCCTAATACGTCTTTTATTATTATTATTATTATATCTCACTCGTTCGCTGCGCTCACTCGTTCGATATCCTTGTCAACCCTCGAAATAAATTTCATATTTCCTTACATCCATGTATTGTTCTTTATTTATTATTATTAGTTATGGTATCAATTGGGACGAAAGTTCTGTTCCTCTCTCCTGCAACATTTATTGTTTTGTCTATATATTGTTTGTTTGTTTGTTTATAAACTATTATTTGTATTTAAGTGGCAAATTCGTTAAACTAAACTTAAACTAAGTTAGACCCAAACACTATATAGAGCCTAACCCTTTTCAGTGAAAGTGGATATTGCTTTTAAACGTTGTACTAGCAAGACTCCTGGCACAAGTTAATACCCGTACTTAACCTTTGTCACACCTAAATATGCTCGAGTGACTGAAGCTGGAAGAACATTTACCGTATCAACAATGAAATGTTGGAATACATTGACCTAAATATAAGATCATCTCCTCGTGTAAACAGCTTAAAATTCTCACTTTTAAAATGATATCTTAGTTCTCAGATAGAGAGTAGTAGTTGTAACCTTTTCATTCGCTCGTTCGTTCGTCGATCGATCGTTCATTCGTTCGTTCATTCATTCATACCTGCATTAAAATAAGTCATTGCAGAGCGCTAGCATTACATGTATTACTGTACGTACCAAATTTAAGACTTCTAGCACATAACAATTAGAAGAAATCACTGTTGAATCTAAAAGGTGTGGTCAGGGAAAATGGTGTCTGCTTAGAAATTCAACATACAGTATATGATTGCTACGAGACCATTGTAATTGCCTATCTGAATAAAATGACTAGGATGAAATTTGTAGTCTGAGAAATAATGCTCTCAAAATTAAACTATTTTGGTTATCGAGCCACATTAAAACCCTTAAAAGAAGAACGTTGTCCACGTTGCCACCACAGGATTTCTCCGCCGGGCACTCCGGTTCCCCCTGTTAACCATGCACTGCTGGAAATTTTCTGCGTTTAAAACGGCGCTAACCTTTGAGCGTTTTTGTTGTTTTGAAGGCGACGGATGCGGACATCGGACCGAACGGTCAGCTTGCATTTAACATCTCTTCTGGAAACATGAATGATCGTTTTCACATGGCGAATGACACAGGTTGTATCACTGCTACAAATGTTGCTGTGGGTAGTCCAGGCTCGTTATACACCTTGATGGTAACGGCAAAAGATGACATGGGGAAAGGATTCGTCACCCAAGAACATGCCACCGTCAAGGTATGAAAGGCACGATGCCTTTCTGTTTTGGCTTTTGGTTTTTAAAGTTGTTTTTATTTTCGTTGCGGACGCGTTTTCAGTATTTTTTAAATGCTTGTTTTTCTAGATCTACGTCATCTTACGCAGTCAACAAGTCATCATCTTTTCCAATGTCGATCCTTCTCTTATTAGGAATAATACCGATGAATTTGTCAGGTAGGCGATATTCGTTCCTTCCATCCACCCATCCTTCCTTCCTCGCTTGCTTGCTTCCGTCCTTCCTCCCTTGCTTTCTTTCTTCTTTGCTTGCTTGCTTCCTTGCTTACTTCCTTCCTCCCTTCCTTGCTTACTTGCTTCCTTCCTTCTTTCATTCATTCATTCTTTCCTTCCGCCCTTCCTTCCTTCATCCCTTCCTTTCTTGCTTGCTTCCTTGCTTGATTCCTTCCTTGATTTCTTCCTTGCTTCCTTCCTTCCTTGCTTGCTTGCTTCCTTCATTTCTTCCTCCCTTGCTTCCTTGCTTTGCTTGCTTGCTTCCTTGCTTGCTTGCTTCCTTCCTTCCTTCCTTCCTTCCTTCCTTCCTTCCTTCCTTCCTTCCTTCCTTCCTTCCTTCCTTCCTTCCTTCCTTGCTTGATTGCTTGCTTGCTTCCTTCCTTCCTTCCTTGCTTGCTTGCTTGCTTGCTTCCTTGCTTCCTTCCTTCCTTCCTACCTTCCTTGCTTCCTTGCTTCCTTGCTTCCTTGCTTCCTTGCTTCCTTGCTTCCTTGCTTCCTTGCTTCCTTGCTTCCTTGCTTCTTCCTTCCTACCTTCCTTCTTTCCTTGCTTCCTTCCTTGCTTCCTTCCTTGCTTCCTCCCTTCCTCCCTTCCTTGCTTCCTTGCTTGCTTCCTTCTATCCGTCCTTCCTTCCTTCCTTCCTTCCTTCCTTCCTTGCTTCCTTGCTTCCTTCCTTGCTTGCTTCCTTGCTTCCTTGCTTCCTTCCCTTCCTTCCTTGCTTGTTTGCTTGCTTGCTTGCTTGCTTGCTTGCTTGCTTGCTTCCTACCTTCGTTTCTTCCTTGCTTCCTTTCTTGCTTCGTTCGTTCCTTCCTCCCTTCCTTGCTTGTATGTTTGCTTCCTTGCTTGCTTCCTATCTTGCATCCTTCCTTGCTTACTTGTATGTTTGCTTGCTTGCTTCCTCCCTTCCTTGCTTGCTTCTTTCCTTTTCTTCTTCGTTTTTACTTCCTTCCTTCCTTTCTTCCTTGCTTATTTGCTTGTTTGCTTGCTTGCTTGCTTGCTTCCTTCCTTCCTTCCTACCTTCCTTGCTTCCTTGCTTCCTTCCTATCTTCCTTCTTTCTTTCCTTGCTTCCTTTTTTCCTTGCTTCCTTCCTTCTTTCCTCCCTTCCTTTCTTCCTTTGCTTCCTTGCTTGCTTCCTTCCTTCCGTTCGTCCTTCGTTCCTTCCTTGCTAACTCCCTCCCTCCCTCCTGTCTTCCTTCCTTCCTCCCTTCCTCCCTTCCTTCCTTCCTTCCTTCCTTCCTTCCTTCCTTCCTTCCTTCCTTCCTTCCTTCCTTCCTTCCTTCCTTCCTTCCTTCCTTCCTTGCTTGCTTGCTTGCTTGCTTGCTTGCTTGCTTGCTTCCTTCCTTCCTTCCTTACTTCCTTACTTACTTGCTTCCTTGCTTCCTTGCTTCCTTCCTTCCTTCATTCCTTGCTTCCTATCTTCCTTCCTTCTTTCCTTGCTTCCTTCTTTCCTTGCTTCCTTCTTTCCTCCCTTTCTTCCTTGCTTCCTTTCTTGCTTCCTTCCGTCCGTCCGTCCTTCCTTCCTCCATTTGTTCCTTCCTTGCTAACTCCCTCCCTTCCTCCTGTCTTCCTTCCTTCCTTCCTTACTTCCTTCCTTCCTTCCTTCCTTCCTTCCTTCCTTCCTTCCTTCCTTCCTTCCTTCCTTCCTTCCTTCCTTCCTTCCTTCCTTCCTTCCTTCCTTCCTTCCTTCCTTGCTTGCTTGCTTGCTTGCTTGCTTGCTTCCTTCCTTCCTTCCTTCCTTCCTTACTTACTTACTTACTTGCTTCCTTCCTTCCTTCCTTCCTTCCTTCCTTCCTTCCTTCCTTCCTTGCTTCCTATCTTCCTTCCTTCTTTCCTTGCTTCCTTCTTTCCTTGCTTCCTTCTTTCCTCCCTTTCTTCCTTGCTTCCTTGCTTGTTTCCTTCCGTCCGTCCGTCCGTCCTTCCTTCCTCCATTCGTTCCTTCCTTGCTAACTCCCTCCCTTCCTCCTGTCTTTTTTCCTTCCTACCTTCCTTCCTTCCTTGCTTGCTTCCTTCCTTCCTTCCTTCCTTCCTTCCTTCCTTCCTTCCTTCCTTCCTTCCTTCCTTCCTTCCTTCCTTCCTTGCTTTCTTGCTTGCTTGCTTGCTTGCTTGCTTCCTCCCTTCCTTGCTTGCTTGCTTCCTTCCTTCCTTCCTTGCTTGCTTGCTTGCTTCCTTCCTTGCTTCCTTCCTTGCTTCCTTCCTCCCTTCCTTGCTTCCTTGCTTCCTTCCTTCCTTGCTTCCTTCCTTCCTTCCTTGCTTGCTTGCTGGCTTGCTTGCTTCCTTCCTTGCTTGCTTGTATGTTTGCTTCCTTCGTAGCTTGCACCCTTCCTTGCTTGCTTGTATGTTTGCTTGCTTGCTTCCTTCCTTCATTCCTCCCTTCCTTGCTTGCTTCTTTCCTTCCTTCGTTTTTACTTCCTTCTTCCTTCGTTTTTACTTCCTTCCTTTCCCTTCCTTGCTTGCTTCTTTCCTTCCTTCCTTCCTTCGTTTTTACTTCTTTCCTTCTTTCCTTTCTTGCACTTCCTGTTTTGCATTTGATTGGTGTTTGAAGCACAAATATAGTCCTATTATAAACCAAAAACAATCAAATTCAAAGCACGAGGAAGTTGTTGATGTGAAGAAATGAATTTGCTCAATTTTCAAGGAAATTATACTCTTGTATATATTCACACAGCTTGTATTTTTATCAGAATGCTAAATAACATCACTGGTGGTAGCCTGGCTTACATTGACAAAATATACAAAGTATATACTCGAGATGACCGCGGCGGAGGACTAAGACCAAGCTCAGAAGTAGTGTTTCATGTCGTAAAGAATTTAACAATTTTATCCAGTGATGAAATACTAAGGTATTTTAATAACTTGTTTAAACAGGAACTGCAGTAGTAAAAAAAAAAAAAAAGATTTAAATCGGTTAGTCCAAGTGTTATGTTTAGAAATGTTAATAATTTGACGATATCTGCTCTTGTAGTCGAGAAATAACATTTTTATTCTCGTATTGTATGCTTCTGGACGCCGCCATTTTAAAGTTAGCTAATAATAATAAGAAGAATAATATCATTTCTTTAATCACGATTGATTTACACGGCAGCAGAGCGTTGATGGGGTCGTGAATTTAAAACTACTAAATGGTAGTGCAATTTTATGCTAGCTAATACAGAGTTACTAGTTTTATGCTAGCTTAGCATATGCTAGCTTAGCAGTTTTATGCTATCCTAGTTTACATACTAGTTTTATGCTAGCTAATACAGATAAATTGAACAAATTAAAAGTAGATAACATTACAATAGCTTGTTAAAAGTAGATAAAATCAGAATCATTAAAGGACATTGGCAACAAAAATTAAATTTGTCTAATATGAAAGAACTCGTAAAATGATAGAGTAACATCTTTTACAACTTTTCCGTATTTTACTTCGTTTTTGAGATATTTCAGTTTATTTGATATGTCATGAGATGGTCTCTGACGTCAGGTGCAGGGTAGAGAATTTTCACTCATTAAAATATTAGTTCCATCTTCAATTTTGTTGCACAAATTTATTTGAAAATGTGCGTATTATAACTCCTCATGATAATGAACGTTGTAAACTTAGCAATCACTGAGATATAAGACATTTTTTAATGAGTGAAAATTCTCTACCCAACACCTGATGTCAGAGACCATCTCATTTACATATAAAACAAACTGAAATATCTCAAAAACGAAGTAAAATACGGAAAAGTTGTAAAAGGTGTTATTCTATCATTTTACGAGTTCGTTCATATTAGACAAACTTAATTTTTGTTGCCAATGTCCTTTAAGTTTTAAATTAGGCTTAAGCGGAATTTGATCTAGTTGGTTCTTAACTAGTTTTTTAAAGTAGGTATATGTCCCATAACTTGGAGCGAATCGTCTAAATAATTCCAAATCACAGCTCCTCTATATTCCACTGATTTGCGCATGGTCTCTGTTCTCGGATGAGGGATGACAAAGCTGTTTTTCCTCTTAGAAAATACCCATTGTTCCTTTTAGTAAAGGTCGTTGAGTCTGGAAGTAGCATTGTGTAGTGTATTGTGTACAAAGACAGCCAGTCTGTGCTTATAGTGCCAGGTGATCGTTTTCCAGTTGGCTTTACTGAGGACTTCTGCGCTTGGAGTTCTCCAGTTGTATTTAAAAATTATTTTTGCTGCTCGTACGTGCATCCTTTCCTGGTCCTGGAACGGTGTTTTAGTTGCAACTCCCCCAGACTAAGATGCCGTAAATAATTGATGGTAGGATAACTTTGAAGTAAAATTGTCCAATGACCGAAGAAGGTAAAAAATGAAGAGATTTCAATAGATTTAATTTTCTTGAGAAACTCTTTATTGATCAACCAGATGTTTAGACCAATTTAGTTTTTCGTCCATAACAACTCCCAGACATCTTGTTGAGCCAACCTGTTTAACCATGGTGTCGTTAATAGTTAGTTGTGTATAGGGCCTACAAACCTTTTATTGGAGATGATCATCGCTTCACATTTGGCAGGGTGAATCGTCATCTCGTTTGTATTACACCACCTGGCACAAAGACCAAGTGCTTCATTGAGAGACGCAATTGCTCGACGGCTAGCTCAAACGTCTTTTTAATTTTGATGTCAATGAGTACAGGGAGCAAAAGATAAGATATATAAAAACTTTATTTCAAGAGGGTAACACCTTACAAATAATTGATAAACCTTGTGGCCTTTAATTTTAATAATTTTATTGGATAACAACTTGCCATGAAACAACAAGAGATCCAAAAGGGAAAGCGCGAACTCTTAGATTAAAATATACCTGTAAAAATTGTTCTATGTCATAGAGGCTCTGTGACAGGGACAGTTGCGTACCAGTGTACGTTCAGGTACACGGCCAATCTATATCAAAAGTAGAAACAACTACAGTACACTAGATAGTATCTGTCTTACAAAGTTCTTAAATTTACATATAGAACTCGTGAACTACTTAGATTCACTAATTTGCAGACAAAGTTCCATAATTTGACTATACACGGTTAAAATATGAGGCTTGGAAAGTTCTTGTTTTACAAAGTGGAGTTTTAAGGTTGGCAAAGCTTTGGCTCAGCTTTTTGTTGCGGCCTTGAGAAACAAACGTAACAAATTCGTGGACATTTAAGTCAGTATGCCATGTAGGGACTTGAAGAAGAAAACTAGGTCTTTGAGTTCTCTATCGTAGCACAATGGAAGTAGGTCCAGCGTCATCAGTCTACCTTTGTATGACAATTCTCCGATCTTGTTTCTGAGAATTCACCTTGTTGCTCGTCTTTGGACTCTTTCCACTTTTGGTTTCAGCTTGGTATGAGTTGGAGACCACACCTCAGTCGCGAAGCATAACTGTGACTTAACAAGTGACAGATACAAAGTTCGTCTGACTTGGATATTCGTTAACAAGGGGCACGTTCTCTTGAGAAGCCCGAGCAGTTTTTTTGCTTTGGATACAATCGCGTAGATGTGCTGATCCCAGGAGAGGCTGCTTGACACAATAACTCCTAGTCTAAAGGATAAATTATACGGGCGGCACTTGGATATAACGTTCGATTTTGAAAACGTTCGATTCTTTTACAGGAAGATAGTTTTTTAACTTCTTGAGTACAGTGAGTAGGCCTATGCGCTGAGCTAATTTTCCCCAATTTATCTATATGTTCGTCGAATGATGCCTCGTTACAAGCGTCATTGAGTAACGACGTTAGAATTGAAAAGAAACCCGCTGTTCTACATTAACTCCAGGAAACTCTAAAATTGCGGCGTCCAGAAGCTTATAATAGCGAGGTTTAGATTTGACTACGAGTACATGATCACCATTTGCTTACGTCATATCATTCTGACGTGACAACGTCGTAGTTCGTTGAGTCCCGGACAGGGATCGAACCTGGAACCTTCTGACGCTTTATCCATTGAGCTACGTAGACTCAGATGGAGAGCGAAGGTTACAATGATGTATTGTTTCGATTGATATACAGTATGTACTGCCTTGCGGCAGTCACTATCGCTCTCCTTGTAGTCTCGGTAGCTCAATGGTTAGAGAGTCTCACTGGCAAACTGAAGGTTACAGGTTCGATTCCTGTCCGGGACTCAGACACATTTTTCTGACTATAGTGTTTTACACTAGTGTATAACACCCAATTACTGATATATAGTGACTGCCACATATAGGCAGCACATATATATATATCAATCGAACCAGTACATCATTTTAACCTTCGCTCTCCATCTGAGTCTACGTAGCTCAATGGTTAGAGCGTCTCACCAGCAATCAAAAGGTTACAGGTTCGATTCCTGTCCGGGACTCAGACACATTTTTCTGACTATAGTGTTTTACACTAGTGTATAACACCCAATTACTGATATATAGTGACTGCCACATAGGCAGTACATATATCAATCGAACCAGTACATCACTTTAACCTTCGCTCTCCATCTGAGTCTCGGTAGCTCAATGGTTAGAGCGTCTCACCAGCAATCAGAAGGTTACAGGTTCGATTCCTGTCCGGGACTCAGACACATTTTTCTGACTATAGTGTTTTACACCAGTGTATAACACCCAATTACTGATATATAGTGACTGCCACATATAGGCAGCACATATATATCAATCGAACCAGTACATCATTTTAACCTTCGCTCTCCATCTGAGTCTCGGTAGCTCAATGATTAGCGCATCTCACCGGCAATCAAAAGGTTACAGGTTCGACCCCTGGCCTCTGGGATTCAAAAACATTTTCTAAGGATTCGAGGTTGACGATCGTCTGTCTACTCCAAGCTCCACATTCACTACAAGCAAATGTAAAACACAAAGTGTCAAAGATTACAAAATAAATAAAAAGTATTAAGCATTTTAAGCGTTGTATACGTCGCGACTTATAAAGCCTCCGTTCTCGGTATTTTACTCTAACATGACGTTATCCAATCTTCTTCATATAGGATCGTTCTCCCTAACCACCATTTACTGAGAACTGTTTACGCCAAATGGAACATAACAGCAGTGAAAAAGATCCATGTTGAAGATACAGACGACGAGGTGGATAAATTTGCTGGTTGGGAAATTGCCTTGATAGTTCTTGGTGTTATTTTGGCTCTTGTTCTGCTGTTGCTGTGTTGCTTTTGCTTGTGTTGTCGAAGGTATAACAGAATTTTCATTTCATGTGCCGTGTATACTGATCTTCATATGAGACTGGATCGAGAAACTTATAAACTTATATAATATTTCACGGCGGCCATTTTGGAGAAACCACCTGTCAAGGAGCCGTATTTTGTCTGCTAAAGAACACGAAAACCTTCAACAATTGATTCATTTTGGCATCTTAAAAAATCACAAACATCTATTCTCTGTCGCCTATACACCACTGCAAGGATCATGGTCTCATACCGGCAGGACTTAGAATTAGGTCCCCACTGAACACTAAAGAGGCTATACAGATCGTCCAGTCCACCTGTAGACGACTGATCCGAGCACGGATAAACGACTGCCACTGATTGGCCCACGCTTAACGCGTGACGCAACACCCAACTCACACTAATTATGACACAAACAAACGAAAACGGTGCCATCATACTACATGTAAGGGGATCGAAGATAGAAGAAACAAGACTAAGGATCTGTCTCTGGGTCGTTGCTGGCTCTCGAGGCTTCAGACGGATGATGAAGGAGTCGGTTTCGGTGTTCCAGGCTACGCCAAGGGCACGTTCAATCGGGAGGTCGCTTTCGTGCTCTAGACCTTTCAAGGACGAAGAAAGCTCTTGATCAGGAATACGTCGTAGGACTTCCCTCGAGTTGCTATAGACCAACACGCTTTACTTGACTCTGAAGATGATCGCCGCTGAGGCCGTCGAAACGTCAGTCGCCAACAACAGTCTTTCTCAAGACTACAACAACCTGGACGATCAACTTCACACATCTAATTATACTTCTAGGTTCAAACCACTTACTTTAAAACTATATAGAGTGGTCCCAAAAAGTGTTTCCGTATAAGTGGTCTCTCCAATATGGCGGTCGTGAATGACTTCCGGTTTCAATTTCAAAACAACACATGCTTCTATCCAGCCTCTTACACCGTGTTACTGTTGTTTACGCAATTTGTCTCGCAATGGCTCAATCTCCTACGTTGCAGTTGTATGAAAAGGGGGGTGTTACACTAGGCAACATTCAGTGCAACTTGACTCGCAAAGTTTCGCAAAAAGAGGAAAATTGAGTCGCCAAAGAGGAATATTGCGAGACAAGTTGTAGATGGGGTGTTACATTGTGTAATGCTGAAAAAAGTTGCTGCAATCATTACAGAAAGTAGAACTAGTACACAACCTCCTTAAAGTGCATATCCGGGGTTTTGGAAATTTAATATATCTTGTCGTTCGAAAATTTCATCTTCATGCCTTTTTTCTTTGCTAAATTGATTCGCTATTCACCGAAATGACGTCAAAACAGGGACACGCGAAGTCATTGCACACTGATTCAACTAAATACCAACAAAGAAAGTTTTTACAAAATTCGCTCAATTCCCAAACTTTCATAACGATTGTATTTCACTGCTGAATCAATGTGCAATGATATGATAATTTTATTTCAACAGGGAGCCCATGTCACCAATTAAGGTGTTTTTCAATGGGGCCCTGCGATAAAATAGTTAAATACAGATTATAAATTATTTGGCTAAAAATTCATAAAATAAAATACATGCGCAGTTCGACAATACGTAGATTTAAAAGTTTAAAGATAAAAAATTAAAACTAGAACAAATTTTTAAGATTATTTTTAAAAAGAGTTAAAGATGTTGACTCTCTTATATGCTGGTCAATCGAGTTCCAATCCTGCAACGCGTGATAGGTAAATCGTTGTTTTCCCCACTTTCGTTTAACCCGTGGTAGGTGAAAATCGTTGCGTCTACGAGTGTTGTGGTCATGGACGTCAGCATTTAGTTGCAACTGAAAATCGAAGTCAATAAGATTATGTAAATATTTATATACATAAATGCATCGATTGGACTTTCTTCTGAGGTGTAAAGGTCTCCAGTTAAGGCCTTGTAGAGCTGCAGTGGCGGACGAGTAGAAGGGTTGACCGAGTATGACTTTGGCAGCTTTATTTTGACATACTTGGACGGAGTCCATAAGGATGGTGTTGTCCTTATCTCCCCAAATTAAATTGCCATAGTCCATTAAGGGTAAAATAAGAGTGTTATATAATGTGATGCATTCCCTTTGAGGTATGAAGTGTTTTACACGCCTTATAAGACCAATCCGTTGATTTATCTTGTTAACCATGTTCTCCACATGATTTGACCATGTTAAATTCTGATTAAATGTAATCCCCAAATATTGCATCGAATCAGCATGATCAAGTTCGGTATCATGAACGACAAGAACAATTTCATCACATGATTTCAACTTTTGTGCGCTACCAATAAGCATAAACTTGGACTTTGTACTATTCAGTGTCAGACGGTTGTTATTAAACCAATCAGCTATTCTTGATAGATCAATATTTAAGTTTACTTCGATTTCTGCGATAGAGGTAGAGGAGTAATGAATAACTGTGTCATCCGCATATAAAGAGATTTCACATGATCCTATAATGTTGGGTAGGTCATTTACAAAAATAAGGAAAAGTAGAGGCCCAAGAATGCTTCCCTGTGGCACACCCAATGAGACAGGTTTGCAAGAAGAATGCATGTTCTCGATGGCTGTAACTTGACATCTGTCTTTTAGGTAAGATTGGAACCAGTTTACAGTGTTAATGGAAAGGCCGATAGAGGATAATTTTTCAATAAGGAGGTTGTGGTCAACTGTATCGAACGCCTTCGATAGATCTAAGAAGGCAACACCAGTAGCAAGGCCAGAGTCCATACCTTTCAAAATAGTGTCTGTAAAATGCACCAATGCGACTTCTGTTGATAGTTTAGGCCTGAATCCAAACTGTTTCGATGTTAATTTATGATTGACATTTAGATAACCATATAGTTGTTGGTGTACTATTCTTTCGAGGATTTTGCTCAGAGTTGGTAAAATGGTGATGGGTCGATAGTTATTTGGATCAGTACGGTTTCCACTTTTAAAGAGCGCTGTAACTTTACCCATTTTCCAAATTGTTGGATAAATACATGATTGCAGGGAACGGTTGAATATAATAGTAAGAGATGGTGATATTACAGTACAGGCATCTTTAAGAAGGCGTGCACTAATCCTATCCAGGCCAATAGCTTTATTAGTTTTTAGATGTTCTAGTTGATTTCTAACAAAGGTTTCTTCTACTGGTTGAAAATTGAACAAATTCTCAGGAGATTGCACGGTTGCAGAAGAAGAGTTAGTTCGAAAATAATTTGGCATTGAAGTGAACCTTTCAGCCAGCTTGGTGCCAACCGTTGTAAAATGTGCATTAAGAGTTTCAGCAATAGATTTAGGTTCAGTACTTGTAACTCCGTCGGCTATTATGCATGTGGGCCTAGATGAGGATTTGCGGCATGTAACTTCATTAAGGGTTTTCCATAACTGAGCAGGATTTCCTCTATTTTTTTCAATAAATGAGACAATTATAAATTTATAAAGTTAGAAATAACAAAGATCTACTACAATTCAATTTTCAATGTTTTTGCGTGTCCCTGCTTTGCCGTAATTTCCTGTGAATAGTAAATCACTTTAGCAGGGAAAAGGCATGAAAAAAAAGATATTTTACAATTCTTTTCAAGAGATTCCAAAGATCATAAATATGTAAAATGCCCAAACTCCGGATAGGCACTTGTTCCTATGACACTTGTGCAAATGAACTAAGACAGGGACGGCGCAACAGTCTGGATATTGCGGGTGCGAAAAAAATCTAGGAGGGTCCGTAGGCATGCTCCCACTGAAATTTTTTAGTGAAATGTGTAGGATTACTATGAAATGTGTATGATATTATATATACAAAAAATAACAAAGATCTACTACATTATTTTCTAATCTTAATGAAAGATACCACAAAACTCTGTCAGGCTTCGCTGCTTTCGTTTCATAATTTCCACTTTAATAAAAATAATAATGGCGGTTGGCCCATGGGCCAAGTCGGTCAAACTGGTTCCCAGTTTTCCTCAATAGTACTTCTGAAGTCCCCGTACACTTGACAGTCTGCGCGACGAGACCTCGTAGTTTTGTGGACTGTGGAGCAGCAGTTGCACATTTTGGCTTGGCTTCTGTTTTATTGGGAGGGCGTTGCCCTCCACCATTGACATTGGGGGGGGGGGTGGGGTGGGTGGGGACGGCCCCTCTGCCCCCCTGCTTCGCCGCCCCTGAATAATCCACGTAGCTACCTAATCAACGTAGCTACCTCATCAACGTAGCTACCTCGGGTTCGGTCGCTAACTTTTACTTATTATAACATTCAATCTCACTATATTTACACACGAGCACACAATCCTCCATTCATCACTTATTATTAACTCATGAGCTATGTTCTTTGTAGGTGGAAACGGGCATTTAATGAAGAAAATACTGAGAGCCAGAGGAAGACGTTTTTCACAAACTCGCCAGTGTACGTCTTGAAAATGTAATTCAATAATTAAATTATTTTACATAAAACAGTAGTAATTACTTGCATCTGTCTGTCTGTCTGTCTGTCTGTCTGTCTGTCTGTCTGTCTGTCTGTCTGTCTGTCTGTCTGTCTGTCTGTCTGTCTGTCTGTCTGTCTATCTGTCTGTTTGTATCTTTGTCTGTTCAGTTCTGTTCTTGTCTGTTCTTTCTGTTCTGATCCGTCCGATCCGTCTTTTTGTCTGTCTCACGCGAGAACTACAATGTCCAGCTCTACTCAATTCCACCTCACTTCTCTTCATTCTATTCTAACTTTCTAATCTCTCTCATTTCAGGACTCGTCAGGGAGATGCACTAAGTGACTCAACTCATTTCTATAGCTCGACTTACGTTGGTGGTCCCTTGCCTTTTACTCAGTCACAGTAAGTAGTATAGAGTATACACCAAAAGAAAACTAACTCATGCTAACTCGTTAGCTAGTAGATATATGACCAGATACTTATACACATGCGATCGTCAGTGACAACCGCATGTGGAACAGCACCATCGATCAACACATCCAGATAGCGTGTTGTGCGCACGGGCCCAGAGTGCTCCACAGGGTAGAGAGCGTTGCATTATCACTAATGGACACCCACAGCTACTTCACAAAGTGCTCAACAACACCGAATTTTTCCTCAGTATCAACAGCTTGACATACAAATGCGAAAGCATATTACGATTATCAAGCTGTCCAAGACTCTCAACTAAAACTCATGATGATTTATTTAAACTGCTGTTATCTTATCCTAACTATAGGAACATTACTAATCCTGTTTACTGCGCTGATATAAATTTTGATGGATACGAAGAAAAGGTACGATCGCTTGAACAATGGTGTATTCATTCATCTGTTCTTTCCTTATACCACCATCACTCACTAACACAACACATCCATCCACCATTCGTCCTCCATCCCTCCATCCAAAAACCATCCAACCAACCATCCATTCATGCATCCATCCAATTATCCTGCCAACCAACCATTCTGCAACCATCCATCCCTCTATTCAACTATTCAACTATCCACCAACCAATCAATAAATCAATCAACCAACCAACTATCCATCCCTCCATTCAATAATCCATCTACCAATCAACCAATCAACCAATCATCCTACCAACCAACCATTCTGTAATAATAATAATAATAATAAAGACGTATTAGGAGCATTATACAATAGTCTCAATGCTCTTACAACAATTTATATATTCTTAAAGTTACTTTTAAAACTAATTACAGTTTCATTATAAGATAAAGCCTACTACATATATTAACACTATATGAACAATAACTATTAATTTTTAAAAAGAAAAGTCTTAACTGCAGACTTAAAACTACTTAACATTTCAAAGCTTCTAATTTCCTGTGGTAATGATTCCACAGTTTTGGTGCGGCAACTGAGAATGCTCTCTCTCCATGAGTCACCGTTTTGGATTTTGACTCGAGTAGCAGATTTCGGTCAGATGATCTCAAAGTACGAGTAGGTTTGTAACCAACCATCCAGCCATCAAATCATCAACCATGCAACCATTCATCCCTCCATTCAACCATCCATGCAAACGTCCATCCATACAACCAAGCAATCCTGCAACGAACCATTCATCCAATCAGCCAACCAATCAACCAACCAACCATCCAATCATCCAATCAACCAACCAACCAACTAATCATCCTTCCAATAATCCAACCAATCGACCAAGAAAAACCAACCATCCTTCCCTCCATTCAACCAACTAACTAACAACCATTCAACCATCCAAACCAACCATCCAACGAACCAACCAAGCAATCAATCAATCAGTCAACCAACCACCCAACCATTCAGCAACTAACCATCCATCCAACCATGCAACCAACCATCCATCCCTTCATTCAACCATCCAACCAACCAATCAGTCAACCAACCAACCAACGATTCAGCAACTAACCATCCATCCAACCATGCAACCAACCATCCATCCCTTCATTCAACCATCCAACCAACCATTCAACCATTCCAAACCAACCATCCAACGAACCAACCAATCATCCAACCAACCATTCTGCAACTAACCATTCATGCAATCATCCAACCATGCAACCAACCATCTATCGCAACCATTTATCTATCCAATCTTCCAACCATGCAATCAATCAACCAACCATCCAATCATACAACTAACCGCGTCTATTAATTAATTAATTCGTTCGTTCTTTCCTAGTTGGTTTGTTTATATTGTATGCTATATTTTATACATTAGTATAGTTGATACATTCATTCATATCTTTTTTAGGAAATGGAGCTGTGTCTTTCAGACGAGGAATCAGACCACGACTCGAAGAAAAGGCCTTCACAAAAGGGAACATCATTCAAGAACAGCTTTCACAAGTAACTACTTCTAGTTTTCTTTTCACCTTTCTACGAAGGTTAGTTTAGCATAATTTATTGTGGATTACCATCTGCTCAAATTCAGTAGCTTGTCACATAAAATGCTAATGTAAACGAGAGGAACAGAAAGTCGTCAACCGAACGTGTGCAGAGTACGGGTTTTAAGATATAGAGCAGAAATGGCGGTTGAAAAGCAATATAATGTTTTTATATATCTTTTTATATATCTTTGCCTTTTACAGTTTTTGATTCGGTCCATTTGTTACGCAGTTATCTCTCTTTAAACATTGCAAGAATTAAACAATTATTTTAATTACAAGTGGTGAGAAAGTCAAAAAGAAACCATTAGGCTTATTAAAATTTACCAAAAAGACATACATAACAATGGTGACAATAGCAAATATTCATAAATACAAAATTTATGATATGGATTCAATAAATTGTAATTTTAGTTTCTTCGAAAACACTTTTGGAGAAGCAGCTAGAGATAACAACTTTATCAGCAAGTGAATTAAAGAAGATTGGGCCTTGAAATCTTATTGAAAATTGACAAATATTTGTTTGACGTAGAGGAATTTGAAAAGATCCAGCATTTCTTGTTCGATAATTATGAATTTTAACCTGAATAAATTACCAAAATGTTTGGGTATTAATTTATATTTATACGAAAACATAAATTGTCCTATTTGAAACGAACAAATGTCGTTAAATTTAATAATGTTAAGTTCTTAAGGAATCACATAAATTCCGTTTTCTAAGTCTGATTCATTGAAAACCCAAGCACAACACATCTATCTCGCTTTGATTATGACTACACAACAGAATACACGAGCAAATAACTCTTTTAGGTGTTCCATAAGTTACGTCTTTCAATTTGCGGAATATTTTAGTGGGGAATTCAAAATAGTGCTTTTTGGCCACGTTTAAAAAGAGATATATTGCAAACGAATCGACCAAATCAAAAACTATAAAAGAACAGGGGGCAAGCTACCTTAAATTTTATGTTCGCAAACCCATGATGTAATAATGGCTCTATCTTATTTATGGTTAAATGTATATGCAACATGCTATATATCATTTCAAAGCTTATAACATGCTCTAAACAAAGAGCATTACAGATGCCCTCCCAGGCAAAAACATAAATGTATAAAAAACCCGCAAAGCTGAAAACCATCTTTGGATGCTGTCTAGTAAAAAACTAAGCATCAAGAATTGGTCATTTTAACTTGTAAAATAGATTACATCAACAAATTAATGGAAGCTTTTGGCGTTACAATGCATTTTATTGCCATAGAAACAAATATTAAGTGAAGATCTTATTTAAATGGTAAAAAGCATTCATTAATTTCTTGACTGGGATGTAATCTATTTTCCAAGTGAAAATGACCAATTCTTGATGCTTTTAAAATATGGTTTTTAGCTTTGCATGGTTTTTTTACATTTATGTTTTTGCCTGGGATGGCATCTGTAATGCTATTTGTTTAGAGCATGTTATAAGCTTTAAAATGATATATAGCATGTTGCATATACATTTAACCATAATAAGATAGAGCCATTATTACATCATGGATTAGCGAACATAAAATTTAAGGTAGCTTGCCCCCTTAATCAACTATTTTGGCATCCTCTATACAGAAAGAAAAAACCGTGGAAGGTTGATATGTAGGAAGGTTTATATGCATTTAAAAATAACATCAGCTAAAGTTTCCTCTTGATGTGCGTTTCTCCGCTAAAGTTGGTTTACTATGCACATAAATTGACGTCAATCCAAAGACATTGTAAAGTGATTCAAAATTTAAATACGAATAGACATGACGTGTGAATGTATTAGTGACTACTACTGCCATAATTCCTTGTGAGATTTCCTTTCTCATGTTAATTGTAAACTCCCTCTGGAAAACGTAAAACAATTGCTCAACTTAACATTACAAAAAGATATACCGAAAAGGATTCTGATTGTAGTAGTCACTAATAGATCTAATGCATTATAATGGGTAAGGTCTATTGCGTGATTTTTTCTGAATAGGTCTGTTTAAAGCTCAAAACAAACGTTCTATTTCATTGTTGAATCACTGTGCAATGTCTTTGTCTTTGTGTTTCTCTGAATAGTTAAAGTGCCCATAACCTCAAAAAATGTTATTGTCTTATTTGGAAGAACTTTTAAAATGATAAAGTAACTTATTTTGAAAATTTTCACTTCGCTTTCTTTTTGAGATATATCAGTTTGTTTGATATGCAAATATCTGGAATTTCGTCACACATGCATAATGACTTATCAGAGAATGTTATATATCTTTGCGTTCATGAAATAAAAACACTAAAGTGTGAATAACACGTGTGCGTGTTTCTCCCACAACACCAAACTTCTTGATTTTAAAGGATTTCGTTCGAGAATGAAAGAGATATACACATTTCTCCAATAAGTCATTATGCATGTGTGACGAAATTCCAGACATTTGCATATCAAACAAACTGATATATCTCAAAAAGAAAGCAAAGAAACGAAAATCTTCAAAAGAAGTTACTTTATCATTTTAAAAGTTCTTCCAAATAAGACAATAAAACATTTTGAGGTTATGGGCACTTTAAGCAACTTTAGCAAGGGAAAGAGCCAGGAAGATGAAACTTTACCTAATGATAATGTTAAGCAATTTTTATCAGAAATGGCGAAAGATTATAGATATCATAGAAAGCACAAACATATAAGATATCTATCTTAAAGGGGAACTGTACCCAAAAAATAACTTAATACTTTTAGATAAAAGGCATTTAAGTATAATGTTTAGAAATGTTAATAGTTTTACGGTATATCTCTGCTCTTGTACTCGATCGAGTTTCCTTAAAGGGACACTCCGGCCCAAATACAAATGCAGTTCATATGAAAGATCTTACTGACTTTAGTTTATTTGCAAAGTTTCAGCATTCCTATCAATTTAGTTGAGAAGATATTGCTAGTTGAAGTTGAAAATTTGTGGATTTTGACGCCATATTGGTTTTGAAAATATGACGTCATTGAGTGATTCTTTATCGTCAGTGGAGTTGTTTTGATGGCGATCACATAGTGATATTTATTGTGAATGGTCTTTGGACGAAAATTAGTCGAAATAAACTATTTAGTTCATCATGCAGGAAAGTAGAGGAGCATCTTAGGCATAATACGAGATCACGTCACTCAGTGACGTCATATTTGAGAAACAAAATGGCGTCGAAATTGGACAAACGCTCCAACTTCAACTAGCCACATCTTCTTAACTAAATTGATAGGAATGCTGAAACTTTGGAAATAATCTAAAGTCAGTAAGATCTTTCATATGAACTACATTTGTATTTGGGCCGGAGTGTCCCTTTAACGTCTCAAAGTTGATGCACAGCGGTGATTTTCTTTTCAATTTTGACGCCATTGAGTGCTTGTCTTTTGTTGCTTGCACTCAAGTGACGTCAACATTGAAAATAAACCCCGCTGGACCTCGAGTCTGAGCCATCGAGTAAACTCGAAAATGATGGCGTCCAGAATCATAAAATGCGATGTATTAAATATAGTACCAGTAAATGTAGTACAAGAGCAGATACAGTAAAAATATTAAAGAAATACCTAATGGTTTCCGTGTTTGGATGGCCTGATCCAAACACGCGGGATGTTGCGAGACTTGAGAAAAGCGTAAAGAAACACGAGCCGCTAGGCGAGTGTTTTTTAGGTTTTCGAAAGTCGAGCAATATCCCAAGTGTTTGGATCAGGCTATCCAAACACGGAAAAACCATTAGGTATTTATTTTATAAAATAATACGAACGAACGAGCAACACAAACTTGAGTAAACTTTTGGCGAGAAATTTCCGTGTTTGGATGGCCTGATCCAAACACGGCAATTGACCAATCAGAGCCTGCGTAGCATACATGTTATTTTATAATAACATTTCTAAACATACTTAAAGGCCTTTTATTTAAAAGTAATTTTGGGTTCCCCTTATAATAGGTACTAAAACAGAAAGTATTATTCTTGGCTCTAGATCTTAAGATGATCCCTACTACTGACACAATGAAACTCTACTTTAAAAATTAACATTTAAACAGTGTTTTTCTAATATTATTAATTATCTTAATAAAAGTTTAATCCTACTCAAAATGAAATTAGATAAAATTAAGAATAAAATGAAATAAAATAAAAATAAAATACTGTACTCTATAATCTAAAAAGAAATATTCGTGGTATTTTTAATTGTCTAGTCAATTTTGAACGCATTCGTACTCATATGATGAAACATAAGTTACTAAACTAGAAATACATGTACGCAATAACCCCTCGCCCGCTTGTTCTAAATAAGATAAATTTGTTATATTCATTATTTTGACGCTACTTTGGCTTAAAATGTTTTTTGAACGTAACTTTAAAAGTTACTGTCCACAACGTTTCGACACTCCAATCTAGTGTCTTCATCAGGGGTGATCGTTGTAAGGTTAGGATCCCAATTTATACCCTCATAGAACCGATGATGACGTTATCTATTAACAAGATGCAAATAAGCTTGTGGTAATAAACCACCGTCATCGCAATTCAATGGGGCATGGGCGCTATTGATATGCCAAGCCTCCAGAAAACGTCTCTTAAGGTACCGCGGATTAGTGGTAATAATTTTGGAATTTTTCCGCGCAATCTAATGGTTGGTTACGCACGTGTGCTCCGACAAAGCATAACTTTCCTTTTTTCAAAAGAAAACACTAGTCTTTTGGTGTTCTTTTAAACGCGTACGAAACTGACGTTTAGTCTGACCGATGTACTCCTGATCACAGTCATTGCACGGAATGAAATAAATAGCGTCTTTCCTCTGTTCCTTGGCAATGCCAATACGATTCTTAGGTTTTGCAAAAATATTGTAATACAAGTTGTTCCTCCAGTGTTGGATTGTTAAATACCATGACGTTTTTATCTCGTAATATATGTTTGTGGCGGTCGATGGCATCTTAGTCCTGTCTCAAAAGACAGTGGAGCACTGTGTCATGGATTAATTCCTTATATTTGTAGAGGTGCAACTCCTGCACTGTAACTGAACAGTTCAACTGTAGGTCGACAGGCTTTGTTACATTTGATGCAGGTAAAGTGCAGGTAAAGTAGAATTGATGCAGGTAAAGTAGAATTGGTCTTCCCATATGTCGTGACCTAGACACAAGCTCTGACCATAAAGGATCTCCTCGGAGATTCAGCCAGCCTGCATTCGTCTAAGGAATTACGCAGGTGGAAGTTTAGTCTACCGTAAAGCAGTTTGCTAAGCATAAATGTTTTATAATATTCTATGATAAATAGGTCAGCTAAACATTGGTTAAAGCAACTACACCAAATGTTGTACCCCGTACCCCTCCAAGGATAATTTATAATTTTTCGTACCCCTCTAAAATTACATAATTTATTTTCATGCCCCCCTTAAATATCCTCCACCCCCCTAGTAGACACTTTATGACCGGTCCCTTACTACCGCTGATATAGCCCTTCTGGGATAAAAGCTCGCGTGTTTTCGAAAGAATGTCTACAATCTTTTTATGAAAAATGTGAAATGAAAACAATTTCTTCTGTTAGAAACTTGTATATTTATACTAAAACAATTAGACAACTCGCCCTCGTTTTCTATAAGCGATAGTCCACTCGGTTCATCCTCGTTGACTAACTTACTGCTCATAGAAAACGCGGGCTCGTTCTCTAATTGTTAGTTATTATGGTTTGTAAGAGTTACAAACAAGCTGGTAAAAGTAAACAACAACAGCTACGGTAAGGAAAACAGTACGACAATAACAGCATGGTTAAACGTCAATCATTGACCTAATAACGTTGATATTAATTAACTGATAGTCGCACAGCAGCAGGTCAGTTTGCTGACGTATTTTTGCCGACTAACTTAAAAGCTCCCCTGCTTACCCAAGGGCATCGGTCCTTGAAAGGATAACAAAGAATACTAATAGAAACAGCACTGAAACATATTTTGTTTTCTGGTATAATCTTCTGAAAATCGTCTACATCTTTCGCAGTTTTGTTGGCCCTTTTTCGTGTGAATACTGCGCCGTTGTTGTTGTTAGAAACAGCTCGTGTCGTGGCGACACTCACAGCTGCTTTTGAAATAAAGAGAAACAAAGAGGTGAGATTCAGTATTGTAAAATGTTGTTAAATTTGGAATTATAAGATGCAAGATGCACAAGTCTTTCACAGTTTCATGAAATGGCGTGGACAATCCCTTTTGATCCAACTTGGCAACCTGACGAGCGAATTCAGCGACGAAGACAGAAAAGCAGAGGGCTTGTGTAGCAGAAAATCTGAACAAGAAGCCATACAGCGTATTATGGCCTCGCAGTGGGAGGTTTAAGAGTATCAATTAAGGCACTGTGGAATAATTTTAATATCCTAATGTATTCCTCTGTACATTGGTCGCAAGCCATGTATGCTAGTTTCGGTTTTAAACAAGATGTTAACCTCATCCATGAACAATTCTGCGAAACACGTTATCTGGACTAACAGTGTTTAAAATGAAGTTAGGAATTCTTCGGGTAGTTCTGATCACGAGTTTTACACTACTCATTCACTACCCAAAGCAGCTTTATTCATCTGACAAGAAGTTCCGTGTTGATCCAATACTGACAATCGAACCTGCAGATCGCTTGTGTCTGAGACCAGGAGCTCAATTAAATATCACCTGTAGTCTTGGTTGTAGTGGAGGAGCCAGGAATGGTTCAATAAATCACGAAAACTGGACGTTAGTTTGGTACCACGATGGTAAGACATTAGTGAATACGGTATCTTCTCGAGGAAGTGCAGGAGAGTTGGTCAGCCAAATTACAGTCTATTCCACTCGAAAGTTTACGTGTGCAAGCACAAATAAGGAGTCGCCTTGGCATTTTCAGAATCGCTCCGTCAATGTAGAGGCGGTCCCGAAACCGCTAGAGAAACTAGATCAGAAGCCGGTCTACACGGCAACAGGGGAATTCTTCCATAACGAGGTGGTGAAAATCTCCTGGCAAGATTCCGACCCGGCCGGGAAACACAACCACACATTGGTGCATTGGTGGACTACAAAACCGGACACTGTTAACTCTGATGTAATCACTTGTGCTTCGTCGATTTGTAGGAGTTTCTTCTCTACTAATGACGTTGAATTTATAGGTAGCAATGTCTCATTTTACGTCGTCACTCGAAGTGGAGAGTGTGAAGCGAAAAGCCGAGTGTGGACGTTCTTTGTTACCAAAAAGAGACAAGATGCTAAAGGGAACTTGGTAGTCTTCATTCCCCCACCTCCTGATCATCTTTATATTACCACGGCATTTCGCAAGGTCACTTTGACATGGCATGATCGCGAAGCACGCTTTAATCACTACGCTGGCTATTCCTATCAATATAACAATTCGATGGAATCAAAGAAAGTTACAAAGACAGAAATACTTGATCCAACCACGAGCATTGAGTTAACCGACAAAGATATTCACCATTATACACCTCATCAGGAGATCACTTTTTGCGTCAAATTCCAGTGGTTCGATACTGGAGATTTTTCCCAATCCATATGCAACACGACGAAGTTGCACGAAGAGATCCCGAGCGAGGCTCCGACGATCACGTGCAGCTCCGAGACATGTCCGACGAGCGACAACGGAGACAAGCGCGACGTAACGATCACGTGGGACCTCCCGCCCGAGGAGACTTGGAATGGGGTGTTGACTGAACTAAAGGTGGTCTATTACAGTACTCCAGAGTTAGTCCCTGAGCAGATGGAGATCTCTGTTAGGAATATAAGTTCACGTAGCGTTGTATTAACGGAACTCAACTCAACGCAACAATATATGGTAACAATGCGAGCGTGCACTCAGGAAGGCTGTAGTAAGACTGGGAACAAGCTGCAAATCTTTGTTCGGCCAAAGAAAGTATCGTCTTCCAGTGATATTTCCATTATTCTTGCCTGTTCAGTTACAGTGGTTATCATCGTAATAGCCTTATCTATTTTCGTTTGCTGGTGGCGACGTCGTCAACGCCAATATTACCATGGTAACGACGTTCATGGACAACAGTTACAGGATTTTTACGAACCTGAATTCCACCTGTATGATCCAACTCTGGATCCGCCAGAAAATTTTGAGATGTTAGACACAGGTATATAGCTGCAAACCAAAATTACGGTAACGTTAATGAAGCAATGATTGTACGTGTATGAAAAAGGTGATCTACAGTTCGTTTGGAGTTTTATTAGTCATATACACACGGTTTCGACGGCCTCAGAGGTGATCATCTTCATTCTTGACTCTGAAGATGACCACCGCGTTCGTAGAAACGTCAGTCACGAACAAGAGTCTCTCTCAAGACTAAAACAATCTGGACAACGTACTTCACACTTGTATAATGATACTCCTAGGTTAAACCATTTACTTAAACTTAAACTTAAGAATAATCCAAGACATAAGACCAATATCGAGGCCAGCGTGAATTAGAAGCATTGACAACCCTATATACACCTGCTAGACCATTACGGTCAATCAGCAAAGGACTCGTAGTGGTTCCAAAATATAACCTAAAGACATATGGAATGAGAGCCTTTTCTGTCGCTGCTCCAATACTATGGAATGAACTACCTGAAGATCTTAAAAACATAAACTCTATTGCCCTTTTTAAGACTGGACTTAAGACATTTTTATTTAAACGTAGATATGAAATGATTTAGAACATAATTATTGTTGTTATAATTATTGTTTAGCAACGTCATTGGAGTATCTGTAAATAATGACTATATTTTAGATTAGTATTTAGTGATCAGTTATAACTATTATTCGCTATATTTTTAGTATTTTAGTATTTAGTGATTAGTTTTTATCTTTGTTGTATTACTGTAAAGCGCTATTGGTTTATTAGAAGAAATGGCGCTATAGAAGAAATAAATTATTATTATTATTATTATTATTATTATTATTATTATTATTATTAGGTTAGTCTTGATAACAAGCACCAAATGTACTGCGTAAGGAAAATGATGACTATAGCTATCAGAACTACATATTACATTTTCTGCTGCCGAAATAAGGAATGGGGAAATCCCGAATTATTAGCTTTTTGAAATATTTGTATATAAATTTGCGTGTTTTATTATATAGTCATTAGTTGTTATTATATATTATTAGTTGTGATTCAAGTAGCCAATTTTAAATTACCTTAATAAGCGAGATTTATAATTGTATATATAGAAAAGAAAAACATGTAATAAAGTTTCCATTATTATTATTATTTAAGTAGTTTTAAGGGGGAGCTTAACCTTTGTCTAGGACAAGAGTGGGATAGATTTCGAATGCAAATAACACCAAGCCAATACAATAAGAGTACATAAAAGTATATATTTTCTGAAAGGATATGTTTTAGGTTTTCAGGAACTACCATAAAAAATGTGAAATGTTGCAGATTGGCAGCAAAATACCACGCTGATCAAAAATTCCAAAAATCTTCCCCACCAAGAAATTGTATGTAATATTGACACAATATCAACCAAACTTGCACTAGTTGTTAATAAGGATGTCCCAGATCTATCTATGATGGGGTTTTAGGAAATAAGTTTTCGTTGCAATGGTAACAACACCAAAACAGGTTTATCTGAAAAATTACTTTTAATTTTGAATTTCAAAACACTGAATCATAGAGGTATAAACAAATACCTAAGACATATTACTGGAAAGTTTTATGGAAATCAGATAAACATAACTATAGATATTTTTGTGTGGTATGCCAATATGCAACATTTCACATTTTTTAAGGTAGTTCCTGAAAGCCTAAAAAATCTTTTAAAAAATATATACTTTTATGTACTATTATTGTATTGGCTTGGTGTTATTTGCATTCAAAATCTATCCCACTATTTTCCCAGACAAAGGTAAAGTCCACACTTTCTTTTTTCGAATTAATAGATTTTGTAGTTATCATAGTTTTATTAGTTTTATTGGGTTTTTAGTTTTTTGGGGTTTTTTTAAAAAACATTTTATTTATTTATTAATTTTTTTTCATTTAGTAGTTTTGATTTTAGAATGAAAGGTAATTAGTTTTATAAGTAACTTAAGTAACTTTAATAATATATTGTTGTAAGAGCATTGAGACTATTGTATAATGCTACTAAAACGTCTTTGTTATTATCATTATTATTAGTTTTATAAGTAAATTAAGTAACTTTAAGAATGTATTGTTGTAAGAGCATTGAGACTATTGTATTATGCTCCTAAAACGTCTTTATTATTATTATTATTAGTTTTATAAGTAACTTAAGTAACTTTAAGAATGTATTGTTGTAAGAGCATTGAGACTATTGTATAATGCTGCTAAAACATCTTTATTATTATTATTATTAGTTTTATAAGTAACTTAAGTAACTTTAAGAATGTATTGTTGTAAGAGCATTGAGACTATTGTATAATGCTGCAAAAAAGTCTTTATTATTATTATTATTAGTTTTATAAGTAACTTAAGTAACTTTAAGAATGTATTGTTGTAAGAGCATTGAGACTATTGTATAATGCTCCTAAAACATCTTTATTATTATCATTATTAGTTTTATAAGTAACTTAAGTAACTTTAAGAATGTATTGTTGTAAGAACATTGAGACTATTGTATAATGCTCCTAAAACGTCTTTATCATTATTATTATTATTGCGTTCGACGAAGAAGGACGCATTCTAATCTTGCATGTCATCGGTGACTGTGTTTTACAGGTAAAATAAATTAAGATTTTTTGGGAACTTTATCTTTTTGAATAAATTATGGCATTAGTATGAAAGCGTATCCGTATCTTCATCTGAAATCCGGCTTTCCTCGTGTTCACAGAGCATTCGTATTAGGTAAGCTATTCAACAATGTTTTTAAGAGCGTTCGTTCAATTAGTTATATACAATCACAATGTTGTTGACACCTCACCTCAACAGGGTTTTTTTTAAGAAAAATTTAGAACTGCACATTTTGTCATACAGTCACAACATGTCATAGCATGAAATTTAAGTATTTCAGTTTGTCTAGTAATGCCAGGCGATTCAATCCTCCATGGGTCAGGGAATGTCCTCAAATGTGATCTGACGGGAACTAGAAAGGGTCAATTTCTATTATAATAATTGGACAATATTTGCATGGTTATAAAAAAGTAGAAAGCTCTTAACGATGGTTGTTAGAATGATACAGTATTAATTCAATTGTTATTAATTATTTATTATATTCGGTTATTAGAGTAAGGTTCAATTCAATTGGGGCTACGAAGTAAAAGTTAAAGTATAAATAGAAAGCTTCGAGCAGAAGTTGACAGATTGTCAAGAAGAAAAGATAACGGCGAAGAAAAAAAAGAGGACATTTTAGTTATTGTTAAGTAAAGAAAGTTGTCAACAACAACAATTTTAGAGTTTCAAAAATTGATTTAGAACTTCACATTTTGTGTAGAACTGCACTTTAAAATACCCTGCACCTCACCTATGTATGTCGACCTCTCGGTCGCCCAGCAGCAGTCGTCACACGTGCTCTCCATTGGTCTCTATCCATCATCAGTGTTCGTAGCTCACTTGTACTATCCGTCCCGGTGTCTTCCAACAAGTTGTCAATGAAATTTATTTTCTTTCTTCCTCTATTTTTGTGTCCATCAGCTGGCGGCTCCCATAGGACAAGGTCGCTTGCAATCTCTTCTTGGTGGCGTACATAATGTCCCGCTAGCTTCATTCGTCGTTGCCTGATCTTATCTGTTACTGGTGGAAGATGCTGGTACAGTTCATTGTTGATCAGTCTCTGCTTCCAAGATACATTAAGTATCACGCGGAGCATCCTTGTAGCATGCATCACTGTTTTTTCATTGCCTTCGTTATGCTCCATGCCTCTGCACCATACACAAGTACTGACTCAACGGTTGCAATGAACAGTCTCTCCTTCAACTTCCTACTCAACTGTGTTGACCATATCTTATGGTCATCACATAATCTTGTTGAGAAGGTTCGTTATTGCGATAAAAGGGGCTGTGTAATGTGTTGCGCTATCGGTATTTAGCATTTCTGATACAAAATCCTCTCGAAATCGCAGAAAACGTCACAATAACAGTTTTAAAAGCTAGAAACCGAAAAGAGATAGTATAAACCTGGCCACATGCGTCGAACTCACTTACATAATATTTGATTACTTCTAGTTATTATAGTTTGTGTTGTCTACAATCCTCCGAATAAACTCCCTAAGAACAGCTAAGAATAATCTTTATACTGACGGACAAATCTATGTTTGAATCTACATCAAACATTCATTCATATAACCGAAGAGGCAGCTCTAATAATATATTTGTTCCCAGACCTCGCACCGAAGCGGGTAAGCGTTGTTTTTGTTACCGTGGGGCTGCACTGTGGAATGGTCTGCCAGATGAGACTAAGGCCAAACCATCGGTCTGCTCTTTTAAAGCTTCGCTGTTGTGAAACTATAATAGTTAATTTATGATAAGTTTTTTTAGGATAATAATTAATCCTTTAGAATTAATTTACTTAATTTTTTAACACTGGACGAGCATTATTTTAGTGAAGAGATACCTTGTTACTAGCTATTTTAATTTTAATAAAGCTGATTCATGATGATAATTGAATTATTATGGTTGACACTGCTGATTTAGTTCGTACCACACTTACCCTGAATTTGGAGTAACTATTTTAGGTGACTTTAATAATCTTGATATCTCTGATTTAAATTCACATCGTTCTCTAACCCTAAGTTGCCCAGGATCCCTGTTAGAACCATAGAGATCATAAATAAAAGTAGAGGGGGCACTTTGAGGAAAATCGGGTGGAGGCAAAATAGCCCACCCGGATGTACAATTACCAGCTCCTAGACCTCTGCCTTTTAGACCACGAGTAGGAGGAGAATTTTAATGTTTCTAACATTACGTCTGACATCTATAACTGAACAGACAATGGCAAAATGGAATCAATTTGTTTTATACAATAAAAATTGGAAACAAACCATTCAAAAGTCTTATTAGCTCTTTGGCGATTTCTGGGACATGAAAAAAGATAAAAGCAGTCGGCTGACGTGATCATAAACTGAAAACTGCTCAAAACTGCTGATGTGCTAATACACCTTTTTTCGGAAATCAAACCTGAGCCATGGTAAATTCACGCTCGTTTGTAGACTGCTCAAACAGGTAGACACTAGACAGGAGAATAGGCTCACATCAGCTCATGCCAGTGAGCACATCAGCAGTTTCAACACAACTTGCAAAAAACCTCGAAAGAACAACATGGTTTTCGTTTTCTACACTGTCAAAACACGACAATCACCGTATTTTTACATCCGGGTGTGCTATCTTGCCGCCAATTTATCCAAGATGGCGGCGTTCAATTGGTTACCCGGGATTTACTGAAATGAAGATTGGATACTAGTTTTATTTATGATCTCTATGGTTAGAACTGTTATTGGACACCTACGTGAGTAATACCCCGGATGTAAGTGTGCTCGCTTGTAAAAGGAAAACGTTTTATATGGTAAGAATTTGTAATAAACTTAATGTTTGCTGCTACAAATTGTGATCCGGTTCGAAGGACCATTTAATGTTCCCACTATCCACAGAACACAATTTTGTAGAATAAATGAATGAATAACTTTATTTAAGTGTCAATGTATTTAGCTCTATTACAGCTAATTGGGTACACTATTTATATATAAGTTTTTAAACTAAAATATAATTTAAGATAAATGTACTATTATATCAAAATCTCGCGATTTTTACAATAATTTACCTATCAAATTCTATTAGATCAAAATTTCTCTACATTAATTTACCTATCAATAGATCAATAAATGAAATAACAATAAAAATTTAAGTTTAACATAAAATACAATTTCTACAGTTATTATCAAGTATTACTCTCTAAGTCCTGTTTTCTAATATTCCTTTTAAAGAAAACATTTAGTTTAAAAGTTTAAAGGCCATTGGCAAAAAAAATTAAGTTTGTCTAATATGAAAGAACTCGTAAAATGATAGAGTAACACCTTTTACAACATTTCGGGATTTTACTTCGTTCTCGAAATATTTCAGTTTGTTTGATGCAGGGTAGAGAATTTTCACACATTAAAAAATGTCTTATATCTCAGTGATTGCTACAGACTTAATTTTTGTTGGCAATCAAAGTTTCAAGTAATTTCGTTCGATAACTTTGAAGATATACACGAATTTTAGAATTGCCACAATGTTGTTTGCTTGCTTTGACGTCATCCTGTGCTCATTAACATATAATAATAATAATAAAAGACGTATTAGGAGCATTATACAATAGTCTCAATGCTCTTACAACAATATATTCTTAAAGTTACTTATAAAACTAATTACAGTTTCATTATAAGATAGAGCCCACTACATATATTACCACTATGAACAAAAAACTATTAATTTTAAAAAAGAAAAGTCTTAAGTGCTGACTTAAAACTACTTAACATATCAATGCTTTTAATTTCCTGTGGTAATGAATTCCACAGTTTTGGTGCTGCAACCAAGAATGTTCTGTCTCCATGAGTCACCGTTTTGGATTTTGGCTCCAGTAGCAGATTTCGGTTAGATGATCTTTTAGCACGAGTAGGTTTATATTTAGTTAGTAAATCAGTAATATAAACAGGCGCCTGGCCATGCAAAACCTTGAAAGTAATTATTAGTATCTTAAAAACAGATCACAGACAACTGAATAGGTCGGGAACGAAATAGATATCGAAGAACTGTTAGCCATTCTTCATCATTTGAAGTGCCCTTTCAAACAAAGCATTATCATTTAATAATCTCAAGTGGAACGTTCATGATCTGGCTAATATTTTTGGTTAGAGGTTAGCTACGGTTAGGGTGTCTTGTCAATGTTTAAGTAGATTAGTTCAAGTGTGTTATGTCTCGAAGTTTAGAAAATTATTTAAATAATGACCGGTCGGCCCTAATAATTTCCTTTTCGTGGAGATAGTAACATGAGGAGGGTGGAATTCATTGCGGTAATAGTATTACACACATCTATCACTATTCTAGTGTCATTCAAGTCGGTCCACTGACAAGTGAAGACGTGTATAAGTCATTTACTGTTCTGTCCATTTGAAGGTAAAGGTCTTTATTTGTTTTTCTTAATTGCGTTATACCAAGGCGGATTTACGAGTAGCTCCGAGTCATGTTTATTTTCGTGCTCTCTCGTTCTTTCGGTTGCAATTTTCCTTTGGCCACTCGTTTGTTCGTCGTCTTAAACGCTAATTTTGATAAGTGTGCTTCCCAGGATTTTGGGCTTTGCCGCAACTATAGTGTAATTGTAGATACTAGATATGCAAGCGGACACGGTGCGGTCGTCCGAACCGTTTCGAAGCTTAGGACTAAATATATCGGGATCTATGGGATCACCCCATACATCGTCCATCCGATCATGACATGGAACCAACGATTTATCTCTAATCCAGAGGTTGTCGGATCAGGAATCGAATATATTGTTCGTATTCATTTGGAAAATATTCAGTTGGCGTCTGCCCAGTGAATGGAGCTTAGGAAAGATTTTCATGACACGTACAGACACACGAGACATTTTGGGCAAGTGCCAGGGGCCTCGCGCTTTTGTACTGGGGGATCCGCAGCTTTTTTGTGCCTTGCGTTATTTAGGGCCTTGTGTTTCTAATTTAGGTACCTGTAGTGGGGCCCCACGCACCTTTTAATACAACTAATGCAATGAATGGGCAACGTTAACCAAAGATTACATTACTACGCGCATTTTTTTGGATAATTTCCGCGGATTTTTCTAGCGCGGTTTTCTTTTCTCGGAGGGGGCCGGGGAGGCAGCCGCAAATATGCCAGGGGTGCATGCTTGATCCGCCCCCTGAAAATTTACCCTTAAGGTAATTCCTCAGTAATTCTTTCCGAAATGAAAATTTTCTGAAACTTCCCAGTCTTAAAGTTATTGACATACTTATATTAAAACCAAAAAAAAAAGTTGGGGTCACCGACCTTGTTTAGAAGATATCGCAGATCACCTCTTACTCAGTATGGTGACGCCATTCTGACCAATTTACGAGCATTGCACAACTATTTCTTGAACCTTTTGACAAAGATACTTTTTTTTATTTTTCGCAACTAGTAATTTTATTGAAGAAAACATGGTATTATAGGGAAAAAGAAACAGCTAACAGGGTTTATTATGATAAAGAAAGGTCGTTTCCCATATTCTTTGACATGTTATTTGAAGAAACATTCATCAAAAATGTAAAATATTGTAAGTTGTAGAAATGATTTTTCTCTAAGTTTCTGTTATAACACGTAAAAGTAGGAAAAAATTATGGTCACCGACCTTCTTTAAGAACTATGGCCTTAAACCGGCATTATCAAGTAGTTTACAAACCTATTTGCACAGCGAGCCCTAGCTAGACTTGTGTAACCGTTCTTGGAAAAAAATTGAATTAGTCCGTTAATAACTCTTCCCTACAAGTACATAAGCAGCCATTGTTAGACTTGGCACTAAATTGTCCTAATGGTCAACACTGATTATTGGATGTGCGTAGTAAATGTGCGCAATGCAAAAGCATGGATTGCGTCACGCTTATCTTTGTTGGTCCATTCAAGATGGCCGCCGCAAGGTATGCCCACTGATCTCTAAATAAAGCATCGAGCAACTATTGTTCAGAAAATGAAGCCGGAAGTCCGCCATTACTAAGGGACCAACTGAGGGGATCCTATGAGGTTTCGTGTTGGATTATGCGCTCTTACCATCGACAAAATAAAATAATTTTACTATAAAGAGGACCAGAAGACATTTTTCAAATTACTGGGTAAAACGATTCATGGCCTACCTACAGATTTACTGCGACTTTTGTCCCTTAGTCATGGCCGCCGTTGGCTCTAATTATCCAGTGAGAGAAGCCTAATATGAGACGTCAAATTAGGTTGAAGATTTTATCAATTATCTCCATCTGAGCCGGGGGAGACTCCATCTGAATCTCGGTGGCTCAATGGTTAGAGCGTCTCACCGGCAATCAGAAGGTTACAGGTTCGATTCCTGTCCAGAATAATTTTTCTGAGGATACGAGCTTGACGATCGTCCATGTATCGTCTGTCTACTCCAAGCTCTCCCACATTCACTACAGCAATGTGTATATTAACACAAAGAAACTATATTGGCCAGACACTAAACTTATTTCGCGAGCGTCACAGTTTGACTTGCTTGCAAACTCAAAGCTTCTAATGATCTCTCGTCAATTTATATTATGTAGAAAGCTCAATCCAGTCCTATTTTTGAGATCAGTGGGTATGCCTGGCTTCATTTTTTCGCAGCATCTAAACAACAGTTGCTCGATGCAGTCTTAAATTAGAGATCGATACCAATGGTAAGAACTAACTTTCGAAAAAATCCCAAACCCAGGACAAAAATGACCTGATTCCACTGATCTCTAAATAAAGACTGGATTGAGCTTTCTATTGTATCTGATGAGCTGATTTTGAAGCCTGCATATTTGCATAATGTAAATTAACGAGAGATCTTTAGAAACTCCGAGTTTGCAAGCAAATCAAACTGTGACGCTAGCAAAATAGGTTTAGTGTCTGGCCAATATAGTTTCTTTGTTAACATTAAATGCATAAAATCTTCAACCTAATTTGACGTCTCGCATTAGGCTTCTCTCACTGGATAATCAGAGCCAACGGCGGCCATTCCTAAGGGACCAAAGTCGCAGTAAATCTGTAGGTAGGCCATGAATCGTTTTACCCAGTAATTTGAAAAATGTTTTCTGGTCCTCTTTATAGTAATATTATTTTATTTTGTCGATGGTAAGAGCACATAAACCGTCAAAAAACCTTATAGGATTCTCAGTTGGTCCCTTGGCGGACTTCCGGCTTCATTTTCTGAACAAAAGTTGCTCGATCCAGTCTTTATTTAGAGATCAGTACCTGATTCGCATGCATATAAACAACCCTAAAACTCGTGAAAATCTAATTGAGTTAAACGACTGAATTCATGGTTGTATTAGTAAGTAGTACAAGTAGTATAACTATCCTATCTATAACAAGCTTGTGCAGAAATGCGCGCGATATTGTTTTAAACGTTTATTTCGCGCGCTAAAATCTTTACGCGAGATTTGTTTCGAGAAAAATATGTCTATTCCGCGGAAGATTTTGCTGTAGGTTGGTCGAGTTGGTCGAGTTGTTCCTCTATCTTGGCTATGGCCTCGCGAAGGCTGTTGTATTTTTCCACATCAAAACCACTACGCTTGGCTTTCTTGTGGAACGAGATTAAGAACTGGCGATTTCGGGCTTCTGGGTACATGTATTCCTGGAATGAATAAAAAAGAAAGATGTATGTCAGAATCATCCTCAGGGTAACATGAAAATTTATCGACATGATTAACCAGCTGTTCTGGCCTAGTGGTATCACACATGTCTACGAGCTGGGAGACACTAGCCTGTGTACAGCCTGAATATACACCTGTAATTCAGTCTGTGAAAACCCGCACGATAGCTTGTCGACCCCCCGCTGAGCTACTCAGATCTGAGTAGTAGATTTTGAGTGGTTTAATACTCATATGATTCATAATTGTTTATTTGATTGGATTATTTGATCTCACAAGAATTCCCAGAGAACAAATTATAACTGGAATAAGTCAAGGGTTGTGATTTGAACAATCAAAATCTACTGAATTATGTACACAGGCTAGGAGACACAGGTTCAAATCCTGGGTCGGACCAGGGTTTTAAAAATAATCGAGGAGAAAGTGCTGTCTTTGCAATAACACCTACAAATGGTAAAGCTTTCGGGTCTTCTCGCGGAAAACGACCTTAAATCGTAGGCCATCGGAATCCTTATCAATTGGGTTCTGAATAGTCGAGCGTTTAAAACCTGAGCCAAATAAGGAAGGAAGATCAACACTCATTACATACTCATACTCACACACTACTGAGTCGACGAAACCGAGTTGAGTTAGTGGTTACAGCTAGGAAACACGCAACTCACGCAAGATTTTATGAGTTTCAAATTCAAAAAACACGCAAGATTTTATGAGTTTCAAATTCAAAAAACAATGTTTCAGCTCGGTCATTGACAATTTAAATACGATGTATATTTATGACAATGTATAGACTGTGTTGCCTTGGCAGTGTTTTCGATATATATAGCAAAGTGAAAAGGTGATGAATTCATGCCAAGAGTTTTAGGAATGAAATACTGACGTGTCGAGTGGAGGCCTTCATCAGAGTAAGGGCATGAGAGGTGATACGTGATATTGGTGAAGGATAAAGGTGATACTCTGATGAAGGACCCCACTCTTACTCGTCATGAAGGGCTCCACTCGAAACGTCAGTATTTCGTTGAATCGTTCCTAAAACTCTTGGCATGAGTTCATCACTTTTCGCTTTGCTATTTATAACAAAGTCGGTATTAAAAAAAGAAACTCGTTTCTAAATCAAACCATCTTTCAACGAGAACATCTCGTCCATACCGCTTTCTCTATTGTATCATCTTTCGTAACTTGTTTCTTATTGGTTAGCCGTGTTATTAATTATTCAACTGGGCGCTTATATTTACGCAACTTAGTCTCCACCTAGTTAATGTAGACAGTCTACATTGGTAACATGTAGGTGTTAATGTATGATGTCTACATGTACATCAACACAACTAGCGCTAATCCCACTGCATGTTTAGTCTCTCTTATGAGTCTACTAATTTAGCACTTCAATTAAGGGAGTCGAGGGTGGGGGTTTCCGATTTGGTAAACACGGACGGGGGTTAGGAGACTCGTTAGGCGGGGGGTTAGGGTTTGAAAATTCGTAAGGCGAGGGGTTAGGACTTAGGATCAATGTTGTTTTGGGGTTAGTGGTTATTTCAGGGTTTAGAGGGTTAGGATTAGCGGTTAGGATTAGGGTTTAGTTAATCCCCTCGCAAGCGAGGGCGATAATATCGCCGGGACAGGGATCCATTTCTCACGAATTGAACATGGTAGGACCAACTCCTTATAAGGAAGTAAAAAGTCGTTTTGGGTGATCCGTTTCAATTGGACAATATTTTGGCAGAAACGCTAGCTGCCATTGGCGAGTGGTGATCTGACGAACTACACAAAGAGGTTTTTACGAAGGGTATACACGTTGCGTAATATAATAGGTACGTGTGTTATGTATTTAGACTCGCGAATTCCAAATCTGTTTTCACAATTGAAAACGGTTAAATATTGATCGAGATAACGTTCAAAGTAATATACGACGAAGCGGCCGGGCCGGCTAGCTGATTGCCGACTAATTTCTAAGTACATAAACCGTTTTTACGAAGGGTATGCTGCACGTTCCGTAATATAATAGACACGTATGTTATGTAAATTAGACTGGGTAATTCCAAATCTGTTTTCAGAATTGAAATCAAGTAAATATTGGCCGAGATAACGTTCAAAATCTTATCGACAGAGACTACAAATACAAATACGCGGTCTGGGCACTGGGGACTATGGATGGGGAAAAGAAACTCTAGGGGTGGGGTGGGGTGGGGGTTAGTGGTAGAACAGGCGAGCGAGGGGATTATGGAGGATTCGTATTTCTAGTGTAGATATTATACATTCACAGCTACATGTAACAAATATAGACTGTCTACGTATAACTAGACTGGGTTGATTTAACCTACGTTTAGCTACGGTTTCTGCACGGACTAGACATTAGTTCAAAAACTTGAAACCAATCAACCTTTATAGAGCTACTGTTGTTTTGTATTCTACATGACCGTTACTCACCTGTCGTGTTAACACAAAGTAGGCATAACAAGCCATGCTGGTAGCATACGTCACAAAATACGTCACAGGTTCCATGATATCCCACGAGTACTCCCACCACGTGAGACGCGCAAGGAAACCAAACTGTACAGCCATGAACGCCAATCCACCCCACACAAGGACACTAGACTTTGTCTCCGTGCCCTTTTCAATCTCTATTCGCTGACTTTCCAGTGGCTCTAGTTCGGTGTTTATTCTCTGTAATTCCTCCGTCAGCTGCCGTTCTGTTGCCGTCTAGCATGGTTCATAAAACAAAGGAACAAAGGCGACATAAATGAGGTCAACGTGCACAACCTGCATCTGTGCGTGGTAACGCATGCTATCAATATGTCTTCATCTGAGTCTCGGTGGCTCAATGGTTAGAGCGTCTCACCGGCAATCAGAAGGTAATTACACCGGGACTCACTTTAGAAACATTTTTCTTGGCCACATTTTCACTGTCCATCCTCTCAACATACCCAAATTAACTATCTCAGTCTATTCCCTGCCTCGTCCCAGGCGTCTCAATCCTTCCAAGGCGGAGGAGCGGCTAGGCGGAAGAGCGGGGCGAACGAGGCGTGGAGGGGCTGCTGGGAAGGCGGAGAGAGAAAATTGAGACGCCTGGCAGATCTTGTTCGGTTTCTTGCAAGAAAGTTCGGTTTCTTGCAAGTCGTTCTATTTGACCGCTGTTTTTTCAAATTTCGCTATTTTTTCGACCCAGTTGTAATAAATAACACTTGATCCTTTGTCTGAGTCTTTATTCGGGGGTCTGAGGACCATTGACACTTGATGAATTCAAGATGTCTACAGGGGAAAAAGCTTAGTTTGCAAGGTATCCTCCGCGCCTCCGCCTTGGAAGGATCGAGACGCCTGGGACGAGGCAGGTCTATTCCTGTCATTCCTACTATTACACGTCAACATATATTATCTTATTACCGTATTTGACCGGTTAAAGTGGCCATAACCTCAAAATGTTTTATTGTCTTGTTTGGAAGAACTTTTAAAATGATAAAGTAACTTCTTTTGAAGATTTTCGTTTCTTTGCTTTCTTTTTGAGATATATCAGTTTGTTTGATATGATAACTCATTATGCATGTTTGACGAAATTCCAGTGATATTTGCATATCAAACAAACTGATATATCTCTAAAAGAAAGCGAAGAAGTGAAAATCTTCAAAAGAAGTTACTTTATCATTTTAAAAGTTCTTCCAAATAAGACAATAAAAAATGTTGAGGTTAGGGGCACTTTATAAGTGCCCCCCAATCACTAGCCTGTGTACAGCCTGAATATACACCTGTAATACAGTCTGTGAAAACTTGCACGATAGCTTGTCGACCCCCCGTTGAGCTACTCAGACCTGAGTAGTAGATTTAATTGGTTCTCTGGGAATTATTGTGAGATCAAATAATCCAATCAAATAAACAATTATGAATCATATGAGTATTAAACCACTCAAAATATACTACTCAGATCTGAGTAGCTCAGCGGGAGGTTGACAAGCTATCGTGCGAGTTTTCACAGACTGTATTACAGGTGTATATTCAGGCTGTACACAGGCTACCAATCACACGCACGTTTTTAATATATGGGTGCTTACGGTGGCTCAGAAGGGACATGATCCTGTCACTTTTTTTGGCCGTGTTGCGGGGGTGATGGCGACTTACGTTGCGGGTTGCGACTTACATTACGATGTCGCCATCTAACCCGCAATACGGCAAAAAAAAGTGACATGTTCATGTCCCTTCTGAGCCACAGTAGGTGCTAGCACAAGAACAGCATTCTTTTTGCAAAACAAATCAAACTGAGTAAATTACCCGTTTATCGCATGGTTTTAAAGCGCCTATCTCACGTTTGGGGATTTTACATATCCGTATCCGTAATATTTGGACCTTCCTGAGCAAATTCATAATATATATTGCCCAGCTTAAAATTTCATCTTCATGGACTTTTTTGCTGTTAAAGTTATCGGATGTGATATCACAAGAGGCATTTTTGTAGCAAGTAATAAAAGAAAACTGGTTGGAATCACTGATCTACCTAAGATTCTTTTAATTGGTTCCGTAATCGGTAACTTTGATAGCGAAAAACTCCACGAAGATGAAATTTTCGGCTCATGACAATATATATTATGATTTTGCTCAGGAAAACCCAAATATTACGAATATGTATAAAATCCCCAAACGTGAGATAGGCAGATGATTGATCAAAGCCAAAGGTTATTGTAAAAGTTCCTTACAAGTGAAGATAATCCAACAGCTCTCAAGTTCCAATTTTAGTGCATGATACAAAGTTCTGCAAACATACCTTTTCTGCATCAACACCAAGATTTATGTACAACTTTTCAACAAGGTCTCTAACATGTTCCAAAGAATTTTCATTGACAACTGCACTAACTAATGAAATAAACCAGATTGGAAATTCGCTATTAATTATGTAGTAGAGATTTTCGTTCACCTTGTATTACATACTACCCAGTCGGTACACGACGTCGATATTCAGTCGAAATCCCGACGTCGATCGACCAAATATCGACGTTGTTTCGACGTCATTTTGGCGGCGTGTCAGTCGACGTCAGAAACAGACGTATCGATCCCGATATTGTGTCTTAAGTTACACGTCACAATTAACGACCAAATATCGACGTTGTTTCGACGTCATTTTGGCGACGTGTTATCGACGTCAGAAACAGACGTATCGATGTCGATATTGTGTCTTAAATTACACGTCACAATTAACGACCAAATATTGACGTTGTTTCGACGTCATTTTGGCGACGTGTTATCGACGTCAGAAACAGACGGCGTATCGATGTCGATATTGTGTCTTAAATTACACGTCACAATTAACGACCAAATATTGACGTTGTTTCGACGTCATTTTGGCGATGTGTTATCGACGTCAGAAACAGACGGCGTATCGATGTCGATATACGTGTCTTAAATTACACGTCACACTTAACGACCAAATATCGACGTTGTTTCGACGTCGACAATCCGACTTCGATTTGCGTTTTCGACCTTGTCGAATCGACGTCGTTTTGCCCACTGGGTAACTTATATCTACTGCTAAAATAAACAGTTTGCCAACACAACCAAGGTAAATATGTTCGCATTTGGTCATATTGCGCAGTATAATTTGCGCAGTATAAATGTTAAATACTAGGAGTTCTCATCAGAAATACTGCCTCGGAACATACACAGGAGCAGTTGGTAGAAGCGGCCCGTGCCTTCTCGTTGCGCAATTTTAATTTCACGATTAGGGGGGTTTGCTGAAGTCTCGCGTTTAGCGGGTCCGGGACTTTTTAAGGCAATTAGCGACTTTTTAAGGCAGCGAGGAAAAAAGTTTTCTTTGCGCAATTTTTGCTCAATTTTTCCTAAACCAGGGCGCCCTGGTCTAAAAACCCTAAAAAACCGCCGGCTACGCAGGCTATAGTCTAAGCTGAAAATATGCCCGGGGCGGAGCAGTGTTCAGGATCAGGCATTCCAGCAGAATAATGGGATCTGTTGACAGTTAGTAAAAGGGTCAAATTACGGAAATGCTACGTTCTATTTTAAAACCCCATTTAATTTGATAACTATCAACAAGTATACACAATATAAACCTTCGACATTATATTGAAAGAGATTTTAGAGCAACCTTGCCTTTAAATGCGGTTTCAAAAGTGGATGGCTACAAATAGCGAAAGTGGACGGGTATAAATAGAATACAGAATCTAAACCAACCCAACCAAGGTAAACATTTGCGCATTTGGTCATATTGCACAGTATAATTTGCGCAGTATAAATGTTAAATATTAACATCAGACAATAGGGTTTGCGCCAATCTAGCTAAAACTCGATCCGCTAGAAACCATGTGACCAACGTCAGGTTACGAATCTCGTTTTTACTGGAACGGCTTCTTGACTTGAGGTAAGTGAATTAATACGGTAAGGTTTTTATGTAACTTTTAGTCAACCAACCCACGTTTGGGATGTACATTTATACTCTTACATGTCTACAAATAATTTCCCAACGCAACCACTTTTGTGATATTCGAGAACAATGACGCTATCACCTGGACCAGGTGATAGCGTCAAATGTCTGTTGTTCTCGAATCACAAAGTTTTTGAATTGAACACTGAAGCGCATGTCAATTTCTGGTGAATGCGTATGAACGATTGTGATCGTCCCAAAATTCAATTCTGCGCGGTGAAAATACGAACGCCAATCTAAATGCTCTTTGACATATGTTAACGTCATACTTCTAAAGTGCGCAAACGTCTCACCGCGCGGTTTGCGGTTAACAAAAAGAACGTCAATTAGCTCAATGCTACTCTGCCTCAAAAAAGTTGTTGCATGTAAGGGAGTGTTTATATGAGGGGTTTAAGCTGGGGTTTAAGATCATTTAAGCTGGAGTTTAAACCAGCTTTTAAGCCAGAGTTAAGGTTACAGAATACCCTAGAATGGTAATTTTTTTGAAAATGGTGTTTTGATATGTTTGTAAAGGTTACCATTAGATCTATCAGCTGCAAAAATTTGAATTGAAAATATTGAAAATTGAGTGAGTTATCGTGTTAAAACGGTTTACGGTTATTATCCGTGGCGGGAAAGTCAACTATTAATTAACAGGATGAATGACAGCTAACTTGTATCAAATTACATCGAAAGAAATTGGAAAAATAAACACAACTTCAAGTCGTCTCTCTAGCTCTATGTCTGACAGTAAACGGAATAAAAATCCATTCTGTGGTAGTTGTAAAAACGGGCCAAACGCAAGAAAGCTGACAAAGACGTCTTTTTGGATGAAAAAAAAGGAAAATTTATCTGCCAGCGACAAGGGTTCATACTTTGAACAAGAGACACAATGGCCAGACATGATTGCGAACAGCGATAAACGTTCCGAAAGGTCTTCTAGAAGCGAGCAGAAACTGAAGACAAGTATGGAAAGTTTCCAGAAGCGAAAAGCGGCATTACTGGGGTCAGAATCACAATCTGAATCAGATGATTTTGATTCGGATTTTAACTCAAGTGAAAATGAGGATGACAGTTCTGCTTGTTACCAACCACCCGTTGGGAATTATATTGTTAGTCCAGTGTTTGGAGCAGTGCATGTGTAAGGAGTACCAGCTTCCACTAAAAATACTTGAAAAAATGAATTCGAGACATGGTTCAGGAATGAAATGGATTTTCTCTTGCTCAAGTAAGACATGTATTTCGCACCAAACATGTTTTCCTGAACCGATTTCGAAAAGAACAGGCCAGAAATATGACGTGAATACATCCTCTGTTGTTGCTTTCAGAACAATAGGAAAAGGCAAAGCCGCAGCAGAAAAATGTCTTAGCATGAGGGATATTTCTTCTCCCGTTTACACTTGGAGTAAACATACCAAAAACATAGAAATGAAATCTATTGCTTGGCATTGCGCTTTTTTTCTTTAGCCGTCCGAGTACTTTTCGCGCCCTTTCTTTTTGCAAGCATCTTGGAACTTTGTAGACAAGAGCTATTTCAGTGTACTAGTATAGTCTTTGTTTTGCAATTGCAACTCACCACAAAACAAACAATTAATATCGTTGTTGTTCTTATTGGTGGAAAGTAATTCAATTATTAGAGGGGGCGGAGAATTTGCAATAGCTGTTAAAACTGCGCCAAACTTTCACGGCTTATTTATTACCACATCAATTTTGAGTCACATAGGGGTACTAAAAGGTGTAACCCGATCGCGCGTTTTAACCGATTCCCACCAAACTTGCACAGGATGTCAGCGAACAGCTGGGCTACAAAAGTGTGTCGGCGTTTGTTTTTAATGTAAAAACTAACTGAGTTACGGGCCTTCATTCATCAATTGCTTCTTCCACAACATAGGTCGAGGAATAAAATATCCTAGCTGCTAAACCCCTCCAGTAATAAAAAAACCCCGACACACTTTTTTAGAACAAACATCGAGAAGTGTAAATATGGTAAATTGAGAGCTTTTTGGTAAAACCGGTCATATGATTTTAAATTGATGAATATATCTGGAAAAATATTGTATTTTTTATTTTTTTCACAATTTGAGAGTGTTCTTCGCATACTTATCGATATTTGGTGCAAATTTGAGACAAATCGGAGACAAATTGCGCGGGCGGTAACAAATTTCGTGAATGGGCTTGCTAGGGTGTAAACCAGAGTAATAAGCCGCGGGGTGTACAGAATCTTCAGGCCAACATTTTTCAATGAGCGAATTCTAGGTACTTGGGCGATTGACTGTGTAGGATCTTATAGTTTAGGTATTAAGAAGAATCTTGAAATGAATCCTCTCTTCAACCTACAGGAAAAAACACTACAGTATGAAGTCAGTCAAACCTGAACTCAGGCCAGCCTCAGGTGCAACCTTGTACCTTGCGCGCGCGAGCACATGAGCATTCATTTTGCCAAACAAATCAAAGTGAGCAAAGACTTGGTATAGTCTTACATAAATTGAAGCACTCTTTTAATTTGCCAATACAATATACATGGGAAACAACATAAAGTTCAAAAAAATCATCTTTATCAAACCATCAAAATTCTGAGTTGCTTCACAACACTAGGTCATCTTTTGTGGGTACCGGGGGGGTAGCCACTTTTGAAAAATCAGATTTTTGGATAGCCACAGAACTTTTCGTATGTACGGTCTAAGCAAAATATTTTCCTCAAACAACAACTTAGTCTCACAGCTTTCCCCCTTTCTAATGTTTCTTGATTTCTGTTAGCTGCTGTTTATTTTAACTATTGTGTAGGTTTCAGTGGTGGATCCAGGGTTGTTCGAAATGGGGGGAGGGGTGCACATGAAGAATCAGCATGTTGTGGTGTATGTTCACGGCACAGCAAGGGAAACACTTCTTGGAACCCATCTCAAAATATCTCAGTGCATGCATATAATATTGCATTTATCACTTCGACTTCTTCGTCTTGACGTGGTAAAAAAACAGAAAACACTTGTTTGTGTGATTTTAAAGGGGGCGTGTGGGTTTCGTTACTAGAACATGCAGACATGAAGATTGATTTTGATATCGATTTAACGTGTATTTAAGCATATACACATGAAGTAGCAATTCAAAAACATTGTTTAATAGAACTGCTGTTCAATACGTTTGATAACCTCACTTGCTCATGGCCATGCCCACCAATTTTTTTTTCATGGCCACACCAACCAAAATTTTTAGATGGCCAGTTGTAATCCTGGCTAAAAGCCTGTTGGGTTCTTGCCCAAGTCTTGCCCAAGATGCTTAACCAGTCAAGTATGTTATGCGCGTTTGGCCCCACTAAACGCGAGGCTTCAGTAAACGCAGGGCGCGGTAAGTGTGGGGCCCTGGTAAGCGTTGCGCACCAGTAAGCACGGAAGTTTCAAGTCTCTAGAGTACTGTATTCAATTTCAATTGTTTTAATATAATGCATGTATATATATATATATATACCTTCAGATGTGGGTTGAATGGTAAATGACTGATCATTAATTTTCAAGTTAAACCCTTCTGTTAGAAGTGTACTCAATCTTGTTGTTTGAGCCACACGGTTACCGTCCAATGAATGAATGACTGCGTCTTCCACCCCACCATCTTCCTCTCTGATACTGTCCACAAAACTCCGTACGGAGTGTGTGTTCTGCAATGTAAACTCGCAAACTTCTCCACTTGTCGGTAAAGGGATTGACACAACAGGTTGTCCTCGTTTTAATTCTACCTTCAAATCAGCTGAAATTTGGAGATAATTAGCAGTGTCAATGCCAAACAGTGTCGGGCGGCGAGCGGAGATGAGACCCTGGGTTACGAGGTTGTGTCAATGTATGTTAATTTTGGTAAAAAGTCCTGGACAGGGATATTGAACCTGCAACCTTCTGATTGTCTGTGAGATGTTCTATCCATAAAGACTCAGATGGAAAGTGATGGACCGGTATAAATACAATGATATACAGTGTATGTTCAATTGATATATGTACTGCCTAATAAAGGTCATGTTACACTGTGCAAAATTTCGTGCAACTTGTCTCTCAATGGCTTAATCTGCTACGTTGCATGAAAGGGTGTTACACTAGGCAACGTTTCGGACAACTTGACTCGCAAAGTTTTGCAATCTTTGTCTTTGCGACAAGGTATGCATGTCACCAAAGATGAAAATTGTGAGACTAGTTGCAGATCGATGGGGGTCAGAAAGTAGAATCTAGTTTCTACTTTCTGCAACGATTGCAGCAACTTGTGTTACAACAATTTTTTGCCATTGCAAGGTATGTTACACTCTGTTCAATGGTTTGGCCACTTGTCTCGCAAGTCGCAAAGGCATTGCAAGACAAGTTGCACGAAAAATTACACAGTCATGCAGCAGTCACTATACAGTGCACAAGTAATTATATCAGTACCAATTGCTTGGGGTATGTTATATATACAGTATATGTTGTTGTAGTGAATGTGGGACTTGGAGTAGACATCAATTGAACTGAAGCTGTACAGAATTATTAATATCAAAGCACTACATATATCTGTATAAATCGAACCAGTACATCATTTAATGCTTCCCATGGTGTCTCAATTGTTAGAGCGTCTCGAAGATTACAGGTTCGATCCTTGTCCGGGATTCAGACAGGGAGTCGTCCATGTATCGTCTGTCTACTCTAATTTCCCACATTCACTACACACAGCAATGTACATATATACGAAGGCTTTATGAGACGTCAGGCATACAGCACTGGTGTATCAATTTATTTAATTTTGCCGCTTTGATGTTACAAAATTGAAACATTTTGTAACAAATTGGAAACCGTCGGGAATATTTCTACGATTTTTGTGCGGAATTATGGATGTCATGAATAATCGACAAGCTTTTGTCGCTTCGACTTGAAGATTCGAAGTTGAACTCAAATATTTACCTAATCGATGAGTTGATGTGGAGAACCAAGGCCCTATGACCGCAAAACGAGTTATCTACAAGGCAAAAAACAATTCAAAACGTTCCCAGGATGAAGCGTTAAAATACGATCCACTTGTGGCACTTTGTCAACTTTGACAATATAATAACATTAAAAGTGGAGCTAATAATTGGGTTAATAAGGGCAAGGAATTGTCGGTAGTATATGGCAGTGCATAGGTGTTACAACTCACCAAAGACGTCGATTTTAATGGTTTTTGAAGAAGAACCCGTCGCATAAACATTGCAGTAAACATCGTAGTAGCGGTTCAGCCGGTTCAGCCTTTAATATAAACATATTTATAATTTACAATTGCTACGGAGGGGTGGGTGAACGTAGGTATATGGGTTGTTTTTTTGAAATTCAGCAATAAATTGTCCCTAAGACATTGCTTAGACTGAACAGATTGCTTGACTTAGTTCATTTTCTTATTTAGCTTGTGTGATATCAACAAAAATAGGTTCAAATGAAATATAAAAAGATAATTATAAAAAGACAGATTTCCCCACCCTACCCCCATCTGTTTTGTGGTTTTTGGTGCAAACAAAAAATGCATTTGAAATCATTCAAAAATATCTCGCAAAGAAATTACATTCCATAGTCGGTTCCGTAGAGGCCTTTACCCGTACATTTTTCCAAGGATTTTTATTCTTTTTAAATTGAAGAGAGATGCTCCGTTCGGTCTTCCACCGTGCTGCTTTCAATCTAGGACGAACTCGCTTGCTTGGAAGTTATAATTTACATTTGCGAGTTGTGGGTGTATCTGGCGATCCAAGCTCGACTACTGAAGGACAGCATACGAAGCAAGAGACAAAGACTACTGAACGAGATCCAGAGAAAGTAAAGCGAGCTAAACTTTATGATGTATTGATAATATCGTCCATTGGGATAATTGGTTTTGGATATTTGATGATTCGCCGAATGTTTAGTTCATCAGAAGTTCATGCCAAGAGTGTGGAGCCAGAGGTTGTCGATGCTGTCAAACAAGAAGATGGCTCTTTGGATGTGGAAAGTGGGGAGAAAGTTGCTTTAAATGGTGAAGGAAGCGAAGAAACACAGACGAGAAAGAAAAGGAAAAACACTTTCAAAGAAACGAGGGTATGATCATTGTTGACAATCCTAATCATAATCAAACATATTACGTCATTTGACAGACTCAGTTATGATCCTGACTAGGCTTCACCATGCTGATGAGCCCCAAATCAATGAGGGTGAAACAGCTCTCTGTGGTTGCCAAATAGCCCTATTGCCAAATAGCCCAAGGCACTGCTTGATCTATACCTGTATGTCATATTTGGCAATCACTCGATTAACCTACATGTTCTAAGAATTTATGGTGAAGGAAAATCTCGAGTGTTGTAATATACCCAGAATCTTATCCCGGCATTACCGGCCACTATATATACTGAACTCGTGACTATGCTCTCGCCAACGGTCTCCGAGCTCAGTGGTCAGTGGTCACAGCACTGCACTAGCATCGCAGGGTCGCGCATGTTCAATTCCAGCCAGAAGGCTTTGAAGTTTCATTTTTCGCAACTGGTCCTGGCTTTCACAGCAGCTCGTGCAATTTTGGCAAATTTTCAAATATCACTCATAGTATAAATCCTTAATTGCACCCGCTATCATATGATTACCTACACATATATACTGTATATATATATATAAATATACTTGCTTGCAGATTATTGGTTATGAGGATCGCATCCGTGCTTACAGTACCCCAGATAAAATTTTCCGTTACTTTGCTACAATACAAAGTGGTAGATTGGGAAGTGGAGAAAGTGAAATTTTCATGACCCCAGAAGATTTTGTGAGGTCACTCACACCAGGGATTTTACAACCAGAAGGTAAGACTATATTGGTAACTACAGTTTATGGATAGTGATGGATGAGTATATTGAATGAAATATATGAATGAAAGAAAGAAACAAGTAAATGAACAATTGAATAATGATACGAATGGGTAGTCAGATAGGAATAATATGGTTATATGTTATTGATGTAACTGGCAACAAATATGTGAATGTATTTTGTTTGATTTATTTATAATTATAGCTCAATCAATAATATATTTAAGTAATTATAATTTTTTTAAATTTGTGAATAGGTTTAGGGCTTGACAGATTTAAACATTTGAACAAAGAGGTGGGTACATTGGAATTCAAAATTTATGGTAGAGGGATCCCCTAGATGGAATAATTTTGAAATTTAGGTAAGGGGACCCTAGGGAATAATTTCGAAATTTAGTTAAGGGGACCCTAGGGAATAATTTCGAAATATACTATATAGATAAGGGGACCCTGGGAATAATTTCAAAATTTAGTTAAGGGGACCCTAGGGAATAATTTCCAAATTTAGGAAAGAGGAACACTAGGGAATAATTTCAAAATATAGATAAGGGGACCCTGGGAATAATTTCGAAATTTAGGTGAGGGTATAGGGAATAATTTCGAAATTTAGGTAAGGGGGACACTAGGGAATAATTTCGAAATTTAGGTAAGGGTATAGGGAATAATTTCGAAATTTAGGTAAAGGGGACACTAGGGAATAATTTCGAAATTTAGGTAAGGGGAACACTAGGGAATAATTTCAAAATATAGATAAGGGGGACACTAGGGGATAATTTCAAAATATAGATAAGGGGACCCTGGGAATAATTTCGAAATTTAGGTAAGGGTATAGGGAATAATTTCCAAATTTAGGAAAGGGGAACACTAGGGAATAATTTCAAAATATAGATAAGGGACCCTAGGGAATAATTTCGAAATTTAGGTAAGGGTATAGGGAATAATTTCAAAATTTAGGTAAGGGTATAGGGAATAATTTCAACATTTATGTAGGGGGACACTCCAGGGAATTATTTCGAAATTTAGTTAAGGGGGACACTGTAGAGAATGTTCCCTCCGTTGAACAGCAGTTCTCCACAAGTCACAGTTTGGTATTATATTTTATTCACATCACTGTACGTTACACATCTGCACCGCACTCACTCTCTCACTAGTACATTTCACTCTTGTCACTCCCTTTTTACTAAAACTAATCCCATGAAACATAATATAATGTTTGTCACTTCTCTTTTATCACCTATCTTAATTAACCACAACTAAATATAACCTAAGTACTTACTGATATAATCCCACTTCATCACAACACTAGGGAATAATTTCGAAATTTAGTTAAGGGGGACACTAGGGAATAATTTCAAAATATAGATAAGGGCACCCTAGGGAATAATTTCGAAATTTAGTTAAGGGGGACACTAGGGGATAATTTAAAAATATAAATCCCTGGGAATAATTTCGAAATTTAGTTAAGGGGGACACTAGGGAATAATTTCAAAATATAGATAAGGGCACCCTAGGGAATAATTTCGAAATTTAGGTAAGGGGGACACTAGGGGATAATTTAAAAATATAGATCCTTGGGAATAATTTCGGTATTGGTACTGTATAGGGAACTATGCCTCCGTTGGATAGTTTAGCGGAATGACTGCCGCCCAGTATTGATAATAATTATTTCTTCCCTACACGTTAAAAACAGATATTACATTTCAGTGTCAATTGTCTATAGTGTCAAAAATCTAAAATATGTCAAAAATATGTCACGCGATCAATTATTGCTAATGACCAATGCCTGTTTTCAACACACTCCCCCATGGGAAGAATGGCTACATTTCCACATGTCCATTAGAACTGGGTGTTCTCGATAAATCTAAAACAATTAAAGTAAAATAACAAGTGGCATAATATAATGTTTATTCAAAGTTCTCGTATTGGGCCACAATCTTTGCTCTAGCACAGCAGCACGTCTTGGACGGAACTCTGGGGCATTAGGGTTCCACTTTTCCTCTGGCTGTGGATTCTGAGGTCAGTGGGTCACAGTGTAGTTCCAAAGGGTAGATGGACTGAATGGGACGTTCCAACACTCCCTTGGCAGTGTTTAGGCGTACTCCTCTTAAGGCTACGCGATCATCTCTCCCGGTAAGCAATTGAATTACTTTTGCTAACTTCCAAGTGTTGCGGTTTTTGTCGTCATAGGACACAATCATCAAGCTCGTATCCTCAGAAAAATTATATATAGTGACTGCCGCATTAGGCAGTACATACAGTATATCAATCGAACCAGTACATCATTGTAACCTTCGCTCTCCATCTGAGTTTCGGTAGCTCAATGGTTAGAGCATCTCACTGGCAATCAGAAGGTTACAGGTTAGATTCCTGTCCGGGACTCAGAATAATTTTTCTGAGGTACGAGCTTGACGATCGCCCATGTATCAAGCTCTCCCACATTCACTATAGCAGTGTGTATATTAACACATATAGGACGCAATGACGATTTCTCCCTCAATGGGATGACGATTTCGCGGATCTGCTTTGGCTCGATGGCGTTCGTGCAAACCCATAAGGTACTCCTTGGTCCAACGTTTCCACATGGCGTTCTTGATTCCTCGTTGGAGTTTCAATGTCTTCTTTAGGATCTTGTTGTCTACTCGATGGGGATGAATCTCAGCACTTGTCTGCGGCTTTGCATGGAGGAAGGAATTTGGTGACAGGACAGGTAACTCCGGATCATCCTCCAAATAGGTCAGCGGGCGTTCATGGTAACTTCGATGTCCAGAACTACGACGTACCTCATTCAATTGCAGCTCATAAGTAAGAAATCTCTTGCCCACTGTCTTTCTGAATGCTGATTTAAAGATTCCGATAGGTCAAACTGCCTTCCCCACCAAGGGGCTCTAGACAGATTGAATTTCCACTTGATTTCATGCTGATTTAGGGTATCTTGAAATCTCTCCTCCTTCTGCACTTCCTCTAGCCACGTCGCTGCCGCCTTGAACGTAAGACCATTGTCAGAGTAGACTACCGATGGATGTCCGCGTCGGGCCAGGAATCGTTTGAAACTTAGCAGGAGCTCGCTAGTTTCAAGACTGCGCAAAAGTTCCAAGTGCACACCTCGGGTGAGGCTGTATGCGAAGATCACCAGGTATGCTTTTTTAATAGGTCCCGCGAAGTCAATTCCAATAACGGAGTAGGGTTCTCCAGGTGTAGTTCGGTCTAACGGTAGAAGTCCATGCGTGGTAAAGCTGTAAGCGGCGGCATCCCATACACTTTCCTCGTACTTGTTTTACTAGGCTACATGCACAACCTAGGGATCCAGTATACTGTTCGTACTTTGGTCATGGTGAGCGAGACTCCCCCATGCAAGGTGAGGCCATGGGCTCTTGTAACTACTTTCTCAGCCAGTAGAGAACTCCGAGGGATTGGTGGGTCTGCTGCTTGTGCCTCTCGGACGAACTCCTCCGTTGCCAACTCTTCGTACTGGATTGACCGAAGCCTACGCTCCTCCCGGTTTCTGCAGTTGTAGATAAACCTGTGAACTGAACACATAATCCACAGGCTTCTCTTGAGCGAGTATTTCTCGAGTAATACTGCTCTATCGGTAAGCACTCGCTCTGCTTCTGTTGCTACTGCTGACACTTATTTGACCATCCTGGCTTCTGCAAGCGACTTCTCGGATGGTCCTGATCTACCTTCCATCAGTCATCTTACCGCGAGTTCCACTCTACTGAGACTGCCCTTCTTAAAGTCCAAAATGACATTCTCGCTAACAGTAACATGAATCGACAGGAGATTACATTGCTTATCCTCTTAGACCTTAGCGCTGCCTTCGATACCATTGATCATCAGGTTCTTTTGGATATCTTGGAATGTGATTTGGGAGTGGTAGATAACGCACAGAAGTGGATTGCCTCTTTCTTGATGGGAAGAAAGCAACGCATTTGCATTGATTGTGTCCAATCTAAAAGTTACGGTCTGACCTCTGGTATTCCTCAGGGTAGCTGCTCAGGCCCATTGCTGTTTCTTATCTACGCCTCTGGGAAATTTAAAATCGTATCAAAACATCTTCCCTGCGCCCATGGATATGCATGCAGATGATACGCAAATGTATCTCTCGTTCATGCCTGATACTCCATCGTCCCAAGAACATGCTGTTAAATCATTTGAAGCATGCATTGCTGAAGTTCTAGCCTGGATGATCTCACATCGACTGCTAATTAACGATACTAAAACCGAATTTTTAATAATTGGCTCTAGACAATCACTTGAAATGCAGGTGCATGTGCGTGGATGTATCCAATGACATCAAATATGCAAATCATCAAACGATTCCTTGTGATATGCAGAATTTTTCAATAAGTCATTATGCATTGTGATGTCATAAGTATGATCATTTAGATATTTGACACAGTCAAATCTTAATATCTCAAGAGTGAAGTGAGATATGAAAAACTTGTAAATGGTTAGTCTTTATAGTTTCAAGAGTTCTTTCAAATAAAAGAGTTATTTTACAACTGAATTTTTCATTGCATAGGCACTTTAAGGAAATGTTTCGAAATTTAGGTAAAAAATCGAAATTTACGTAAGGTTGACCCTCGTGGAAAATTTTGGTGAGGGGATCTTATAGCAAAAATTACAAAGAGGCAGGTACCATTTCAGAAAAATATAATTTTCCTGGGCCCACTTACAAGTACATGTACCTATTTTTTTGTTTTTGTAGAAAGATGTTTATAAAGGTTATACACTGGATGATGGCACAGCTGGTGAGAGTGTTTTACAGCATCTTGGAAAGAATGGTTTGATCAATTTCACAGATTATCTCTTCTTACTCACAGTTTTGGGAAGTAAGTGAAACTATTAAAAGAACTCTGTTTGAGAAAAAAATATGAAAGCTGCTAAGTTCTCAAAAGAACTGGATATAATATGAAAAGGAGAAATAAGAGAACTTCAATGTGTTGAAAAATACTTAAAGTGCCTATAACGTCTGTGGGGATTTAACATATTTGTAATCTATGGATTCTCCTGAGATAAATTGTAATATATCTTGTCAGCTGAAAATTTCATCTTCATAGACTTTTTTGCTGTTAAAGTTGACGGAAATGACGTCAAATCGGGAATCTGTCTACATGAAAACCTCTTTACAGATGCGCGATTTGACGTCATTTCCGTCAACTTTAACAGCAAAAAAGTCTTATGAAGATGAAATTTTCAGCTGACAAGATATATTACAATTTATCTCAGGAGAATCCATAGATTACAACTGTGTTAAATTCCCACAGACGTTATAGGCACTTTAAGTAAGAGTACTTACGTATATTCAAGGACGACGTTTCGGACAATGCGTCTATCTTATAATAATAATAATAATAACTTTATTGATAACCATCTTTAGATTCTAAGTACAATGGTTTTACAGGTTTTACAGAATATAAATGAATATACAAATTTTACAGGATATCTAAGAATATGAAATATGTTATATGTATATACAAATGTACAATGTAAGAAATTGTTATAATTTTGGAATATTTAAGAATTTATAAAAGTTTTAACGAGCGTGGTAAAAAGGATTGTTTACATCTTTCAGAGTGAGAGTGGCATAGCAGGCTTGTATATACTTCCTGATCTAAGATTATATTTATGATTATTATTAGTAATAAACTTAGAACATGGGTGGTTTTCCTCATCAATAATTATTTGCAGTTCACGCTTGGTCGCTTCGATGCGCCTCGTGCTAAGCTTTTCAAGAGAGTCTCTTGGAGTCTTGGTATTCCTATGATAGATAGACTTCTGTTTTGAACTTTCTCAATTTCTTCTATAAGATAGTTTGGCAAGCCACCCAAAATAGGGGCTGCATATTCAAGGAGTGGTCTTATTTTAGAACAGAACATAGTAATGCCAATGTCAATAGGAAGTCTTGTCTTCCTACATTCTCGTAGGTGAAAGAGCCTCTTGTTTGCCTTGCCCGTGATTTCTTCAGGTAAGAAGGGCACATCGTCCGAAACGTCGTCCATTAATATACGTAAGTACTCTTACTTAAAGGACATTGGCAACAAAAACTAAGTTTGTCTAATATGAAAGAACTCGTAAAATGATAGAGCAACACCTTTTACAACTTTTCCGTATTTTCCCCTCGCCCGGCGCGAAGCGCCGGCCGAAGGCCGAAGGCCTGAGGGCGAGGGTGCTAATATCGACCGGCGTTTAGTCCCTTATCACGCGAGATCCAAGCCGTTCCTAGATCTAGGATCAGTTTATAGGTATATATATATATATATATGATCAACCGTCCTCATGCGCAGCATCGGAAAATGTGGCACTGGTAACTAGATACTCAGATTAAATTGAACCGTCACAAGAGTCATAGTTTTTTGAGGAAATAGAAATCCGAGTCCGAGTATGTATTTTGACTCGCTAATTCCAAATCTGTTTTCAGAATTGAAAACGGTTATATATTGATCGAGATTATCATAACCGACCAAGCCCGGACTAATTTCTAAGTACATAAACCATTTTTACGAAGGGTATTCACGTTCTCGTAATATAGTAGACACATATGTTATGTATTTTGACTCGCTAATTCCAAATCTGTTTTCAGAATTGAAAACGGTTATATATTGATCGAGATATTCAACATTATATTCGACGAAGTGACCGGCAATCATAGCCGACAAAGCCGACTGGCGACTAACTTTCTAAGTACATAAACCATTTTTACGAAGGGTATTCACGTTCTCGTAATATAGTAGACACATATGTGATGTATTTTGACTCGCTAATTCCAAATCTGTTTTCAGAATTGAAAACGGTTAAATATTGATCGAGATAACGTTCAAAATAATATACGATGAAGTGACCAGTTTATAATCGACTAATTTCTAAGTACATAAACCGTTTTTACGAAGGGTACTCACGTTCTCGTAATATAGTAAACGCGTATGTTATGTATGTTGACTCGCTAATTCCAAATCTGTTTTCAGAGTTTAAATCGGTTAAATATTGGCCGAGATAACGTTCAAACATTTCTTCGACGAAACGGGCTTTTGGAAATTGTGAATTTTTGCAAAACAGAAATACACGGCCACGGCGTGCGAGGTCTGGGCACCATGGATGGATAAATTCCCGTAAGGGGGGTGGGGGGGGGGGTAGAAAAGGCGGGCGAGGGGATTATTGCGAATTCGTATTTCTAGTACTTCGTTATTGAAATATTTCAGTTTGTTTGGTATGTAAATGAGATGGTCTCTGACGTCGGTGTGGGGTGGAGAATTTTCACTCATTAAAATATTAGTTCCATCTTCAAGTTTGTTCCACAATTTACTTGAAAATGTGCGTATAACAACTCCCCATGATAATGAACGTTGTAAACTTAGCAATCACTGAGATATAATACATTTTTTAATGAGTGAAAATTCTCTACCCAACACCTGACGTCACATCTCATTTACATAGCAAACAAACTGAGATATTTCAAAAACGAAGTAAAATACGGAAAAGTTGTAAAAGGTGTTACTCTATCATTTTACGAGTTCTTTCATATTAGACAAACTTAATTTTTGTTGCCAATGTCCTTTAAGTATTTTTCTACACACTGAATTTCTCTTATTTCTATTTTTCTTATTTCTCTTTTTCATATTATATCTTGTACTGTTTGGTTAAAATAGTCTGTTGTTAACTTAAAGTGCAATGGCGACAAAAATCATAATTTCAAATTTTTGATTTACTGATTAACAAACAGCCTTACGAATCAAGGTAATCCAAGGAAACAAAACTAATCTTACGCAAAACAACATCACTAATTTTGACCAAAGACGGGTTTTTATTCAATAGTTCTCACATTTCCTAAATTGTTTCCAAAAATTTTAAAACTTTTTAGTTGTTTTGTAAAGACCGCTCCTCGGGAACCAATCAGATTGCAAAAAAGCTGCGTTAAGACTGGTCACACATAATAAACTGCATGAGGGGAATTTTACATATGCGTAATATTAGGGTCTTCCTGAGCAAAATCATAATATATATATTGTCAACCGAAAATTTCATCTTCATGGAGTTTTTCGCTGTTAAAGTTACCAGATGTGATGTCACAAGAGGCATTCAGTTTTCTTTTGTTACTTGCCACAAAAATGCCTCTTGTGACTTGCCACAAAAATGCCTCTTGTGACATCACATCCGATAACTTTAACAGCAAAAAACTCCACGAAGATGAAATTTTCGGCTGACAAGATATATTATGATTTTGCTCAGAAAGACCCAAATATCACGAATATGTGAACGTGAGATAGGCACTTCAATAAGCAATCTGCTTTGATACGTTTATTCTAAGTGCATTTTTTAATTTCATTTTTTCTAGCCCCACCAAGGCATATTAATATTGCCTTTAAAATGTTTGATTTGAATGGTGATGGTGAAGTGTCTTCTGATGAATTTGATAAGGTTAGTCATACTCCATATGCATAGCTTATATTTGTCACATCACTGTTACTGATAAAGTGATGAGATTTTTTCTTATGCATGTTATGTTACAGTAGTTTCACAGCTGATCAGGAAAAAGACGACTTTGGATCGAAAAAGACTAAAGCCGGCTATAAATTTAAAGTCTATGAAACTGGCGCCAAATAAAAAAATTTCAAACTTGAACGGAAGGCTGACTTATTTTAAAGAGTTTTGCAACATATTTTGTAGATTGTTTGATTTTCTTAGGAATGCCATTTTGTTTTAGCTCCTTAATTTTTTCGTCCAAAATTTTGGCGAATCTACTTTTGGCAGCCATTATTATTTTTCTTGCTTTTCATGCTACGTGGTAACTTAATCGTCTCAGAGTCACTGCCAGTCAACCAATCAGAATTCGTTTCAGCTCTGAAAATATAGCTTTAAATTTATATATGATATGTGGTGATCGCATTAATAGGGGTTCAATGAGAGCTTTTTAACGAGGTGATACTGGATAAACATATCGCTAGATTAAACCAACATAAAAGTCAGATTTCGTTTGTGTTTTTGCTTATAAATTAAAAGATACACAGAAATAATACGTTGCAATTCAAATGACTGGATAATGTTCTCTAGTAAACCTCATATCTCTGAGATAAAGGTCAGAAAAATGGTGTACCATCAAATATTTTACTTACAAATATTTTTGTTATCTGACATAGTTTGACAGCGCTACTCTGGCTTTAAAAAGTTTTTTGAACGTAACTTTAAAAGTTACTGTCCATGACCCAACATTTCGACTCTCCAATTTAGTGTCTTCATCAGGGGTTAGGATCGCTATTTATACCCTCATAGAACCGAATTCTACTTTGTCGGAGCACGCTTGCGTAACCAACCATGAGATTGCGTTGGAAGAGACGTTATCTGGAGGCTTGGCATATCAATAGCGCCCCATTGAATCGCGATGACGGTGGTTTATTACCAGAAGCTTATTTGCATCTTGTTAATAGATAACGTCATCATCGGTTCTATGAAGGTATAAATAGGGATCCTAACTTTACAACGATCACTCCTGATGAAGACACTAGAATGTAGCGTCGAAACGTTGGGTCATGGACAGTAACTTTTAAAGTTACGTTCAAAAAAACATTTTAAGCCAGAGTAGCGTCAAACTACGCTTGGTTTATAACCTGGTTGCGTTGGGAAATTATTTGTTTATTTTCGTTATATTTAAAAATTATCTTTTCCTGTTTCTTAGATGCAGTCAGTGTTGCTCTCTTTGACCTCAACTGGAATGCGTCATCGAGATAGAAAGACAACAGGGAATGTTGTGGGATCCGAGGTGAATTCGGGATTAAAGGCGTACTTCTTTGGACCAATGTGTGGGGATAAACTTACTGCACAAAAGTTTATTGAATTTCAAAGAAAGCTACAGATGGAAGTTCTGTTCCTGGAAGTGAGTACTGTGTTGTACTTAGTTGGGCTTGAGAAGAGAAGAGAAGAGAAGAGAAGAGAAGAGAAGAGAAGAGAAGAGAAGAGAAGAGAAGAGAAGAGAAGAGAAGAGAAGAGAAGAGAAGAGAAGAGAAGAGAAGAGAAGAGAAGAGAAGAGAAGAGAAGAGAAGAGAAGAGAAGAGAAGAGAAGAGAAGAGAAGAGAAGAGAAGAGAAGAGGAGAGGAGAGGAGAGGAGAGGAGAGGAGAGGAGAGGAGAGGAGAGGAGAGGAGAGAGAGAGAAAAATTTATTTTAATTTGGAATCTTATCAATTTTTACAAATTGCTTTACATAAGAGCCAAATATATACATAACGTTATAAAATACATAGTAATAATGAATATAGATAATACCATGATGACCTCGGGTTCTTTTGTTCTCGCCGGGTGGTTTAATCACGATATTCCCGGCTTTAGCGGGGAGATCTCTAAATCTCCCGGCAAAGCCGGGCAGATTTCTAATTTCTCCCTGATTAAAATTCATGAGCCAAAATTCAAAGACACGACAAAGAGTTTTGTTAATACGTTTTACACAACAAACAAAATAATTACACTACAATGTTAATGACAGTAAGATAAAGTGTTAATTACTCGACTTACTAATATTCACTTTTCACTAAACATTTCACACAATTATATTAATTTCCTACAATGGAAAATTGTTGAATACATCACTGATCATGCATTGTATTACACAATACTCCTACTATCAATTAGTTTTGTACAATGAAAACACTAGTTTCACCTCGGTCATCATGGTATTACAAACTAATACAATGGTTTTTAAGAATATAGTGATCAAATCTCCCGCAAACCGCGGAAAGGGGAGGGGAGGGGAAGGGAAGGGAAGGGAAGGGAAGGGGTGAGAAGAGAAAAGGACACAGAGAGAAGAGGGGAGGAGGAGGAGAGGGAGGAGGGGCGGGAGGAGAGGAGGGGAGGGGAGGAGAGCTCCTTTATCGGATGAAGGGCCTTCGCTCGAAATGTTAGAGAATAGAGAAGAGGAGAGGTGAGGTGAGGTGAGGTGAGGTGAGGTGAGAAGAGAAGAACACAGAGAGAAGAGGGGAGGGAGGGAGGAGGGGCAGGAGGAGGGGAGGGGAGGAGAGGAGAGCTCCTTAATCGGATGAAGGGCCTTCGCTCGAAATGCTAGACAACTTACACGCTATTTCGGCAGTACACCTTTTTTAGATATTTGATTTATACTGCTATAGTCGTACAGTAGTTATATAACAGCAAATACAACCAGCAAGCTCGCAACCACATTCCAGTTGTTGTTGTTTTTTCGATTGTAGAACAGAGTTTAAGGACTTTCCTTATTGTATTATTTGTACACGTAGTTTCAGTTCTATAAACCAATTGATGGAAAGATTACAGAAGTTCAATTTGCAAACATGTTGCTGACGTACTCGAGTTTCTCAAGGAAGAAGAAAGAAAGAACGTTACAAAGAATTAAAAAATCATTCAAAGAAGTCTCACAGGTTTGACGGTTTGGCATAAAATATTTAACAATTGTACGAGCTCGAAATATATATCGCTTCATAGAAATTTAGAGCGAATAATCTAATTGTTTTAGTAAAAACAAATTTATTTATTCCAAATTATTTCGACGAGACACATGTAACCATTGTTGTTATACAATACTCATATAATCTCGATTGTAATTGGCTGAAAACCTACAGACAATTATTGATATCTTGCCACCTACAAAATATCAAAAATTGTCTGTAGGTGACGTAGTATTATACAATTATTGGATGAGGCTGAGCATGATATCAAGAATTATTCAAACTTCATTCTCGTTTGTTATTGGTCAACATACTCCAGTGAATTCTGGCAGGCGCGACATTATTTCCGTCGAATACTTATCAATTATTGAATGAGGTTGAGCATAATAAGAATTATCAAGGCCGAAGTTTTTGTTATTGCGTGTGCTGATTTGTCGAGCTACCTCGGATTATTTCTCGATAATCACCTGCAGCGTTTTTTCAAGATGGCCGCTAGCCGATTTGTCAAAGTGAAAGGAGAAAAAAGTCGAGAAACTAGTATTTTTGAAGGAAATACTGTTCCTAAGAGTGGGAAAATGTGTATTTATACTAAAACAATTATTCACCTCAGGCTCAGTGAATATCGGTGAATAAAAACCTCGACTTCGTCTCGGTTTTTATTCACCGATATTCACCTCGCCTTCGGTGAATAATTGTTAATTATCATGCGAAAACCGAATTCAATAATTGTTTTATTATTTATTTAAAATAATTTATTTCAAAAGCGTTCCTTTGAGGAAGCCATTTGTGTTTTACTGAGGCAATCAACTTTCGTCCTGCATCGTTGGAAAAACGTCATAGCGTGCAATATTAGTTTTTCATATTGCACCAGGTGACGTTAATCGTGCAATAATCTTTTGTCATATTGCACCATTGATGTCACAACTCCATATTTGGTAGGGCAATGAGTTGATATGACGTTTTCATTTCGTCGTGCTTTTGCGTAAACAGCATTAAAGAAAAGCAACTCCAGCTTGCTTTATTGTTCGGGATTTTTCAATACCTAGTACTTTTCTGTTTGTACTCAGATCAACAAAAAAGTTTTTCCCGCCAAAAGCGTAGAAAAAATCAGACCGTAAGTTAACCAATCATATCGCATAGTTCCACCATATAATGAATGTTTTTCGGGGGTATCACACCCACACCCCCCAGTGTGACACCCCTGGCTGTACTAAAATGTAAGAGTTACTTTGTCGCAGGGGATAACTTTCAAAGACTATGTGGACTTCTTCAGCTTCTTGAGAAATATTGGAGATGTTGTTCTGGCTCTGAGTTTCCACACGGCTGGTGAAAATGACTTGAATCCAGGTATATATCCATCAGCTGTATAGCATGTTTGATTTTAGGAATGACACGTCTTACTTTTATACCTTACTGTCATCTTAGCTTAAAATTCGCGGACATGAGGTGATTACAAAATTCTGCTTTGTCGGAGCACGCGTGCGTAACCCACCATGAGATTGCGTGGGAGAATTCCAAAATTATCACCACTAATCCGCGGTACCATCAGAGGCATTGTCTGGAGGCTTGGCATATCAATAGGGTCGCCACCTACCTATACTATCAAGTTTTGTGATTGGTTGATTAAAACAATAAAACAATAGAATCAACCACAAAGAAACCAATGTCCTAACCCTAACCACTTTGTTCATAATAGCCAATCACAAAACCTGTTCATTTTAGGTACGTATTTACTGTATCAATAGCGCCCACGCCCCATTGAATCGCGATGACGGTGGTTTATTACCAGAAGCTTATTTGCATCTTGTTAATAGATAACATCATCATCGGTTCTATGAGGGTATAAATAGGGATCCTAACTTTACAACGATCACCCCTGATGAAGACACTAGATTGGAGTGTCGAAACGTTGGGTCATGGACAGTAACTTTTAAAGTTACGTTCAAAAAACTTTTTAAAGCCAGAGTAGCGGCAAATTATGTCTAATACATGAGGTTAGCTGGCCTTGTTGGCGGACCAACACGATTGAAGTAGGCAGTATACGATGTGGTTGTTATTCTACATCTTTCTGTACAAAACGTTATCATACAGAAGAGTTAAATTGTAAAGGTTTTGCTGTGCAAGCTGTGTTAAGTTATCAATACTCAGAAAAACTCTGAAGAACAGGACTCGAACCCGTAACCTTCTGAATGCTAGACAGACGCTCTAACCATTGAGCCACTGGAACTCAGATGGCAGAGCAAGGTTAAATACGGTATTTAAACCTGGGACGAGTCTTGCCGTTATCACAAATACTACAAGTCGTGTTGTGACAGTCAATTTCCAGTCAAAACCTTTGCACAGCAAAACCTTTACAACTTTACAAACATCAAGCTGCAACTACCTAACTTTACTAACAACATTTGACTGGAAATTGACTGTTACAACACGACTTGTAGTCCAACAAGTATTTGTGATAACGGCAAGACTCGTCCCAGGTTTAAATACCGTATTTATCCTTGCTCTGCCATCTGAGTTCCAGTGGCTCAATGGTTAGAGCGTCTGTCTAGCATTCAGAAGGTTCGAGTCCTGTCTGATGTTCAGAGTTTTTGTGAGTATTGATAACTTAACACAACTTGCACAGCAAAACCTTTACAACTTTACAAACATCAACCTGCACCTAACTTTACTAACAACATTTGACTGGAAATTGACTGTCATAACACGACTTGTAGTCCAACAAGTATTTGTGATAACGGCAATACTCGTCCCAGGTTTAAATACCGTATTTATCCTTGCTCTGCCATCTGAGTTCCAGTGTCTCAAAGGTTAGAGCGTCTGTCTAGCATTCAGAAGGTTACGGGTTCGAGTCCTGTCTGTTGCTCAGAGTTTTTCTGAGTATTGATAACTTAACACAGCTTGCACAGCAAAACCTTTACAACTTTACAACTTTACAACGTTGGTTGAATGGCGTATTGAGTTATGAAGCACGCGTCATAACCAATGAGTCTTCCTTATTTTGCCTGTTATTCTCTTTCAGAGACTTTCAAACGTGTTGCACATCTTGTGTCCGCAGTAAAATTGCAAGATTATGTTGTTGACGTCGTCTTCAAAATGTTTGATGAAAATGGTAAATAAACATGTTATATATTAATTATTATTATGATATTAAACATGTTATATATACAGTACATTGTTATATAAAAATATTATCCCCTCGCAAGCGAGGGTGATAATATCGCCGCGGCAGCGATCCATTTTCACCGAAGGTTTATAATCCGACACATAAACAGGTTTTTACGAAGGGTATACATGTTTGCGTAAGATAATAGGCACGTATGTTATGTACTTGGACTAGGCAATTCTAAATCTGTTTTCAGAATTGAAAACGGTTAAATATTGATCGAGATAACGTTCAAAATAATATACGACGAAGTGACCGACTTATAGCCGACTAATTTCTAAGTACATAAACCGTTTTTACGAAGGGTACTCACGTTCTCTTAATATAGTAAACACAACATGTATGTTGACTAGCTAATTCCAAATCTGTTTTCAGATTTTAAATCGGTTGAATATTGGCCGAGATAACGTTCAAACATTTCTTCGACGAAACGGGCTTTTAAATTTTTGCAAGTACACAAATACACGGCCACGGCGTGCGAGGTCTGGGCACCATGGATGGGGAAAATCCCGTAGGGGCGGGGGGGGGGGGGGGGGGGGGGGGCGATAGAAAAGGCGGGCGAGATTCGTATTTCTAGTATAAACAGCTTGTTATATATGTTTCAATGCCCATGAAACGATCGCTATAGTTATGGCTATAATTATTATTATAATAGTGGTTTAATGATGATGTATCTACGTCCATCATGATTATAAATCTACAGTAATAAAAATCAATAATAGTAATGTTATAACTATACTCCTCCCAAGAAGATTTTAATCGCTATTTAATCTCCCAATCACCCCATTTGAATTTGCTCTCCAAAATTGCCCCTGTTGCTCCGCAAGCACCCACTCCTCTTCTTCTTGCTCTTCGTTCTCCTCCACGGAAAGGGAGGAAGAGGAGGTGAAAGCGAGGAAGAAGAAGAGGTGAAAGCGAAAAGAAAGAGGTAGAGGAGGAGGCGAAAGGGAAAAGAGGAGGAAAAATGAGGAGGAAGAAGAAAAGAATGAGCAGGAAGTCGAGAAAGAGGAGGAGCAAAAGAACGCAGAGCAAGAGAAAGAGAATGATTCGGAGGAAGAAGGGAAGCAGGAGCAGGAAGTAGGAGCAGGAGGAGGAAGAAGAAGAGTAGTGAGAAGAAGGTGAAGAAGAAGAGGATGAGGAAGAGGAAGAAGAAGAGGAGGAAGAAGAAGAGAAAGAGGAGGAAGAAGAGAAGGAAGAGAAAGAGGAGGAGGAAGAAGCGAAAGAGGAGGAAGATGATGAGGAGGAGGAAGAGGAAGAAGAGGAGGAGTATGAAGAAGGCGAAGAAGAAGAGATAGAAGAGGAGGAGGAAGAGGAAGAAGAAGAGGAGGAAGAATTAGAGAAAGAGGAGGAATAGGAGGAAGATGGCGAGGAAGAGGAGGAGGAGGAAGATGATGAGGAGGAGGAAGAGGAAGAAGAGGAGGAGTATGAAGAAGGTGAAGAAGAAGAGATAGAGGAGGAAGAGGAAGAAGAAGAGGAGGAAGAATTAGAGAAAGAGGAGGAATAGGAGGAAGATGGCGAGGAAGAGGAGGAGGAGGAAGAAGAGGAGGAGGAGTATGAAGAAGGTGAAGAAGAGGAGGAAGAGGAAGAAGAAGAGGAGGAAGAGGAAGAAGAAGAGGAGGAAGAGGAGGAAGATGGCGAGGAAGAGCAAGCGGAAGAAGAAGAGGAGTAAGAAGAAGGTGAAGAAGAAGAGAAAGAGGAGGACGATGAGGAAGAGGAAGAAGAAGAGGAGGAAGAAGTAGAGAAATAGGAGGAAGATGATGAGGAAGAGAAGAGAAAGGAGGAGCTAGAGAAAGAGGAGAAGCAAGAGAAAGAGGATGAAGATAATGAGGAGGAAAAAGATAAGCAGGAGGAGGAGGAAGAGAAATAGGAGCAGAGATAGGAAGGAGCACGAAGAAGAAGAGGAGAAAGAAGTACTGAAAGAGGAGGAAGAGGAGGAGGAAGAGGATGACAAAGATAAAGAGAAGGAGAATGAAAAGAGGAGGATGGAGAGAAAGAAAGAAAGAAAGAGAGAGAAAGAGGAGGATGGAGAGAAAGGGGATGATGAAGACAAGGTGAAAGAGAAGAAGGAGAGGAATATATACCTTTTTAACTGCCATACAAGTCCTTGACACCTGGAAAAACTGTTTTTCAGATGATGGTGAACTTAGCTATAGGGAATTTGTCAGTGTTATGAAAACAAATTTGATGAGAGGCCTCGATAAGGTAGGTTCACAGCATCATGATTTCAGTAATTAGGATTATTTTACCAGTGGAGAAAACGTATTTTATCCTTTTATGCAACCCTTTCTATTGTTGCAGAGGTAGTCTACGTGTGTTTTTTAAGTTGTAAAATGTTTTCAACATAAGAACTGCGAGATTCGCTCACTTACTTTCAATATCCCATGGTGCCTTTTGAGGTTCATTTTTTGAGATTCTCGCACCGTATATTCTGATGCCATATTTTTTTCCAGCCAAAAGACACTGGATTTACCAAGCTACTTTCTGCCTTATCAAAATGTGTCAATCAGCAATTGAAGGACCATGTTTTTGGCTAAGTGACAGGTATTGCGGGTACAATGTACAGTAATCTGTATAATAATACGCTTGTTCGTCTGTGTCTGTCTGTCTGTGTCAGTGATCTCTGAATAAAGACTGGATCGAACAACTATTGTTCAGAAAATGAAGCCGGAAGTAGTTCGTGGCGGTCATTTTGTTGGGACCAAGTTATATAGTTAAAGTGCCCCTAACCTCAAAATGTTTTATTGTCTTATTTGGAAGAACTTTTAAAATGACAAAGTAACTTCTTTTGAAGATTTTCGTTTCTTCGCTTTCTTTCTGAGATATATCAGTTTGTTTGATATGCAAATGTCTGGAATTTCGTCACACATGCAGCATAATGACTTATTGGAGAAATGTGTATATCTCTTTCTCGAACGAAATCCTTTAAAATCAAGACGTTTGGTGTTGTGGGAGATACACGCACACGTGTTATTCACACTTTAGTGTTTTTATTTCATGAATGCAAAGATATATAACATTCTCTGATAACTCATTATCCATGTGTGACGAAATTCCAGATATTTGCATATCAAACAAACTGATATATCTCAAAAAGAAAGCGAAGAAGTGAAAATCTTCAAAAGAAGTTACTTTGTCATTTTAAATGTTCTTCCAAATAAGACAATAAAAATTGTTGAGGTTAGGGACACTTTAAGTTTTACTATAGGCGACAGAGACTATTTGTCTCTGATCTTTTAAGATGCTAAAATGAATCAGTTGTCCAAGATTTTCCCATAATATAGAACACAAACTACGGCTCCATAATAATAACTATGAAGACGGAATTAGCGCGTGGCGGCCATATTGGAGTGGGTCACTCCAATATGGCCGCCGCGAAATACTCCCGGCTTCATTTGTGTTCTATATTACCGGAAAACCTTCGACAACTGATTCATTTTAGCATCTTAAAAGATCAAAGACAGATAGTCTCTGTCGCCTATAGTAAAACTATATAGCGTGGTCCATTCAAGATGGCCGCCGTGAAATATTCCCAGCTTCATTTTTTCGCAGCATCCAAGCAATAGTTGCTCGATCCAGTCAAGGATCAGTGTTTGTATCTTCTCCCTCCTTCTCGTCTCCAGTTTCCTCTCACTCGCTAACCCAATAATGATTTTCCTGCGGAGGTGGCCAGGTGTTTTTAATTTTGTTTTTAATTAAGAAATAGAAAACATTTTCCGTGTTTCCGTACAGTTAAAGAAACACAAGTAGAAGTTTGCGAGAACGAGAAATTGCTGAAGGAACACGAGCCCCATGAAGGGCGAATGTTTCCACTGATATTTCGAGTTCTCCCAAACTTCCACGAGTGTTTCTATAATAACTGTATGGGAATACGGAAAAAAATGTTTTCTATTTCTTTTATAAAATTACATTTTGAAAATAGGTAAAAGGTTCATTTATTAAAATCATGTTTTCCCCTGATCAGCTCTGAAATTATACTAAAACAATTAGTCACCTCAGTCTCGGTGATTATCGTTATATTTACCTCGATTATCATTAAATATTCAACGATAGTCACGTCGACTTCGGCGGTTAATTGTTAAATAGAAATATGGCTTTTAGCCAATGAGAACACAACCTTTTCAAAATGTTATTTTTATTCTCAAACTTGAAAAACATTAATGTAATTATATTTTATTATTTATATTTTTATTCCTTTTTTTTATTTTAATTTATTTCTTCATTAGGAACGTTAACAACTGATCATTTCATTTTGACCAACGAAGGTTGACGAAGTAAACAAACGGATCAAATGGATCAACTGCAGTCTGGATCAAATGCAGTCATGTGAATTACTGACTTCACGCATTTAGATTGTGTTGGACATATACACGTGTAAAGCACGTGTTTCAAGTTTTGAACAGCCGTGAACAATGTTGTGCTGCTAACTGTGAACAATGTTCTGCTATAGTAAGAATAAATATGAAAGCTGCTAAGTTCTGGATATAATATGAAAAAGAGAAATAAGAGAACTTCAATGTGTTGAAAAAATACTTAAAGGACATTGGCAACAAAAATTAAGTTTGTCTAATATGAAAGAACTCGTAAAATGATAGAGGTTACCTTTTACAACTTTCCCGTATTTCAACTTCGTTTTTGAAATATTTCAGTTTGTTTGATATGTAAATGAGATGGTCTCTGACGTCAAGTGCAGGGTAGAGAATATTCACTCATTAAAAAATGTCTCATATCTCTATACGCACATTTTCAAGTAAATTTGTGGAACAAACTTGAAGATGGAACTAATATTTTAATGAGTGAAAATTCTCTACCCTGCACTTGACGTCAGAGACCATCTCATTTACATATCAAACAAACTGAAATATTTCAAAAACGAAGTAAAATACGGAAAAGGTGTTACTCTCATTTTACGAGTTCTTTCATATTAGACAAACTCAATTTTTCTAGAGTATAGGGGTCAAACGATAATCGGATCAGCGCTTCGGTTCGGGCCAATATTCGCAACATCGGCAGAAATATCGGAGCGGCAACATTTGACAAATATATCCGGTTTTTTAACCGATGTCAAATTTTGAAGTTTCGCAGTCGAATTCAAAATTCAGTAATGTTTTCAGCGAAAAACTAAACTAGAGTTGTTGATCACAATATCGTCGTTCTGCACATTTCAAAACAGTTAAGCCTAGTTTAGACTTTAGACGTCTCGCATCTAATTAAATGACTTAAGTTCGAGGCAACTTTGATGTCTCAAGTACTTCTTTCGACAAGTTCAGTGAATTAAATTGGCATTCAGTTAACCTCACTGGCATTCCAAAGTCTAAACTGGCGTCAATGCGTTATTTCCTGACAATGCCGAAATTCAAAAATCAAAATGGCCGGCGGAAGTGGGCGGCGACTTTAAAGGTTAAAACACGTGTTCAAAAAATATCGGATGGGATATCGACCGATGTTCGGGAAAAAAACATCGGATCGACACGAAAAAGTCATATCGTTTGACCTCTAGTAGAGTACTCATACTTAAGTATTTTTCCACATCTTGAAGTTCTCTTAATCCATATTAGAGAGTTTTACATTTTTTCTTGATAACCGCAAACCGCTAGAAACCACGTGACCAACGTCCAGCGGTCCCAACCTCGTACCCAGGGTCTTCTCAGTGCCCGATAGGGGTATCTAGTACGTATTCCTTATAAGGAAGCGCAAATAGAAGGCATTGACGAGCAAATAGAGTGAATTAACGAGCAAATAGCTCTGACACGTTCAACCCTCGTACCAGCCTCCTTGTTAATTGGATTGTAACCGACCCCAAAACAACAAAGGTCCTAACCCTTTGGCAAACGTTTTCTTGAGAAATAAACCACCCCCAAAGCTATAGAATGTATCAAAAGAAAGTTAAATGGTTTATTTACAACATGCGTACAGCTTTATCCCGGTAGCTAACTTAGTTCTCTTTAAAAGCGCGGATAATCGAACATGCCCAAAAATATAATTTTCGTAATGCGGTAATCAACTCCCAAAGCTACAATATATATTAAAACAAAGATAAATTATCTGTTTACAATATGCGTACAGCTTATCCGGCTAGCGAACGTAGTTTTCTTAAAAGGAGCGGATAATCGAACATATCGTAACGTGTTAATAATCCCACATCCAGTGGGCTGGTACGAGTGCCATGTATTTGTTCGTTAGTGCCTTGTATTTGTTCGTCAATGCCTTGTATTTGCTCGTCGGTCACTTCCTTATATGGAATACGTACTAGAAGTACATATGCAGTGCCCCGGGATGGGAGGGGAGATGGAGCGAGGGAAGAGAAGACCCGGTAAACGCTGGTCACGTGACTAATATGCGAAAGTTCTGATAGCTCAGTGGTGTAAGCCTGTGACTTTGTAATAAAAATGTAGATTTTAAAATTACTGAAATCCATGTCGGTATTTTTCTTCATTAAAATTCAGGAGTGGTGGGTTTAAAACGATTTTAAAAACGTTTCTAATATGCGAAAGTTCTGATAGCTCAGTGGTTTAGACCAGTGACTTTGTAATAAAAATGTGGATTTTGAAATTACTGAAATTCATGTTGGTATTTTTCTTCATTAAAATTCAGGAGTGGTAGGTTTAAAAACGATTTTAAAAACGTTGCTAATATGCGAAAGTTCTGATAGCTCAGTGGTATAGGCCAGTGGTATAGGCCAGTGACTTTGTAATAAAAATGTGGATTTTGAAATTACTGAAATTCATGCTGGTATTTTTCTTCATTAAAATTCAGGAGTGGTAGGTTTAAAACGATTTCAAAAACGTTACTAATATGCGAAAGTTCTGATAGCTCAGTGGTGTAAGCCTATGACTTTGTAATAAAAATGTAGATTTTAAAACTACTGAAATTCATGTTGGTATTTTTCTTCATTAAAATTCAGGAGTGGTGGGTTTAAAACGATTTTAAAAACGTTACTAATATGCGAACGTTGTGATAGCTCAGGCGTTTAGGCCAGTGACTTTGCAATATAAAAAATGTAATTTTGAAATTACTGAAATTCCTACTGGTATTTTTCTTCATTAAAATTCAGGAGTGGTAGGTTTAAAAACGATTTTAAAAACGTTACTAATATGTGAAAGTTCTGATAGCTCAGTGGTGTAAGCCTGTGACTTTGTAATAAAAATGTAGATTTTAAAATTACTGAAATCCATGTCGGTATTTTTCTTCATTAAAATTCAGGAGTGGTGGGTTTAAAACGATTTTAAAAACGTTGCTAATATGCGAAAGTTCTGATAGCTCAGTGGTGTAAGCCTGTGACTTTGTAATAAAAATGTAGATTTTAAAATTACTGAAATCCATGTCGGTATTTTTCTTCATTAAAATTCAGGAGTGGTGGGTTTAAAACGATTTTAAAAACGTTTCTAATATGCGAAAGTTCTGATAGCTCAGTGGTATAGGCCAGCGACTTTGTAATAAAAATGTTGATTTTTAAATTACTGAAATTTATGTTGGTATTTTTCTTCATTAAAATTCAGGAATGGTAGGTTTAAAACGATTTCAAAAACGTTGCTAATATGCGAAAGTTCTGATAGCTCAGTGGTGTAAGCCTGTGACTTTGTAATAAAAATGTGGATTTTGAAATTACTGAAATTCATGCTGGTATTTTTCTTCATTAAAATTCAGGAATGGTAGGTTTAAAACGATTTCAAAAACGTTGCTAATATGCGAAAGTTCTGATAGCTCAGTGGTGTAAGCCTGTGACTTTGTAATAAAAATGTGGATTTTGAAATTACTGAAATTCATGTTGGTATTTTTCTTCATTAAAATTCAGGAGTGGTGGGTTTAAAACGATTTTAAAAACGTTGGTAATATGCGAAATTTCTGATAGCTCAGTGGTATAGACCAGCGACTTTGTAATAAAAATGTGGATTTTGAAATTACTGAAATTCACGTTGGTATTTTTCTTCATTAAAATTTAGTGGTGTGTTTAAAACGATTTTAAAAACGTTAGTAATATGCGAAAGTTCCGATAGCTCAGTGGTATAGGCCAGTGACTTTGTAATAAAAATGTGGATTTTGAAATTAGTGAAATTCACGTTGGTATTTTTCTTCATTAAAATTCAGGAGTGGTAGGTTTAAAACGATTTTAAAAACGTTGCTAATATGCGAAAGTTCTGATAGCTCAGTGGTATAGGCCAGTGACTTTGTAATAAAAATGTGGATTTTGAAATTCATGTTGGCGTTTTTCTTCATTAAAATTCAAGAGTGGTGGGTTTAAAACGATTTTAAAAACGGGGATAACATGCGAAAGTTCTGATAGCTCAGTGGTATAGGCCAGTGACTTTGTAATAAAAATGTGGATTTTGAAATTACTGAAATTCATGTTGGTATTTTTCTTCATTAAAATTCAGGAGTGATGGGTTTAAAACGATTTTAAAAACGTTGGTAATATGCGAAAGTTCTGATAGCTCAGTGGGTTAGGCCAGTGACTTTGAAATAAAAATATGGATTTTGAAATTACTGAAATTCATATCGGTATTTTTCTTCATTAAAATTCAGGAGTGGTAAGTTTAAAACGAATTTTAAAACGTCACTAATGCGCGAACGTCCTGCTAGTTCAGTGGGTTAGGCCAGTGACTTTACAATAAAAAAGTGCGATTTTGAAATTACTGAAATTCATTCTAGTATTTTTATTTCGAGAGATTGTATATCCGTCACAACACTTCCGCTCACGTTGTAAATAGCATGTGCTACGAATGCATGTAAACTTTCATATTCATCGAACATCCTAAAGATAATAAATGATTTTGGCTAAGGAAAAATGTATGTAAATCAGGACGATTTTTTGTCACATAAGGCATCATTTCTTTTGTCTTTTTTTTGTGAATTATTAATGATATTATATGAATTTATGCATGGTCCTTCAGATATAAGCAACTGTCAGAGAACTGTCAGAGAACCGAGTGAGACCAAAAACGAAGAACTTAGTAAATTACAGTCTAGACGAAGAATTCATTTCGACCCTGAAGATTGGAGCCTCCAAAACTTGGATTTACGAAACCGTACACATAGGAAAACCCTTATTCTTACCGATCTTACGTGATGTCGGAACAACTTAAAAGAAAGATAAAAATCCATGGAGACTAGATCATGAAAACCAAATCACGAGAACCAGATCACCAGCTGGTGAAACATTAAAGGTATTCGATCCAAAGAACCCAGACATGGTAATCAAATTGAAACAGCAAAGCCTAAGGCAAGCCTGAAAGAAAAGCTGAAAGTATTAAACGAACACGATGAAGCCATACATAAACTGATTAAAGAAGAAGAAAACGAATGTGAGATAGAGGAAGCAGACATCTTCAAAGAAGGTATGCTACAAATGATTGTTCAAGTTGCAATAGCAATACAAACGCAAGTCCAACCCCAATCAGTCAGGGAATTTACAAGCGCGAATGCATGCAAAGGTGAATTTGAGAAGATTTTATGGAGATGTTGCTAGATGAAACATATTTTGGGACTGCTATGCCTCAGCAATTCACAACAACCCAAGCCTAAGTAAGGTCGATAAGTTCAACTATTTAAAATTGCTCCTGGAACACTGAAGCAAAAGCAGGTTTAAAACTAACAAATGGCAATTATGACGAAGTAATTAAAATTCATGACGAGCGATTTGGGAACCAGCAATTACTTATTATAAATGGCCATATGGAAGCATTGTGGAACTTAACATGCAAGTGTTAGTAGTCTCAACATTGTCAAGGATATTCGTCATCTCAACGATAAGGTGGAATCGCATGTGAGGAGCCTCAGGTCCCTCGATGTGGAAGCAAGTTATGGTAACCTGATGATCTCAATACTGATGAACAAACTGCCACAGGAATTTCGATTCCTTCCATCACTATTCCTTAGGAAACGAGTGGTCCTTTACAAGATGTTGGACACATTAAAGAATGAAGTGGAAGCTTGAGAACGATCAAACTGGATGAGCACAAATACTCCAGAAGACCACCAAAATAATGAGGGAACATCACGAACCAGGAGAACCAACACAGCCACATCGTTATTTGAAGGAGAAAGAAGTCAACCTACAAGCACCTATTGTAAGTAACCAATGAAGAAAGCAGGAAGGAAATCCTACAGAAAGAAAGAAAGTAGATGTGACATCTGTCAGATGTCACATCTACTTTCTTTCTTTCTGTAGGATTTCCTTCCCTTCAGTTCAAATGTGAACTACATGTTGATGGAAAGCATAGTGACACAACCAATTCCCCATCAGACCAAAGGAAAGAACAAAGGTAGAGAGAAATAGACAAGACAAGTGGTAACCAAGAATCACCAAACCAAAACTTCCTCCACAATGTACATCAATTATGCTGCAACATCTATTCTCCTCCAAGCAGCCCAAGCTGCGTTTAGTGCAAGTGACCCACATAAGACCACCAGAGTAAGAGTCATCCTAGACAGTGACAGACAAATATCTTACATAACATCACAATTAAGGGACAGGATGAATCTTCACACACAGAAATCTGAGTCATTAACGATTGAAAGATTTTCTGATAAGGAAACAACTCAAGTCTGTGATGTTGTACAACTGTGCTTCATTGGTTGCAAAGACAGCACACCTGTCAACCTAAATGCTTATTGTGTTCCCACAATTTGCTCACCACTAAATCACCAAAGAAGACAACTTGCCGAAGCAAGTACAGGCATCTAGCCGATCCCTCAAATTAGCTAGTGATGCATCCAGTTGCGAAAAGAATGCAACAATCGATATACTTGTTGGATCAGATTAGCACGGAAACCTAGTTACCGGTAGTGAAGTAGCCAGAGGAGAATCCTGGCGAACAACAACGAACACTAAATTAAGATGGGTCCTATCCTGTCCTGTGGAAGGTGATCCAGAGGAAGGAAATTCCTCTCTCAATTTAGCATGTACCGTGTGAAACAAAGCCCACAGAACCCAACCAAAATAAATTCTGGGAGTTATAGTCTCTGAGACAAGGCAATCGGACATACAGATGAGTCCTATACCAAGAGCACCATAGGAGATACTGGATCAATGACAGACCAGAAGGAACAGAAGGTCCTGTGGTTAAGATGGAACCCAGAGGAAGACTGTTTCATCTTCGACTTAAAAGATACCGTAAACCATGCAAAGAAATGTGAGCCAACCAAGAGAAATGTCGTTAAAGTGGTTCTAGCAAATATGATCCTGTTTGCTCCCTGTCGCCTATTACCATGATTCAACTGAAGATCCTATGTTAAGGTCTCCACGAAAACAAGATCGAATAGGACGCTAAAATTGGATGAAGAAAAACTCCAACCTGTGACCTTTCCAAGACCTTATTTGGCTGACATCACGGAAGACGTAATCTCATGCTCGCTACATGGATTGGCTGCAACGCCTCTATGAAAGCCTACGCAGCTATAGTTTACCTCAAAAAAAAAGGTTCGTGGCGCCGTCAAATCTTACTCACTGTGAGTTGTGGAACTGTGGACAAGAATGGTTAACCAACAAGAGTCTTCTGCTAGTACGGAGTGTACACAAGGAATGAAGAGCGTTGATCAAAAGAAATTGGAAACCACTACTCTGAACACACTCTTGGTAGTTGAGTGCCATATATCCAAGATCATCACGTGCGCAAACTTCAATTCGTTCCAAAAGCTTGTGAGAGTTACAGCCCTGGTCTTAAAATGTGTTATGATTCTAAGAAAGAAATGCCAGTCAAAGGAAGTAAGAGCCAACGATATCATTGACGCAGAAAGAAGTGCAGACGTCATTGAAGAGAAATACGAAATACGAATGCTGGATTCACATGTTTGGATTATTCACCGACATGCAAGGACTGATAAGATGTGGAGGACGCGTGTCCAATGCCGAAATCGATTACGACACGAAGCATCCTATACTTCTCAAAGGAAGCCATCGAGCGACGACACTCGTTGTGGACGAATGTCGCCAAAGGGTACAACACAACGGCGTAAAGGAAACCCTCACCGATGTTTGGATTATTCACCGACATGCAAGGACTGATAAGATGTGGAGGACGCGTGTCCAATGCCGAAATCGATTACGACACGAAGCATCCTATACTTCTCGAAGGAAGCCATCGAGCGACGACACTCGTTGTGGACGAATGTCGCCAAAGGGTACAACACAACGGCGTAAAGGAAACCCTCACCGATGTTTGGATTATTCACCGACATGCATGAGGACTGATAAGATGTGGAGGACGCGTGTCCAATGCCGAAATCGATTACAACACGAAGCATCCTATACTTCTCGAAGGAAGCCATCGAGCGACGACACTCATTGTGGACGAATGTCGCCAAAGGGTACAACACAACGGCGTAAAGGAAACCCTCACCGAACTCAGATCGAAATAATGGTTGGTCAAGCGGAGACAATTTGTTCTAAATTCATGTCGTCAGTTGGAGGGAAAGACATAGGAGCGACAAAGTCCACCAACGCTGCCCAAATGTAGAGTAACACAGGATCAACCCTTTACCTACACAGGAATCGACTTCGTTGGACCATTGTATGTGCGAAGACATGGTACAGCGGTAGAAACAAAAAAGTGTGGATATGCCTATATATACGTGCAGAGTGACACGAGCCGTGTACCTAGATCTCGTACAAGAAATGTCGACAGAAGGAAGTTTCAGTAGGTTCTTCGCCAGACAAGGGACACCAGTGGAGGTCATCTCCGACAAGGCAGAAACCTTCATCTCGATCGCAAAGAAGTTAACAGCTTTATTCCATCTTCCCGGTGTGAAGAATTATCTATCTCCAAAGAAAGTTCACTGGTAGTTCGACGTGGAAAAGGCTCCATGATGGGGAGGATTTTTTGAACGGTTGATAAAATCGGTAAATCTCGATGGAATAAAAGGAGACTTGGTTCGCACAGATGACGATTGGCAGGAGTGGGAATTTCCGCAATTGATTGAGACGTTGAGCAAGTGGACAGAGAGAAATCCACCGAAAGTACAAGACAACGAGAAGAAATTAAAAATGAAAGAGATTCAGAGAGACTGAGACAAGGAAGAACCTACAAGACGAGACAACAAGAGTGGAAAGCACGACCGTGCGTGTACTGAAAGCAGAGACCACAAATCGACCAATTGCGATAAGATAACCAACACCGAAGAAAGGAAGAAATGCCAAAGTATGAAGTAACTGTGTTTCAACTGTACAGGTCCGAGACACAGAGCCGCGGATTGCCGAAGCAAGTCCGGATGCCAAAATTGTCAAAAACGGCACCATACATCTCTTTGCGATAAGGAATCCGAGCAGAACATGGTCGCCACTGGTAAAGGATCAGTCACGTACCCCGTCCCCAAAACTGGCAACGAACGAACAAGGGAGTTTAAGACGACTGCAAGGTCTGGTCTAGTAACTCGAGAGTCAACCGGACATGTTGAAAAGATATGACGACGTCATACTGGATGAAATGGAGCAAGGAATCGTGGAGAAGGTTGAAGACAAACCAAATGGCAAGGAGTTTATATCCCACACAAGCCGCTCGTAAGAGAAACAGCGGAAAGTACTAAACTCCGAATCGTGTAGGATGATGGATCAGCCCGCGCCAATGAGAAGTCACCATCCCTCAACGACTGTTTGGAGACTGGACCTCCGCTACAAAATCGTCAATGGAACGTTCTCGTTTGCAATCGATTTTACCCTGTGGCCATTACGGCTACTAACCGAAGTCTTTAAACGCTGCATTTCCTGTATATTTTTAGTGTAATGTTGTCTTGTTAATATCTGATTGTCATATAATGTTCAGTATATTTTAAAATCCGTTTATTTTCGTGATTTTAGTTTATTTACTTTTGTTAAATTTTATTCTTAAAGGAGGAAATAAGCAATTAGCCGTTAGTCTTTATCAAAATCTTCGGTGGCCGAACCGGTAAGGCGTGTGACTGCGAGGTCACACAACACCTATCGGTTCGAGTGTCCGCCGAAGTTCGGAAGAAATTCCGAGCCACAAAAAGAAAAATGAAAAAGAAAAATGAAAGATATAAATAAATAAAAAGAAATAATGAAAGGTAAAAAATGGAAGAAAGAGAGAAATAGATAAGAAATAAAAAGAAAATGAAGAAAAAAATTTCGTTTTGAGTTTTCAGCATATATACTGACCCAGGATTTGTACCTGTGTCTCCCAGCTCATAGGCATTTGTGGTAAACCACTCGACCAAACCAGCTAGTTAAATATTCACTCTATTATAGGTTTTAGTTATAGTATATTATGGCTCAGCTAATAGCCGTAATCTATTGCAGTATAATATATACACTCACACAGATTGGCTTTCGATTTTGGAATCAATTTGAGAAGGAGATTGACAAAATCGATATCCCGAAAGTAACCAAATTTTCGTATCTCAACTCTCAAGGAGCTGTTGAAACCCCAAATTCGAGCCGCCGTGTTACGAAAGGGAAAAGAATATTTTGAAGATGAAAAGTTGGCAGGCCAAGCGAAATCGTCAACGCGTATGTCAGCAACATCATCTCCTTACCACCACGAATTCTACGACAAGCTTGTAAATTGCGTGCAGTCATTAGGGACACTGGGAAAGCGTAAAGATGTGTACGGCTATGTGAGAAATATATTAGACAAGCTCGATGGAATAAAAGGAGACTTGGTTCGCACAGATGACGATTGGCAGGAGTGGGAATTTCCGTAATTGATTGAGACGTTGCGCAAGTGGACAGAGAGAAATCCACCGAAAGTACAAGACAACGGGAACGGAAATTAAAAATGAAAGAGATTCAGAGAGACTGACACAAGGAAGAACCTACCAGACGAGACAAGAAGAGTGGAAAGCACTACCGTGCGTGTACTGTGAAAGCAGAGACCACAAATCGACCAATTGTGATAAGATAACCAACACCGAAGAAAGGAAGAAATGCCAAAGTATGAAGCAACTGTGTTTCAACTGTACAGGTCCGAGACACAGAGCCGCGGATTGCCGAAGCATGTCCGGATGCCAAACTTGTCAAAAAATGCACCATACATCTCTATGCGATAAGGAATCCGAGCAGAACATGGTCGCCACTGGTAAAGTATCAGTCACGTACCCCGTCCCCAAAACTGGCAACGAACGAACAATTAAGGGAGTTTAAGACGACTGCAAGGTCTGGTCTAGTAACTCGAGAGTCAACCGGACATGTTGAAAAGATATGACGACGTCATACAGGCTCAGCTGAAGCAAGGAATCGTGGAGAAGGTGGAAGATAAACCAAATGGCAAGGAATATTATATCCCACACAAGCTGGTCTGAAGAGAAAGAGAGGAAAGTACTAAACTCCGAATCGTGTATATGATGGATCAGCCCGCGCCAGTGAGAAGTCACCATCCCTCAACAACTGGAGATTGGATCTCCGCTACAAAATCGTCTACCCGCTAGGACTGGTGTCACCAACAACGTTGACGGGAAAACCTCTTTATCGAGAGGCTTGTGAAATCGGAGAATACAAATAATCCGTGCACAACAGAGTGCGAAATATCCAAGCAAGAAGTTACACCCAGTGGAGGCATGTTGCTACGTATTTATCACAAGCCTGCTGATTTAGGAAGTCGAGGCACATGTAACAGCAGCAATATGAACTGGACGAGGTCATTCTGAAGTAGGACTATTGGAAAGTCATTCGAATCACAGTAAATGGTTAGCGCGATTCATTCGCAACAGCAGAGTGAAACATTCAGAGAGATACAAAGGCCCATTAACAACAGAAGAAACAGAAGAGCATGAGGTCTTGCTATGGATAAAACGAGTCACGAGTGAATTCCAAGAGGATTAACTACGACTCAACGTGCAGAAAAGCAACCATGGTGTGTATGAATGTCGTGGTAGACTTCAAGGAGACTATCCTGTTTACCTCCCAAATCAAGCACTTATCACTGACATGGGGGAGTTGGTCTAACGATGACAGAAGTTAGACGAGAATATTGGATCCCACGTTTGAAACGACTGGCGAAACGACCAATCAGAAAATGTAACGGATGCAAGCGCTTCCACGCCACAGCATTCGCTCAGCCTCCTCCTACCGGTAACCTTCCTAGAGACAGAACAGAGGGATCTTTGCCTTTTTAAGTCGTAGGTGTTGATTATGCTGACCCTATCCCTATTCGCAGTAGAAGAGGCCGTGAGAAGAAATCATATATTCTACTTTACACCTGTAGTCTGTCAAGAGTCCTCCACCTTGAACTGTTACCAGATTTAACGACAGAGGAGTTCATCCAAAGCCTGAAACTCTTTATTGCCAGACGAGGTCGACCAGGAAAGGTAGTATTCCGATAATGGAAATACATTTGTTGCGGCAGAAAAGTGAGAGCTACGTAAAGTCGAGAAAGACGAGCGGTTCCATGATGAATTGGTCAAATACAAGATTAAATGGCAATTCAACTTATCTCGAGCCCCCTTGGTGGGGAGGCCAATTCGAAAAAATGGTAAGACTAGTTAAACAACAGGCGCGTAGGAAGCATTTAATAAGTGGGTAGGCGAGGAGCGAGCGACGAAGGTACGAGCTCCCAGAAAATGTTTAGATTCTCTAAGGCTCTGAAACGAAATTTCCTGCGTTTTGAGAGAAGCAGTAACCATCAGATTCAATAACCCCCAGGCCAAACAGCCAAACTAAAACATCTGTGAGGAACGGTCTATCTTAAAACCGTTGAACAAATGGCGCTTGTGCAAACCCCCAAAGTAAAAAAAATGCAGAAGTTTAAAAATAAATTATAAATTTGGTAAATAAAGGCGGAGAATGGTAAAGTCGTGCAAAAACGTGTAGCGGCCAAAGGCGCTACGTGCCGCTACAGTTCCTGCGCGCCTGAACAAGCACTGTACAAAACCATCGGAAGCTCTCACCTTAGCTGGAGCGAACTGCAAGAAGTCCTATTATTTAGACATTGAGACTGTTCTCAACAACCGCTCGATGTGCTACCTTGAAGATGATATCCAAATACCTGTGTTGACTCCCAATTTCTTGATGTTTGGACGACCAAATTAGATCCCAGAGCAAGATATACACAATCCATAGACGACACCCCTGAGAAAGAGAGCAAAGTATCTCCAAAAATGCAAGAATGCCCTATGGTCGAGATGATCCTCTGAGTATCTCAAAAGTTTGAGGGAACGACACAATTTGAATCATCAGAGAAAGGAGAATGCCGTGCAATCCGGTGACGTTGTGTTGATCAAAGGAGAAGAACGGAACAGAAGCAAATGGAAGATGGGAATAGTGGAAAACTATTCAAAGAAAGAGAAAAGTAAAGGCAGTGCGCCTGCATGAGAGCTGGCATCATCATCATCATTCTTTACCCTGAGATTGCTCATCTCTTGGGCTGCTTGGTCATTTGAGTTCCCTCTTATTTTGCATCATTCGACGCACTTGTTTTTCATCAATGCCACCAAATAGATTGCTGCAGCGTGTCCATACTGAAGTTGTGCGACGTTCTGGTATCATAAAAAGAAGTTGTTTTTGCCACGAAGAGAATCTTTCCTGGAGCGACACCTTTTCTCCAACACCTTTTCTCCATGGAACTTTCTTGTGATAGAAAGAGAGAGAAGGAAGACCTGAACGTCCAAGCTAAAGAGTTTGTGCCCAGACGACGAGCAGCGAAGATTGCCAAGGAGATAATTAAAATAATTGCTGATGAAGAAGCAGATGACATTATAAGTATAATTGACATTGTTCCATTTTAGTCCTAGTTACAAAATACACTGAAATGAAGCAATGACCGCTTCTCGGAGAGTTTAGTTGTAATCCAGAATCAATATATTTAACTTTATAATATAATGTTTGCGGGTATTTCTTTTGTTCTCACAGGGCCATTAACAACTAATATACCTCATTATACCATTTTTGCTAATCTTACCTCCGTTGACGACAAACCAGGTCTGATTAAAACTAATCATACCCGGTTTGACGCCAACGGAGGTACGATTACGAAAACTGAATTTTAATCAAATCATCATTCAAAGACTCAACACGAGGTCGAGGAACCTCGTCAGAAATTTCGCCAAAATTAATTTTGATACGGTAGATTAGTTGTTAATGCCCTGTGAGAACAAAAGAAATACCCGCAAACATTATATTACAAAGGAATAGCATAAAAAGAGGTGCATTAACCATTAAACGTCCTGCTCGATTCGGGTCATTGAATATGATAATAAGTAAATATTAATACTCATTCGTGCGTCGCGGACGAAGTCAAGCATTTCTCGACAACTCGGCTACAGTAAAAACCCGCTAACAAGAACCTTCATTTTACCCAATCAGCCTGGGATATAGGTTCTTATATTCTTATATGTTCTTTATAAATAAATTCTAAATTTCAGCCTGTGGTTCTTAATAATGGTAGGTTCTTGTTAGCGGGTTTTCACTGTAGTGCACTCTTTTTTTATAAGAATATATTTTATAAGAATATCGAGGCTGAAATTGGCTGAAATTCTGAGATTTTTTTCTGAGACATATTTTTGCGTGTTGAAAATAAAATACAATAAAATCACATAATGTTTTTTTAAATGAACTTTATTTTACCTTTGAAAAGTAGGGAAAATTCTATCATTTTTTTAACAAAACCAGCTATCAGCTAACAGCTAACAAAACGATAAAAACTAGTCTAGTAAATATGATCACATCTATACATATGATCACATCCGTTTTAATTAACTGAAATACTATACTCGGTAATCTAAGAATATTCACAAGAATATTTTCAGCCTAAAATCGCAAGAAAAATAAGAATATCCAGGGCACGAAAAACACTATTTTTATAAAAAGAAATGAGTGTAGCCGTAATGTACTGTAGTATAATATATTATGGCTCGGCTAGTAGCCTTTATGTACTGTAGTATAATATAATATGCTCGACTGGTAGTAGTTGAAAAAGGGCCGTGGATGAACGTTTATTTTGAGTGGAGATGTTGAAAGTAGTTGAAAAATAAGCGTAGTATAATATTTTATGATTTGGCTATAGTAGCTATAATGTACTGCTGTTAAATAGCTTGACTCTGAAGATGACTGCCGCTGAGGCCGTCGAAACGTCATTCACCAACAATAGTCTTTCTCAAGACTACAACAACCTGGACGATCAACTTCACACTTCTAATGATACTCCTAGGTTCAAACCATTTACTACATTATCGGCTAGTAGCCGTAATGTATACTGTATAGTATAACATTTTTTGGGCAAGTATAGCTGTAAAGTAACGTATTTTTATCGTGTTCGTCTGGGCGAGTCAGGATCCCCTACTTTTCAGTTCCAACTTCACTTGTAGTCTTCAATAAAGTTTAAAGAAGTAACATTTGTTGAAATCGTGGTTTATAACCGTCCCAGTTACGAGAGCCTCGCGCAGCAGAGAAACTTAACGTCTCGTAACAATATTATGGCTCGGCTAGTGCAGTATAATATATTATGACAGGGATAGTGATTAGTGGAGTGAAAGTATTAGAGGTTGCTGAAAAACAACCGTGAATTAGCGTTTATTTCGAGTGAAGGTGTTGGAGGTTGTTGAAAAATGGCCGTGAATGCACGAGTGTTTATTTCGAGTAGTGAAGGTGTTGGAGCTAGAGAAAGGGCCGTGAATGAGTGTTTATTTAGAGTTTGGTATTGGAGGTTGGTTGTGTCAAACCTTGCTGGCTAGTTTGTGGCCGTCCCACAATAATATTAAGTTGGACATCTTGAGAAGAAATAAAACAGCGTTGCACTCTTGTGACTCATGGTGGAATAACGTTGGCGGTTAACTTTATTACCAGTTAGTAGCCTAAATTAGTAGCCATGATGTTCTGTAGTGTAATATATTATGACTCGGCTAGTAGCCGTGATGTGCTGTAGTAAAATACAGCTAAATGAATTATCGTTGTTCTCGATAAAGCTATAAAAGGCCAAAGCTAAAACGTCAAAGCAAAGCGCGAAAAGTACGATAATAGCGACAAGTTTTAATTTAGTTGAAATACAGGGGAGACTTGCAGCCAAGAGATAGCTTTGACCTTTTAGCCGTTTGGCCTTTTAGCTTTGTCAAGGCCGACAACGTTAATTAATTTAGCAAAGTGAAAAGGTGGTAAACTGGCCAAGAATTTAGTGACGAAATACTGACGTTTCGAGCGGAGCCCTTCGTCAGAGTAAGATATAAGTATATTATAACTCGGATAGTAGCCGTGATGTACTGTAGTATAATATATAACAACTCGGATAGTAGCCGTGATGTGCTGTAGTATAATATATTATGGCTCAGATAATAGTCGTGATGTACTGTAGTATAATATATTATGGCTCGGATAGTAGCCGTGATGTACTGTAGTATAATATATTATGGCGTGATGTTCTGAAGTATAATATATTATGGCTCGAATAGTAGCTGTGATGTTCTGAAGTATAATATATTATGGCTCAAATAGTAGCTGTGATGTTGTGAAGTATAATATATTATGGCTCAAATAGTAGCTCTGATGTTCTGAAGTATAATATATTATGGCTCAAATAGTAGCTGTGATGTTCTGAAGTATAATATATTATGGCTCAAATAGTAGCTGTGATGTTCTGAAGTATAATATATTATGGCTCAAATAGTAGCTGTGATGTTCTGAAGTATAATATATTATGGCTCAAATAGTAGCTGTGATGTTCTGAAGTATAATATATTATGGCTCAAATAGTAGCTGTGATGTTCTGAAGTATAATATATTATGGCTCAAATAGTAGCTGTGATGTTGTGAAGTATAAATATATTATGGCTCAAATAGTAGCTGTGATGTTCTGAAGTATAATATATTATGGCTCAAATAGTAGCTGTGATGTTCTGAAGTATAATATATTATGGCTCAAATAGTAGCTGTGATGTTCTGAAGTATAAATATATTATGGCTCAAATAGTAGCTGTGATGTACTGAAGTATAATATATTTGGCTCAAATAGTTGCTGTGATGTTCTGAAGTATAATATATTATGGCTCAAATAGTAGCTGTGATGTACTGAAGTATAATATATTATGGCTCGGATAGTAGCCGTGATGTGCTGTAGTATAATATATTATGGCTCAAATAGTAGCTGTAATGTTCTGAAGTATAATATATTATGGCTCAAATAGTAGCTGTGATGTTCTGAAGTATAATATATTATGGCTCGGGTAGTAGCCGTAATTTTGCTGTAGTATAATATATTATGGCTCGGATAGTAGCCGTGATGTACTGAAGTATAATATATTATGGCTCGGATAGTAGCCGTGATGTACTGAAGTATAATATATTATGACTCGGATAGTAGCCGTGATGTGCTGTAGTATAATATATTTAGTATAATATATTATGGCTTCGCAAATAGCCGTGATGTACTAAGCTTTTTGTGTTGTAGTATAATATATTGTGATGGACATGTCTGATTTTGTCTTGCATATAATTTAAACGTGTCGATCGTATGCAAACATTGTGAATGATGTTACCGGTACGTTGTTTTCGTCATTTAGATTATATAGTTATGGAGTTGCTTTTGTCTTTTTTCTAAGTAAGGTATTTGTCGTTAGTGAGTCAGTCAATCAGTCATCATGTTCGTGTTAGTCTGGGCGAGTCAGGTCGCCTATACTTCTTAGTTCTAACCGTTATATTAACTATGGTTCCAACTTCGCTTGTAGTCTTCAATAAAGTTTAAAGAAGTGACATTTGTTGGAATCGTGATTTATAACCGTCTCAGTGGTTCAGTATATAAAAAGATCCCGCTCCGTTACGAGATCCTTGCACAGCAGAGAAACTTAACGTCTCGTAACAATATTATGGCTTGGCTAGTAGTCGTAATGTACTGCAGTATAATATATTATGGCTTGGCTAGTAGTCGTAACTTACTCAGGAGTATAATATATTATGGCATGGATAGTGGAGTGAAGGTGTTGGAGGTAGTTGAAAAAGTACCGTGAATGAGCGTTTATTTCGAGTGAAAGTCTTGGAGTAGTTGAAAAATGGCCGTCCCATAATAAGATTAAGTTGGACATCTTGACAAGAAATAAAACAGCGCTGCATTCTTGTGACTCTTGGTGGAATAAAGTTGTGCCATTACGGTTAACTTTATTACCAGTTAGAGCCTAAACATTTTTAATTTTCTAAAAATGAAATATATTTTACAAAGAGAAGTTTTCAATTCGATATGGTTCGAATAATTACCCAGAAGTGTCCCACAATAATTATCAAAGATAACTCTCTTTACAAATGAGTTATTTCACTACCTTATGTTATCACTTATCAAACACTTCGTTAAAACTACACGTCTTATTGAGTCATAGTGACAGCTTTAGATGAAATACTAAAGCCTAAAGAACAAATAAAAATAAATGGAATATTTCCGCTAAAGGTTGAACGCATTATATAACACAAAAAATTTGAATATTATAATTTTTGGAAGAATCCCACAATATTTAGAACGAAGACCTCTCTTTAACTATGTATTACCGACTGAAGTCAATTGATGCTAAGGTATTGACTGCCGTTAAATGTGTTTCATAAATGCATTACGTAGCTGTAGTACTTTGGTATACGGCACTGAATAGCGACAGGGTTGTCTTTATAAATGCACACCACACGTAGCTATAGTAAGCGCTGAGGAAGAAAGCTCCAGTAAGTAGAGCTACATCAATCTTCAAACAGAATAAAAAAAGCGGAACTATACTGCAGATAAATAATCAGGTTTAATGTCTTAATAAAAACGTCGTACGTAATAAAAATTGAATATGGTAATTAGTTGAAAGAATCCCACAATATTTAGCACGAGAACATCTCTTTAATAATGGGTCATTACCGACTGAAATCGGGTCATAGTACTGACAGTTATTAAATGTGTTTCATAAATGCATTACGTAGCTAGTTTAGTACTACAGCGCTGAATAGCCACAGGGTTGCATTTATAAATGCACACAAGTAGCTATAGTAAGTGCCGAGGAGAGAAGCTCCAGCATATGGAACTTTTAATCTCAAATACTTCAACCACAAACAAAATGAAAAAAGAGTAATAATATTGTACATAAATTTATCATCGTGAACAGTTTAACATTTATATTGTCAATTATATCTTCTTCCTTTCTTTCTTTCTTTTGCCATCCTTCTGCCTTTTCTGTACCAACATTTCTTCATTGCTTCCACAGGCACTCGAACCACTGGTGTGATCATGCAGTCACACGCTTTACCGCATCCGCCACCCAAGCTTGCGATGAAGACTCTTGGCAAATTGCTATTTTCCCCCTTTAAGAATAAAATGAAACAAAAAAAAAATTAAACTAAAATCACTAAAATAAACGGTTTTTAAAAGATACTGAACATTATATGACAAACAGTGATTAACAAGACAACATTACAGTAAAAATGTACAGGAAATGCAGCGTTTAAAGACTTTTATCGGATTTTATAGAGTACTATAGTTCAGTGAGATCAAACACGCGTGGTGGGGTCACGAGGGGAAACTGGGTGGGGCGGGCGGTCACCAAACTCGAAGGAGACGCCATTTTGGAGAAGCTTCGAATCCCATAACTGTAATTTGGATGGGAAATAATGGCTATAAAAAGAACCTAAGACGTCCGAAAAACTCTTAAAAGGAACCTAATACGTCCAGAATGCCGAAACCGAAGTTTTGAAGAAATTCGATGAAAGACTTGGGAAAAAATGGCTTCATGAAGAGACCATGTGGCCGGACGACAATATGGCCGGCCGAATCCTCAAAGATTGCAAACATGAAAAAAATTATTTTACTGGCAATAGAAGACAGCGATATAATATCTCAACTAATCTGTAAGTAAAGTATCTCAATTGGAAAACATTTGAACCTTCTTTTAATTTTTAAACAAAATTTTATGAAATTCCAAATTTCGCCCAGACTAATTTGCGACATTTTGTCTGAGCTAATTAATTATTCATGTTCTTCTTGCCGTGCTTCATTTATTTATTTATTAGTTTAAATAAGTGTTTTACTGTTAAAATAAATCAATTCTCTTAAAATAAATCAATTCTCTTAAAATAAATCAATTATATTAAAATAAATTATGTTAAAATAAATAAATTATATTAAGATAAATAAATTGTGTTAAAATAAATAAATTATGTCAATAAATAAATTGTGTTAAAATTAATAAATTCTGTTAAAATCAATAGATGCTGTTAAAATAAATGAATTCTATTAAAATAACTAAATTCTGTTAAAATAAATAAATTCTGTTATAAAAAATTGTGTAAAAATAAATGAATTCTGTTAAAATCAATAAATTCTGTTGTATATAATAAATAAATTTAGTTAAAATTTAAATCTGGATATTTTGATGTCATATATTGAAATCAAACTATTAAATCTTATATTCTACTCTTTATGTTTCACCCTCTAAAAAAGGGCCTTTGCTCAAAACCTCCTACACATTATTTTGGTAGTACACCAACCTTTTTAGAGTATTAAATGTATTAAATCTTACTGTGGAAATCACCAAACTATAGAAAGGGTGAAATCTTCAAATCACTGCCACACCCACAAACATTCAACAAAGAATGGAAATTATGCAGAACTTTTGAAAATATACTTTGTAAATAAAGGCAGTAGAATAATTACCGCAAAGAAAAAATCCCATAGAAATCTTGAAGAAAAAACACTGATAAACACTGACGGATGTGGTACTAAATATTTTCTCGATCCTAACAATTTTGTCAGGTAGTTGATTATTTTTGTCTACCTTGTGATAATTCCCTATTCTTAATATTAACAAAACCATTTGACTGATAATTGACTGATATTATGTGACTTGAAATCCAACAAGTATACATTAGACTCAAACCAATACAAAACTATCAAAAGTAACTTTGCTAAGCCAACTGAGTCCTGGTAGCTCAGTGGTTGGAGTATCTGGTAGCTCAGTGGTTGGAGTATCTGGCTAGTAATTGGAAGGTTTTGGTTTGATCCACACTGATCATTGCTCAAATTTTCCTGAGTTATTTACAGCTTATACAGCAACAGTTTAACAAGTTACAAAATATCAAGCTGAAACTTAACATTAACTAGTTATTACTTTGTTTATAACTTGTTTGTTTTCAAATCCTTGTTTGTTGAATGGTTGTGGGTATGGCAGTGATTCAAAATGTTCTCGCCTTTCCATAGTTTGGTGATTTCCATAGTATTTATTTAACTTATTTTTTAATTTGTTAATTAATATTATCTGATATTATCCTGTATTTGTTTATTTATTCAGTAGATGTTATACATTTGGCATTATTAATTCTAATCATTTGTCATTATGTTTTCAGATTTACCTAAAAAGATGGCAAGAGACCAAAGTCCATACAAAACCCAAGAGACAAGTCTCCATACAAGATAGCCCCGAAGACAAGACCTTATGCCAAGTCGACCCTAAAGACAATGCCACAACACAAAACTGAAATGCAGGACCTCTGGTGAGTTGCTAACTTCTTAAAATAAATGCAGTACATATTTCAATGAGATCAAACAGAATCTGTTACATAATTATTTTATATTCTTAATTTTCAACATATAAATGTCATCTCCGAAAATGATTAGGAATGTAATTTAAAGCTTTTTCATATTTTGCGTCGTTCTTGAGATATTTAGACTTATGAGACATTTTTAGAAAATCAAATATATCTTTGAAATTATTCTACAAAATCAGTTGAAACTTTGCACATTTACAAGAAACCTAACATTACATCGAAATAGTGATGCCAAATTAATTTACTATTTCTAATTTCTTGATTTCTTAAAAATGCATAAAGCTCTTTACATCATAGGCTACTTCATTTGCATATCACATAAGTCTAAATATCTCAAGAACAATGTGAGATATGAAAGAACTCTAAATTGCCATTGCTAATAATTTTCAGAGTTCATTTAAATAAGACAAGCTTAATTTTCGTTTCGTAGACACTTTAAACAAAAGCTATTGTTATTTGACCTTGAACTGAAAGCAGACTTTGCAATTATTTATTTGGACATGTAGGGATATTGTATTTCTATGCCTAAGCTAAAAAGACCATTATAATAAATATGTTCTATCATATTACAGCATTGTTGTTGAGAAACAAGTAGGATTATAAGTTTATTTAGTTATAATTTAATAATATATTAAATATTTAATATATTAATAATATATATAGCCCCTAAACCTATAATATATGTAGCCCATAAACCTATGACCACATTGCAACATATACTGACTAATGTAAAAGACAAAGAACAGACTCACAAAAGGGTGCAATTTACAAGATCAAATGTGTCAACTGCCAGGACACTAATAAATTGGTGAGACTGGCAGAAACCTAAAAATCAGGTTAGCTGAACACAAACAAGCTACTAGAAATGGGGACAGAACTAACATTGCTGAACACCACATACAAACGAAACCCAACATTGACTGGGACTCAGCTGAACGTATCACTTTCAGTACCAACTACAAACAGCAACATACAATAGCAAGTTGGTATACCAACTTGGAACATATACCACTTAACAGATCACAACAATTACCAACACCTTACAAAAGACTTCTTCATACGCACCAAATAAAAATAGACACACCAACAAACAATATAGGAATATAGGTCATGCTTAACTCATGATGCAACACCCACTCAAATGACTTTATTATGACACAAACAAACAATAACATAATGAACCAGACATATAATATATATAGGCAAACCTATCAAACATGCTTTACTTGACTCTGAAGATGACCATCGCTGAGGCCCGTCAAAATATCAGTCACCAACAATAGTCTTTCTCACGACTACAACAACCTGGATGATCAACGCTTCACACTTCTAATACATTTAATGTATAGATGTGTATAAATACAACTGTAAATGTTTCATATACAGTATTTTTTGGGGGAAACCAGTAGGATTTTAAGTCGATTTATTTATAATTTATTGAATATTAAAGTTTATTAATGTACTGTATAACTTGATGAAACAAGCAGTTGTGTTTTATTTGGATTAAAACCACAGAGGAGTATCCCAACTGGTGTTAGACCTGATAGAACATGTGCTGTGAGTTTTGTGAAAAACATTTAATGACATTAAATTTTATTGTTGATGTGAGAAACTTAAATGTTGTTAAAGGACATTGGCAACAAAAATTAAGTTTGTCTAATATGAAAGAAAAATGATAGAGCAACACCTTTTACAACTTTTCCGTATTTTACTTTGTTTTTGAAATATTTCAGTTTGTTTGATATGTAAATGAGATGGCCTCTGACGTCAGGTGTGGGGTAGAGAATTTTCACTCATTAAAAAATGTATTATAATACATCTATATCTCAGTGATTGCCAAGTTTACAACGTTCATTATCATGGGGAGTTATTATACACACATTTTCAAGTAAATTTGTGGAACAAACTTGAAGATGGAACTAATATTTTAATGAGTTAAAATTCTCCATCCCACACCATCAGATGTCTGAGAGGCCATCTCATTTACATATCAAACAAACTGAAATGTTTCAAAAACGAAGTAAAATATGGAAAAGTTGCAAAAGGTGTTGCTCTATCATTTTACGAGTTCTTTCATATTAGACAAACTTAACTTTTGTTGCCAATGTCCTTTAAGTAATACAAAAACCATAATCATATTATGACAATCTTTATATAAAAATTGTTATGCACCTACAGTAACAGTGGGGGAAATGTTTGGACAATGTAAACTAATTTTGCAGCTCTCATTTGACACTTTTCTCAATGACATTAACTATATAAATGCATTTTAAAGAGTTAATTAAGTCAACTTCATTTTACTTTTTTAATTAAAATTTTATTAATTTTAGTGACCATTGTGCACTTGGCATTAATTATTTCTAATCATTTTGTTATCATTATTTCCAGATTAACCTAGAAAATGCCAATACAGGACCCCAAGCAAGACAACGCAACAGGCAAACCAATAGCAAGAGATACGCTCCCATACAAGACACGATCCCATGCAGACAAGCAACTTCCAAGAGATATCATCAACAATTGTGAGTTCCTGTATGTACTGTAATATAGTAACCATTATAAAATAACATTTTGAAAAGGTGTGATTGGCTAAAAGCCATGTTTCTATAACTGTATAGATACAAGAAAGTTTTACTGCCATTCGTTAAGTCAAACAAAAGTTTGCTAAACGTTTAAGACAACATTCATGCGTTTCTTTTCAAATGAATAGCTCTTTCTCTCACAATACCGTTACATTCACAGCTTGCATTTAATAAATAGGAATAAGGTTCATTTATTAAATTAATGAAAATTAATTTAATGAACTAACCACATTCAAATGTTTTACTTTTTCAAAATGTTATTTTATAAAAGAAATAGAAAACATTTTCTGTGCTTGAACCATACAAACTGTATGGTTGAAACAGAAAGTGTTTTCTGCTTCTTAAGCATGTGATCAAAGAGGTTCCCTTACCTTTACATAACAAGTGGTCGTAACATACTTGTTCTAGTTTTTTTCATTTCTCACCTAAAACAAAATGATAGAGCACAAAAACTGTATCAATTTGGACTTGTCAAAACAATAGAAAATGTGATGATACTGTAAGAGACCCTCTTTGATGTTTGTTTAATGTTTGTTATTGGTAATTAGGTTTGAGAGCAAGAAGGGATGTGTCGGATCCAGATACTCAGTAAAACTCCTCTTAATAAGTCACGCAAATCTTTTGTGATAATTGTGGGTGGCGGAAAGAGCGGTTTTGTGGAGGTAGGCGCCCCCAGAAAAGATTCCACGTGTTTCACCTAGTCGATATACATGCACAATAAATTGAACAATTAGCACTTGTATAGTAAATCAAACACTAAAATTTATCACTGCAAGTGCATACATATATTGATGTTCAACTCCAGCATGCAATTAATTTCAAATTGACCATCGCTTGTATGCCCAGAGATGTATATGCAATACCAGTGGTAAATGTAACTATTGTTTATCGTTACGCATATGTTACAAAAGAGAATAAAACAAATAAACATAAGCCCCCCTAGGCTCAATGCTGTATATGTGACTTACGACACTCCTATACCCTTTGTAAAGCTTCGTCGGGGAGCTATAGCTGTCTAATATCTTGGCCCCGACTCAGATTTCCTGCCCAAGGTTTTTCCTAAATGGTTTTCCTGGGCAGGTTTTTTCTGGCCTCCCTGATATGTCAGCTGCCCAGGGTGCCGTAAATCACAATACAGCAAAAAAACCCGAAAAAAAACAACTGGAAAAGATGGTTTCTCACGGTTATGAAGTATACATAAGAACACCTCGCTCCAGCATTAAGACCATAATCACATTTGTACATATAGACGTAATATAGACGCTTCACGTGGGGATCTCCTCTTCGATTCGATCAGTGGCGGAAAGTGGTTTCCCCTTGACCACACGTTGCCCACGGTGAAGCACACACTCCGGTGACGGAGAGCAATAACCTTCATGTATTGATGCTTTGATAAAGGCAGTCAAAACGAGAATGAGCTAGCCTGTTTTTTTTGCCAGCCTTAAGGCTTGTTGCCTTGGAATGTCCGGTTAGGTTAGATCCTATTAGATAACTTGTGCGTGCGCTTTTAGCAAATGTTAGGAGCGATAAGCGCGACAGACACAGGGGGTTGTTGGTAGATTGCACTATTGCGTGAGAGTATTTAGATGTTGCTTCTAATTAATCCCAATTTATCTAGTTAATAAAAATTGGCACTATACACATCTGGTTACTTCAGCTATTCGGTTTAATCTGGTATCCGTAGTATCTGGCACATCCCTTACTAAGTAACTTTAAGAATATATTGTTGTAAGAGCAGAGACTATTTTATAATGCTCCTAATACGTCTTTTATTATTATTACTATTAAGTTTTATTTATTAAAGGTACATTTACACACTGTGATTAATCAGGCTGATTTATGGTTTAGATACATGGTGAGGAGAGTAAGGATTATGAGACCACAAATCATTCCTTTGACAGTTTCTCATCCTTAACATGCATCTAAACCATAAATCAGGCTGATTAATCACAGTGTGTGAATGTGCTGCTTAAGACCAAACAAATAGAGTGTTTTCACTTGATGTCATGACCACACTGCTAAGTTTGTTATATGCACAGTTTCTTCTGTGTGAAATTCTCATGGCACCACACAACAATTACCAACACCTTACATACACAATGAACAAAACACCCACCTATGTACAAACAAATATAGGCAAATCGTTTTACTTGGCTGTGAAGATGACCGCCGCTGAGGCTGTTGAACAGTCAGTCTTTCTCAAGAATGCACACACCCAGTTTGCAAACAAATATAGGCAAAGCTATCACTTTTTTACTTGACCATGATGACCTCCTCTGAGGCTGCTAGTCACCAACAAATATTTCTCAAGACTACATTTCTAACTTCAAACATATTCCACACCCAGTTTACAAAGTAAGCAGTCTATAATTTGAAGTGAAAACACTCTATTTTAATATATATATAGAACTTATTCATAAATGGCGGTCAATTTAATATTCATTTATGTGTAAGGCAACATTTGGGCTCAAAAGAGCCACCCAAATAGGAAATCTGATTGGCATAGTGGCTAGGTGGGTTAAGTTTTCTTTTCTTTTAAATTTTATTTTGGATTATTCTAATTTTTAATTATGGGGATGTGAGGACTGGTGTACACTGTAGGAATCAGTTAGCTCAACAGATGGGATTCATCATGTGCTGCAATAATGCCATGCGTTTTCCTCTGCTGAGGCTCAACAGATGGGATTCATCATGTGCTGCAATAATGCCATGCGTTTTCCTCTGCTGAGGGGGTGGTAGTGGGATGGGAGAACTGGGGTGGGGGCCCGCATGATCAGGTGAAACGGAGTGTGTGGTAAGTGTGTTGGTGGGCAAAGGGAAAGGACAGAGTGTGAGGGGTAGTTAGGTAGTGAGGCAGAGCAGGCAGTGAGGCAGTTAGGGCTTAGCTAGGGACTTAGCTAGGGACTAGTTGGGTACTGGGTCTATTATAATGTAATGCATGTTTTCTGATTTGCATATGGGATAATTTGCATGTTTCACAAATTTGCATGTTTCAGTTGCCTTTACACAAGCAATCATGGAAGTAGTTGTTGTTATCTTTAGTCTGGCCACAGCTCACTTAGTGCTACTCCTACTTTTATTATGAGTAGCACTAATTGGCCAGTTTAACTTTGTTGTATTTTAGTTTTTATCTTAGTTGCTCAAGCTAACTCACTTAGTGTTACTCTTACTTTAAGTATGAGTACCACTAGGGGAGTTAGCTTGGGCAGTTTAACTTTGTTGTATTTTAGTCTTAATGCCCCAGCTGGCTCCCTTAGTGCTACTCCTACTTTTAGTAGGAGTAGCGCTAGGGGAGTCAGCTGGGGTAATAATTTTTTAAGTATAGTAGAATTCCCATGGGAATTGAATTTTTTATTAAAGAGGAGTCATTGATTTTTGTAAATATTTATTGAAAAAAAAACAACAATTGTAAATAGAGTAATTACAACTTGAATAAATTTTTACAAAGGAAAAACTTTTGTATTTGTGTGAATCATTAAAGAGAACATGCATTGGCTGATAAGAAAATACCTAACAGCATTGTCAAGAATTTGACACCAATTCAGTAAAAGTAAAACACTGATTTACTGGCATTGAACTCAGAAACAACAGCTATTAGTTATTGCTAAAGATGACTGCTCTTTTTAACTCAAGTACAAGTATTATACTCAAAAGAGATTAACAATTGTGCAATGAAATAAACATGGTAAGCTGTTTTTCACAGCAAACCCTGACATTTATTCACAAATTATTTGCAAATTGAAATGAAAGAACATGGCTGTTGAATTATGATGTCTTTTTAATTTCCACGAAGATCATTTTCAATGTTCAAAGCAATAAAATAACAAAATGGAATTCATACAGCCATAGATCTCTCTCTTTTTAACCTGACTACCGTCATTGTCATTGAAAGATGAACACTCTCAATCAAAACATGTTCTTTGGCAATGTCAAATTGAAATGTTTCCCTGGCACATGTGACAAGTTTTATCTGAGTCAATTGGTCAAAGCAATCCAGGTCTGACCAAGTGTGTCAATTTCAAAATGGTCAAAGGGGGAACTGTAGTCAAAAAACAAATAATATTTAAATCAAAGACCTTTGAGTAAGTGTTATGTTTAGAAATGTTAATAATTTGATATCTGCTCTTGCACTCAAGAAACAACTTCAGGCTTTCTGGCAATCCTACTTTTCCTATTAATTTTTTCTATTTTTTATACTAAAGTATGCCTTGATTTTCCTACTTTTCTCTTAAAATCCTAGTTTTTTGTTTCATAAAATCCGTTTGCTTTTGTTTTGATATTACATGTAGTATTTTCGCCTGGCTTGATATAAACCACTGAATTTTATAAAAAAATATGGTTGGATTGTATTTTTGTCATTTCAAATTAATCACGAAAAATTCCTACTTTTGTACGACGTTTTTGTACATTTCCTACTTTTCCTAAAATTTTAGTCCTACTTTCATCCTACTTTTTGCCAGAATGCCTGCAACATTTTCATTCTCATATTTTATGCTTCTGGACAGCACCATTTTAGAGTTTCCTTGACAGCTGCTCAAAGTTGATGTACAGCAGCAGTTTTCTTTTTCAATTTTGACATCATTGAGTGCAAAGAACAAAATGATGTCAAAAGCACTCAATGATGTCAAAATTTAATACTCCCATTGCACATCAACTTTCAGCCATCAAGAAAACTCTAAAATGGCAGTGTGGAGAAGCATAAAATACAAGACTGAAAATGCTATTTCTCGATTACAAGATCATCATTAACATTTCTAAACATACTTAAAGGCCCTTTATTTAAATGTTAATTGACTACAGTTCCCCTTTAACTTTGACATTATATACAGAACATGTTTTCCTCAATAGTGTTCACATGTAGATGACAATCATGGTATTAATAATGGTTAAAACTAAAGAACTTTGTTCATGCTGCTGCTAGGAGGCGATTCAAATATTATTCGGAAAGACTTGAAAATGGTCCGAATTTTCTGATTATCAATCACACTGCCATAAAACATTTCATACTTTTTATGAAATAATAATAATCTAGTACTGTGGAGGCATTCATTGATATTTTCTTGGAAACATGCAATGGATTTATACATTTTTTTAAATCAATCTAAAAGAAATCTTGGAATTTCAGAAAATCGTACTGTGAAATGTAACTTGATATTTTTATCACCTTCACAGTAAAAAATATTTTATCACCTTCAGCAGCAAAACAAAAAGCAAAGTGCTTTAATTTTAATAGTGCCTATCTTGTGTTTGGTTTTTTTATACATTTCTGATAAAAATTGCTTAATATTATCAACAACTAAAGTTTCAATTGAAGTGTAAAGTTGATTGTCCAGGTTGTTGTTGTCTTGAGAAAGATTATTGTTGGTGACTGACGTTTTGACTGAGTGGTCATAGACGCTACTAAAATATTTAATGTATGGTCACTGCTGTAGGTCTCTTTGCTCATGTTGTTTTTTGTGGTTGTTCCGTTCAACAAAGTTAGTATTGTAGTTGTTTTAAGAAACATGTGCCAAAGAGGTTCCTTTTTGTTGTGCATAATTTTGAGCGAACTACTATTGTTGAGTGAACTATTAAGACTATTAGATGTGTGAAGTTGATCGTCCAGGTTGTTGTAGTCTTGAGAAAGACTATTGTTGGTGACTGACGTTTCGACGGCCTCAGCGGCGGTCATCTTCAGAGTCAAGTAAAGCGTGTTTGTCAGGTTTGCCTATATAAAGCGTGTTTGTCAGGTTTGCTTATACAAACACGCTTTACTTGACTCTGAAGATGACCGCCGCTCAGACCGTCGAAACGTCGGTCACCAACAATAATCTTTCTCAAGACTACAACAACCTGGACGATCAACTTCACACATCTAATGATACTCCTAGGTTCAAACCATTTACTTTACTACTGCGACTATTGTTGGTGACTGACATTTTTACGGCCTCAGCGGTGATCATCTTCAGAGTCAAGTAAAGCATGTTGCAAAGTGGTCATAGGTTTGTGGGCTACACATATGTTGCAATGTCATATAAAAGTTGTGCTTCTCTTGTCTCCATGATTGTTGCTTTGTACTGTTAGGTTGTAGGATGATTGATCCAGCAGTCTATCAGTGTGTGTTGGTTTTCCGTAAACACTAGTCTTTAGTTTGTTTTTGCACATATTGCCAAACAGTCTAGAAAAGGAAGAGCTCCATTCTCCTCAACTTATTTGGTAATTATGTTTGTATGTAAGTTGTGAGGGCATGTTCATCTATGGCTTGTACGCAATCTCAGCAACCATGACAGAGACTGGAGATACCATAGTGCTTGCAGTGTGTGCGGTTGTACTGAAAATGTTGTCAGTGGGTAAAGGAAATGTATCTCAGCACTTTTTGTTTGTGTTTCGTTAAGTTGTTGTCGCATATTGAGGAAGATTGTGTGGCAGAAGACACCATACTCCTTGTGTCATCTTTCATTGTCTCTGGTATGTCTCATTGCTGAGCTAAGGCAGCCTCAATGCTGGACACAACAGTCTTGGTCGGTATTATCGTGTTGTCAAGTGTTTCAGTCCATATGACAGTACTTGTTTCCCAGTTTCGTCTAGAGGGCGGGAAGAAACATTTCTCACCCAGTTGTTGTCACTTCTGTGTCAATTATGTTTTTTGTTGCGTTGTGATCGTTCAATTTTTTTGTTGGTATCTGTTTTGGAAGTCTGTCCCAGTTCTGTTGGATAGTTTATGTAAAATCGTCCTGCTAAAGTTGGTTTACTAATCACAGGAAGTGACATCAACCCAGACACACACAAAGATATTGTAGAGTGATTCAACAGTGAAATACGAAGAGAGTTTTCTCTGACCCTCGACCTGTTTAGAAAAAATGTTCAATTCACAAACTCTCTTCATGTTTCACTGTTAAATCACTGTACAACGTCTTTGTTTGTCCCTGAGTTGATGTATAGGGAAATATGGCATAAAGATGAAAAGTTAGCTGATGATAATATTAAGCAATTTTATTTAAAGAGAGAGACACATTGCTTAATATTAAGCAATTAATATTAAGCTCTTTCATAATGGCTGCCATTTTAAATATTATTTTATGCACATATAAATTAGCCTTTATAACAAGCCTGGAAATACTGTAATTATTCTTGCCGTACCTGTCAGAATGACCAGCGCTATGTCTCCAAACTTAGCGCAATGTCTCCAAAGTTAGCGTAATGTCTCCAAAGTAAGCGTAATGTCTCCAAAGTTAGCGTAATGTCTCCAAAGTAAGCGTAATGTCTCCAAACTTAGCGTAATGTCTCCAAACTTAGCGTAATGTCTACAAACTTTGTAGCGTAATGTCTCCAAACTTTGTAGCGCAATGTCTCCAAACTTTGTAGCGCAATGTCTCCAAACTTAGCGTAATGTCTCCAAACTTAGCGTAATGTCTCCAAACTTAGCGTAATGTCTCCAAACGTAGCGTAATGTCTCCAAAGTTAGCGTAATATCTCCAAACTTAGCGTAATGTCTCCAAACTTAGCGTAATGTCTCCAAACTTAGCGCATGTCTCCAAAGTTAGCGTAATGTCTCCAAACGTAGCGTAATGTCTCCAAACTTAGCGTAATGTCTCCAAACTTAGCGTAATGTCTCCAAAGTTAGCGTAATATCTCCAAACTTAGCGTAATGTCTCCAAAGTTAGCGTAATGTCTCCAAACTTAGCGTAATGTCTCCAAAGTGAGCGTAATGTCTCCAAACTTAGCGTAATGTCTCCAAACGAAGCGTAATGTCTCCAAACGAAGCGTAATGTCTCCAAACGTAGCGTAATGTCTCCAAACGTAGCGTAATGTCTCCAAACGTAGCGCAATGTCTGCAAAGTTAGCGTAATGTCTCCAAACTTAGCGTAACGTCTCATAACGTAGTGCAATGTCTCCAAAGTTAGCGTAATGTCTCCAAACTTAGTGCAATGTCTCCAAACTGAGCGTAACGTCTCCAACGTTAGCGGAATGTCTCCAAACGTACAGTAGCGTAATGTCTCCAAACGAAGCGTAATGTCTCCAAACGTAACGAAATGTCTCCAAAGTTAGCGTAATGTCTCCAAAGTTAGCGTAATGTCTCCAAAGTTAGCGTAATGTCTCCATGCAAACTTAGCGCAATGTCTCCAAACTTAGCGCAATGTCTCCAAACGCAGCGTAATGTCTCCAAACTTAGCGTAATGTCTCCAAACGTAACGAAATGTCTCCAAAGTTAGCGTAATGTCTCCAAACTTAGCGCAATGTCTCCAAACGTAGCGCAATGTCTCCAAACGTAGCGTAATGTCTCCAAACCTAGCGACTTAGTGCAATGTCTCCAAACTGAGTGTAACGTCTCGTAACGCAGCATAATGTCTCCAAAGTTAGCATAATGTCTCCAAAGTTATCATGTCTCCAAAGTTAGCATAATGTCTCCAAATTTAGCGCAATGTCTCAAAACGTAGCGTAATGTCTCTGTACAACACGAAATGTTTTACTTTCACAAAAAGTTGAGTATAATCTTCGGACAAGATGAACATCGGACAAAATGACAGACACAATTAACATTTTAACTGTCAAATCTCTAGAAATGGATATTTGTAGCGGACAATGTCCGTGACCGGCCGCTAATATCCAGGCTTGCTTTATAACGTCGTTGGGAAGCAAAGATTAAGTTGAATTGCCGACACACAAACGAGGCCATAAAGGCTAATTAAGATGCACGTAGAGGAATATTCAAATTGGTCGCCATTATGAAAGAGGTCTATAGAAAGCCCAAACACTAGATAGATACTTTACCAAAAACAAGGTTGTGTTATCCAAAGAACTAAAGACAATGGATGGATATAGAGAGGAGGTACAGTATTGGAGAGTTGTACAGCGGAGGGAAGGTCCTTTTGAGTTATCCCGTTTAGTCTTGTCCTGTTGAACAAGGATAACTATGCTGCACACTAACGGAGATGAGATACACATGCATATATTTGAAAAACTCATCCCACCAAAAGTGACTAGTACACCACATCTGTTATTAAATATTTTATGCATATTCTGAATATTTTAATTTAAAATTCATTTTGTCTAAAATTCTTGCTAATATACAAGCTGGTTCATAATAAGTGTATAATTAAACTAACATTTAACGTGCTTTTTTAATCCTTTAGATTCTGTTAAGTGAAATTGACGGTACCGAAAAAGATGGCGGCTGTACATTTTACCTGAATACTTTGCGACCTTAAATCACGTGTAATAACAGCTAAACATTGTTTACCTTGTAAACATGAACTAAATACGTAAAAGCTTCCTTTTTACCAAACTTAATCTTTTTGAAACTCTATCTTCTGCTATTTCTACGAGATTCAATGTTTACAGCGCGCAAGGAATTATGGTTAAATGTATCAGTCGCCATCTTTTTCGGTACCGTCAATTGATTATCTACAAATTAGTTCAAATCAGGTTTTTGGGTTGTAAACCTCTAATTATACTAATATATAATATTATACACTATTTTTAGGAAGTTCACAATGTCAGTTTAGGTAATATATTTTTATAGTTGGGACATAATTATTTTATCAACAATAATGGACAAAGTATTATAATTAAAATAACATTTAAATGTCAACCTGTAATTTTAGTTTTTTATATTCTCTTAACTGATATTAATAAAGTACAAATTAGTTCTAATCAGGTTTTCTGGTTGCAAACTTTCAAAATTTATTATACTATTACAGTATGTAATATTATACACTGTTTTTAGGAAGTTCACAATGTCTATAGACCTCTTTCATAATGGTTGCCAGTCTAAATATTCTTTTATATGCATGCAAATTAGCCTTTCTGGCCTCGTTACAAAGCAAAGATTCTTTGGAATTACAGACACACGAACGAGGTAAGAAAGGCTAATTTAAATGAATATAAAAGAATATTTAATGTGGGTGCCATTATGAAAGAGGTCTATGCTTTAGGTAATACATCTTTATACAGTAGTTAGGAAATAATTTATAAACAATAATGCGCAAGTATTATCTAGAAAGAGAATCTTTTGGCATTATACGTTTTTGCATAAATGGTAATAAATACAATTTGTCTATCTCATTCTTATGTTAATCTTACTTGCCTGCCTGCCTAGCCTTGACTGAGATTTTCTCAGTAAGATCTATAGTAGTAAGGCTTTTAGCTTTCAATTATAGTTTATAATATACATAGAAGTAAATCAATACAGACATAATATGCACAAAACATCTGGCAGTTGTGTTTTAAAAGATGCCTCTGGGAAAAGGGTTGTGGGAAGAATGGATTTAGAAAGTTCTTTGGATAATACAACTATTAATGTCAGGTTAAATCTCTTAAAAGTATAATTACTTACTGTACCTGTTGAAAAGACAGTCTGCAACAGCCAGGAGGACCTGTTCTCTTACATTACGAGTACACACAAATACAAGGAAAGACAATGATTTGAGATAACAAAAACCAAACCTGCAATCACACATGCAGGGATTTGCATGTGCATAGAGTCAAGTAACATGTGTTTGTCAGGTTTGCCTATACTGTACGTCTGGTTCATTACATCATCATTTGTTTGTCATAATTAGTGTGAGTGGGTGTTACATCATGTGTTAAGCATGGGCCTATCATTCATTGGTGGGTTTATTGTTCGAAGAAGTTTTTTGCAAGGTGCTGGTAATTGTTGTGTTCAACTTTCTAATGTAAGTCTCTGTTTGTAGTTGGTACTAAAGACAATACATTCAGCTACATGTAAGTCTCAGTCAATATGTGGAGTTCAGCAATGTGACGAGTTTCAAGTAGCTTGCTAGTGTTCCGCTAATCTAACTTTTAGGTTTCTGCTGGTCTCACCAATAGAAGTGTCCTGGCAGTTGGCACATTTGATCTTGTAAATTGCAACTTGTCTTTTGTAAGGCTGTTCTTTGTCTTTCACGTTAGTCAGTACACATGTATATGTTGCAAAGTGCAGGTCATAGGTTTATGGGCTACAAGTATGTTGTAACTTGTAAGGTTGTAAAATATATGCAATAGTTTCTGATGTACCAGTACCTTTAATATACAGTATATGGTGTTGTTGTAGTTGTCACGGTTGTCCTGCTGTTGGTCTCATTGTTTTTGAGGCTGTTGCGTTCAATAAAGTTAATTATTGTAGTTAGTGTTGCAAAACATGCACCGAAGACATTCGTTTTCGTTGCGTAGAGTTTCTGGTGAATCAAATAAGTTGTGCTCGTCTTGTCAAAGTTTTGATGGTTGCTTTGTGTACCATTGGGTTGTAGGATGATTCGTCTAACAGTCGATCAGTGTGTGTTAGTTTTATGTTCTTGTCACATGTTAGTCTAGAAAAGGAAGAGCTCCATTCTCTTCAATTACTTTGGTAAATTGTATGTCATATTTCTATTTATTAATAATGTGTTTGTGAAAACGTCGACTTCGTCTTGATGTCGTGCAGTTCCAATATACAGTGTGCAGTCTTCCAATGTACCTGTAGTGCAAGGTATTCCAGTGTACAGGTACTGTAACGTCTTACAACTTAGTGTGAAGTCTTGCAACATAATGTAAAGTCTTCCAATGTAGTGTAATGTCTTACAAAACAGTGTAACACAGTCTGGTTTTAGGGGTTCTCAAATCATTGTCCACTCCTTTGATGCATAGTGGAACATGGATAAATTGAGTTAAACTGGTAAGAAGTTGGCCTGTGAGGGAATAAATTTAGTAATTTTAAGGCAAATCTAGTAATTTTAGGGCAAATTTAGGAAAACTGAAAGTGATATGTAGTGAAAAGGAGAAAATGATAAGGGATGTGATTGACCATGTGAAATATGTGGAAAGAAATTATCAAGTGTACTGGATGTAAGCTTCCAAAGGGTGTACAAGAGATAGTGTGAAGGGTCGTTGGAGAGAGTCGATGGTGGTGAGTTACAGGTGGCGAGTTAAAAGCGTGGCAAGGATTTGGAAGTGGCTTTCAAGTAGGGCGAGGCGGTTAATCGATAAACCGAAAAAACCCGATGTTTTTTGAAAACAGATTTAACCGATGTTGCTTTTGGAGGAAATCCGAAAAACCGAAAAAAACGGTATTTCAATAAAATCGAACCATACTTACACGGGTTTTTGTTGCGTTTACACATGGAATTGACGGGAAAACGACTTTAGAGATTTGCGTCTTCGAAATACCGTACGTTTATTGCCAGATATGATCTCCGATATAAGAACGGAAGTTACGGAAAGGCTTCGATTCAGATTCTTATAGTCGTTTGTGTCAGTGTTATTTGTAAATATGATCATAAAATTCGTAAAATTTATCTTATATACTGCATTGTTTCTTTGTAATTCGTAGTTAGGATGTTATAACTTATAATCAATACAATTGTTTTTGAAACTGAAATCTTGCGCGAGTAGCGTCATGCATATTTCTTAAACTATGGTTTCGAACGCGTTTTAAAAAAATCGGTTCACTCGGTTTTTTCGTTTTTTTCCGGTCGGTAAACCGCCTCACCCTACTTTCAAGATGGAGAGAATGTTATGTTGACTGATGGACTTATACGTGAGGTTGCGACTGAATTTTGCTCTCTGGGTGACATGATAAATGCTGGTGGTGAAGCTGATGCAGCAGTGGTGGCGAGGACTAGAAGTGGACTGAAAAGTTTAGGAAGCCAGCACGCATTCAGTAACTACTGTATAAGAGGCATATCATTGGAGGTGGTATAAGAGGAAAGTGTATGCAGCATGTGTATGGAGTGCAATGATCTATGGTGGAGAAACATGGGCAATGCAAGGAGATCGAATTAGAATGATAATTTGATGGAATGGACAGAGATGAGGATGGTCAGGACATGGATAAGTGGTGTATCCCTGAAGGAGGACATGACTAGTAACGAGGGAGAGAAAATGAGAGGTATTGAAATAATAGGTGAGGTACTGAGAAGAAAAAGATTGAGGTGGTTTGGGCATGTGGAAAGGAAGAAAGATGACAATTGAGTGAAGAGATGTGCACGGATGGAGATGGAAGTGTCAGCTCCAAGATATGTAATGACAAAAAGATCACATAGAAGAAAACCGTGCATGAGGATATGTGGATGAAGACAGGAGATGATGATAGTTGAAGATGTGATAAGGGCAAACCCCAAAACATTACCTTTTTGAAAATCAAATTATTATAAATTATAAAGTTTGAAATTTTAGAAACCTAATATATCCATGTTCCACTTTGCATTATTAAAAAATTCAACATGCCAAAAATTAATATTTAATAACAACAACTACATGTACCAATGCAATTAGTTGAAATATGCAAATTAAATTATATTTTTTATAAATATAATAATGCATGACAAAATTACTGCACTCAAATGCAATTATTATGTTAATTGCACTGAAGAGGGCACGAATTAATGTTACCATTACATTGTTTTGAGACATTTCCTAGGGCTTGTGTTATGCTATAGTAATTGAAAATTCTCCCAAAATATTTAAACAGGCGCTCAATGGTCACAAGCAATGGGCACTTATGCAAGCAATGGGCACTTATGCAAGCAATGGGAGCACTTATGCATCATGTGATGGGCGCTTACGTGAGTGACGCATGCTTACATGAGTGATGGACGCTTACATGAGTGATGGGTGCTTACGTGAGCGATGGGTGCTTACGTGAGCGATGGGTGCTTACGTGAGTGATGGACGCTTACATGAGTGATGGACATTTACGCGAGAGCTGTGTGCTTATGTGAATGATAGGTGCTTACGTGAGTGATTGGCGCTTACGTCAGGGTTCAAATTAAATATTCAAAAGTGAATAGCGAATTTCCGTCATAGATTTTGGCGCGATGTATAATATTTGTATGGCTGCCATTATAAAGCATTTCGTCTGAACCTGGTGCCTCAATTGCAAAACAGTTGTTTAAAATAAAATTTGAAGTTCTTTTGTCACCGGATACATCATGCCCAAATTCGTATTTACAGTAAATAACTTACGCGAAAACAAACAAATAATATGCTTTATTAACTACTGACATTTATATCAGATTGAGTCAAGAGATGTACAGTCGCACAGAGCAACCACAACGTTCGCATGCGATTTCTTTTATTAAGTGCTGTTCGGTTTGTGTAGAATTTATTAAACAGAATTTGAGAAAGATGCAACTATATTTACATCAATATTTACAAATGCGTAAACAAGTACACGCTACGAGTTAGGTGTATAAGCGCTGCTACGAGTCTTCTTCGTCACTTGTTTCCAGGTGCTTTGAGATGACAAAGCATTTCCGTCTGATCTAACATGAAGTAGCCTTCATTAAAGTCGTTCTCAGGGCCTTACAGGTTTTGCGCGGCGGCAGAAAATCGTCAAAATCCGACCACAAAGGTCGCCAAATATGACTTTTTAAATGTCATATTTTATGCCTTCAATCTCAATAAAAATGGTTGAAACTTGTGTGGTGCATTTCTGTATCCTTTCGGTATCTATAGGCTTAGTTTTGAGGATTTCGGCGAGATGAAACTTAACAGTCATGCTAAGCTTATTAACAACTGAAAACAATTATGAATAGCGATTTTTCGTTTGACTGAATAACGAATTCTTAAAAGTGAATAGCGATTCGCGATTCCCCTAATTTGGCTTACGTGAGTGATGGGCACTTACGTGAGTGATGGGTGCTTACACAAGTGACGGGTGCTTACAACATGAGAGATGAGTGTTTACGCAATTGATGCACACTTACATGAGTGATGCGTGCTTACGCTGTGATTGGTGCTTACAGTATATGAGTGATAGGTGCTTATACATGTAATGTGTGATTACCTGAATGATGGGCACCTCTAAGTGAGTGATGGGAGCTAACATGAGTGATGGGCACTTACACAAACGATGGGCGCTTGGATGCTTCTGCAAGCGATGGCCGCTTTCATAATCTACCTGTATAAAAATTACTTTTTTAGAAAGTTTGCCCCAGCATGAGCACTTAACTAGTCAAATATGGTACTAATGTACTTCGCTCAGTAAGTATGTGAGTATTTAGGAAATTAAATCAACTTTTTTGGTTGTGTTTAGTCATTTTCATGAAATTTTCTTGTCAATAAATGAATCAGGGCCTCTGTGAGATAGCATAATCTAGTTTTTGTTTGTGGTTCTATGACTAAGAAATCTTCAGATGAAAATAAACATTTGACAAATTGGACAATGTAATTTTGTCATGCATGTTAATAAATAAGTAATTATATAATTTTGCTTGTGCAATTAAGGATTTACACTAGTACGGTACTCATGATATTGGGAAATTTTACTTGCATAACTGCACATACAATTTTGGCAAATATCACTTCTAGTAAATCCTTTGGGGGAAGAATGGCGGTGAAAACAGCTGACTGTCCTAAGTGTCTTAGTAGCACAGTGGTCAGGGCACTGGAAGGTTAATGGGAATTAATAGTAGACCAGAGACCATTGGGTCTATTCCCTGTTGGGACAGTTGGATAAATTTTCAAAATATTATTCTGAATTAAGTAAATCCTCTCTCCCTTAAACAAATCCTTACTTGCACTGGCTATCATATTATTACCTATAGAAATTCTATTTTCTAATGACTGACAAAACTGATGTAAATTTAAAAAAAATAAAACTTACAGTAGGAAAGCACAAATTGAATGTAATGAATAAATTAGTAAACCAACAAAAAAGGTTTTTTGATCTTTCATAAATCACTTTCAGTTTGTCAAAATAATATGGTTTCATTATCCTTTAAATAATTTTAATACTTTAAATAATTAGTTATTTTTGAAATTCTCGAAGTCAGTTTTTGTTCTATTCTTTTTAACATGCAACATCAGTTTTCTCAATCACATGGAAAATACCTTTAGGTAATATTAAATGTATATTTACCATAGTAATGTTTGGGAATAAGAAGCTTGATCAAGTTACAGGTAATTGATGTTTTGTTGAGCATTATGTGGTCACTACCTAAAATATAGAAGAAGAAGAAAGTTGTTAGAATTTCAAGCCTATACTACAGCTATCTACAGTATAATTATTAATTAAGAAATATATTGAGTGAACATACTCATGTGTTAAAAAATTAATAATCCATTTGTTGTATCTATAGCCATGAACATTTGATAGATTACATGTTAGCATCCAAATTTTTTTCTGATTGACAATCTAAAATCAGAAAGTAATATAAAAGTTACAGAAATACTATGATGTTTAAGATTCTAAATTTGTTTTCAAAAATTATCATTTTTCTGAGTTAGCCATATAAAAATAAGGTCAAAGAAAAATAATTGTGTGGTTGCTATAACATAACAACCTATTTTCTATGACCCGACCCTTTGAATGGACTTTGAATGTTTCTTTTCTAAAAAACTTTAGCATATTTTCAGAAATGACATTTTCAGAAAGGTTTTTGAATTTAACTAAATAACTTTTCCGTACCAATTGCTACCCTAATTTTTTCCAGCATGTTATAGCAACCTTGCCATCATTTTTTATATAATATTCAGTGATGGATCCAGCTTGATCTGGTAGGGGGGTGCTCAGAGCGAGCGAGGTGAGATCAGGCCCGCGGCGTGGCCGAGGCAGGGTGGATGCCGCTGAGGGCGCTACGGCAGAGGTCTGGGGACACAGCCCCATATCTAACTATTGTACGTTATCATGCTATTATCTTATTTTGTCTCTATTTTATTTTTGTTTGACAATTGCCTTGCCAAATTTGACAAGGCAATTGGCACCCCCGCACCACCTTGGCCAAGGCGGGGGGTGCACACCCTCCTGCACCCCCCTGTAAATCCATCACTGATAATATTCATATACCCTGATTACAGTGGAGCCTCGCTATATATAGCGCTCATCGTTACAATAGAGACAATTTGAATGATCTTAACAATTACTGAACATCCTGAATCACAGCCTGAAATAACGGCCGGCGGTCCGCGGTTTTCCGACCAAATTCCAGTTTTTCCGACCACATGCTGAATTGATCGGAAATTTTGTCCGGACAAGTTTGAAAAAAAATCCAATAATTTTTTTCCCAAAAGATTGGGTCTGAGCTCAACACAGTGAGAGACATCTATATTAGTCTTGTATAGAGTAGTAAACTGGCTCAGCATCTCGCAAAGAATACAGGCTCAATAAACAAGATGGCGGCGTGTGGTTGTTGAACTGAAAGGTGAGCACCACACTGATCTTTGTCTACGAGATGACATGCTGGAAAGTGCTTCTTGCCTTATTTTAGAACAGAATTTTGTATATTAAAAGATGTTAAAATAATTTATGATAGTAAATACATATATTTGTAATATTGCAAGTTTGCAACAATTCCTCAAAGTCAAAATATGTCATTTATAACTGCTTCGTTTTTCAAAAGTAAGTGTTAAATATGATAAAAAAATAAGATATTCTTGCAATTTCATCTTTAAACTTTGTGTAAACTCTATAGCATAGAGTGATTTACTGCTTGACCGGATTTACTCAACGGAGGGGGTCAAACTAAAATCGAAAAAAAATTTCCGATCAAATTTGAAAATTTCCGATCAAATGTCATTTTGTTCAGCAGCAGTGCGATTAGTCTTTAGCGGACTTCTAACATCAAGCTTCTTCAGTCTCGCATTAAATATTGGTTTTGCATGTATTTAATACTTATACCTGTAGGTAATATTATAACGAGATGAATAACAAAACAGAAAATGCTGGTTGATTTTATATTACAGACATTATAAGGATCCAACAAGCTTGTTCCCAATACTCTTTCCACAATATTGCTCAAGAACCGAGGGGCAAGAGTACTGAGAATGCAATTTACCCAATAACATGCTTCATCAAAAACACAGTTCTCCACTATGGCAGCGTTTCAGGTTTTTGTGAAAGGGTCTGGAGAATGAAATTGATGACCCGGAGAATCAGGGCCAAAGGCCCTGCATGGTTGGGAGGACAATCCTGCTAGGGGGTCCTGGGGGGATTTCCCGCCTGGAAATTTTGAAATTCAGAAGTAAAAAATTCCAGGCCGTCATATTGAATTCTACCGGGCTGGAGTCTGGTAATGGTAGATCCCAGACTCCAGTGCGCCGTATAATTCAATATGGTGGCCAATGTGCAAATTCTAGATTTAGCCGCTAGTGACGAAGAGCAAGTTTACTTCCAATATTTTCACACAAAACGGGGTTTCAAAACATGCGTTGGGAATATTATTTATCCAGCGACGGCGAAATACGATGGAGACACGGCGAATTAGTTACAAAATCCGCTCAACCACCGGCGAAATTCGCCGGCCTAAATCTGAAACGCTGCTATGGACCCCAACAACCGTGCTATAGCGAGGCTCCACTGTATTATATACATGTATTTGAATTGAAATAAAAAGCCAAATAATTCAAATATGATAATTTTGAGAAAATAATTATGCCAAACAATACATACTTTTGAATTTTCATTTGAAAAAAGTTGAGTACAGACCCTTAGAAAGGTTTAAATAAAAGTTTTATCTGCAAAATACTTATAGTGCCGAAGTAACTCTGATTCTTCCTTGAGGCCAGGGTGCATTCCATGTAAACTCTACGCCAAAGATACGCCACATACTGTACTTCCAAACGCCACGCCAAGATTAAGCAATATAAAAAATGGGGGTCTGGGGAGAGTGATAGTCATGCCGAGATTGCGTAATTTTAGGCATTTGAAAACTGAGGAAATAACATGCCTTCTTGTGGCTTAATTTCAAAACACACAAGACTATGAGGACGAGGTTGAAAACAATATTGATATGCCTAAACAAGTAACAACATAAAGCAGAAATCACTTTTCGGTGCACGTGCTGCTATGCCAAGCAGTTATAGTTTGACAATCTTATGCCAACACGCCAACCATTTTCGCGAGTCCACGACGGAGATCTCCGGAGTGGAGTACATGGAATGCACACTGGCCTTGAGGTCCTGCTGGTGGATGTTTTAATTCTGTCTTTTATGACTAGTTTGTTTCCACATGAAATTGATATGGCAAATATTATAAAAACTTTGATTAAGGAGTTTATATTTACCAGAATAATTTTCAAATTATTGGAATGATAAACTTGACCAAGTTCTGTGAAATAGATGGTATCAGACATGTGCAATAATATGGTCTCTTCCTAAAAATTAGAGAAATATCTTTAGTACCTGAGATAAAGAAACGAGCAAAGAGTATTCTGTTTAAGTATTTTCGTAATAAAACATTTCAAATGGTATGAATTTAGCTTTCACACTTGACTTAAACTTAAAGTAGAAGTTTTCTTCAAGTTATCTCACGTCGACCGACTTACTGGGCTGCCACGAGGCAAATTTAAATGTTCATTTATCATCATTTTTCATACTTCAACACCATTAAAACAACATTAAACGGAATAAACATACAGATATGTCTATATTTGTGTTATTTTAATACGCCCAATAAATCAATAATACCTTAAAAATTCAGAAAGAAAACACCAAGAAGACAAGAAATTCATTTCACACTCCGCCAAAAATTTGAAATTTCCCGAAGCAACACGACGCATGCGCGTACGAATGGTACTCGACATGACGACGTACTTTCTCGATAGTTTCCGAAGATTGGTTGGTTGTCCCCAACCCCCATAGCAGCGCACGCGGAAAAGCATATTCTAGGCTGCGGTTGGCTAACACTTCAGGATACACCGTTTGTAAAATCTCCTGTAGACGAAGCCCGTTGATAGATTACATCAAATAGCTTCTCTCCTAGCCTCTATTGTCGTACTAATACAATTGGAGAAAAAAACATTAAATTTGCAACGCTTGTCCTGATTTTTGGAGAGGATTTTTGAACTCAAAAATGAAGCCGGAAGTAGCTCGTGCGGCCATCTTATTGGGACCACGTTATATAGTTTTGCTATATATAGGCGACAGAGACTATGTATCTGTCTCTGATCATTTCAGATGCTAAAGTGAATCATATCTCGAAGGTCTTCCCATAATATAGAACACAAACTACTGTCAACTTGGAGTAGACAGACGATACATATCTTCAATGATAACAATACTAGCAAACCATATGCTTCAGTTCTATCATTGTTGTCTTTTCCTGTTCCAACAACCATTGTCAGTTCATCAATGCCGAACAACATTGTTGAAACAATGCAAACAACAATGTTGAAATAATGCTAAACAACATTGTTGAAACAATGCTGAACAACATTGTTGAAACAATGCTGAACAACATTGTTGAAACAATGCAGAACAATATTGTTGAAACAATGCCGAACAACATTGTTGAAACAATGACGAACAACATTGTTGAAACAATGCTGAACAACATTGTTGAAACAATGCTGAACAACATTTGTTGAAACAATTGCTGAACAACATTGTTGAAACAATACTGAACAACATTGTTGAAACAATGCTGAACAACATTGTTGAAACAATGCCGAACAATATTGTTGAAACAATGCCGAACAACATTGTTGAAACAATGACGAACAACATTGTTGAAACAACGCTGAACAACATTGTTGAAACAACCGTGAACAACATTGTTGAAACAATACTGAACAGCATTGTTGAAACAATACTGAACAACATTGTTGAAACAATGCTGAACAACATTGTTGAAACAATGGTGAACAACGTTGTTGAAACAATACTGAACAACATTGTTGAAACAATGGTGAACAACATTGTTGAAACAATGGTGAACAACATTGTTGAAACAATGACGAACAACATTGTTGAAACAATACTGAACAACATTGTTGAAACAATGCTGAACAACATTGTTGAAACAATGGTGAACAACATTGTTGAAACAATGGTGAACAACATTGTTGAAACAATGACGAACAACATTGTTGAAACAATACTGAACAACATTGTTGAAACAATGCTGAACAACATTGTTGAAACAACCGTGAACAACATTGTTGAAACAATACTGAACAGCATTGTTGAAACAATACTGAACAACATTGTTGAAACAATGCTGAACAACATTGTTGAAACAATGGTGAACAACGTTGTTGAAACAATACTGAACAACATTGTTGAAACAATGGTGAACAACATTGTTGAAACAATGGTGAACAACATTGTTGAAACAATGGTGAACAACGTTGTTGAAACAATACTGAACAACATTGTTGAAACAATGGTGAACAACATTGTTGAAACAATGGTGAACAACATTGTTGAAACAATGACGAACAACATTGTTGAAACAATACTGAACAACATTGTTGAAACAATGCTGAACAACATTGTTGAAACAATACTGAACAACATTGTTGAAACAATACTGAACAACATTGTTGAAACAATACTGAACAACATTGTTGAAACAATACTGAACAACATTGTTGAAACAATACTGAACAACATTGTTGAAACAATGACGAACAACATTGTTGAAACAATGCTGAACAACATTGTTGAAACAATGGTGAACAACATTGTTGAAATAACCGTGAACAACATTGTTGAAACAATGACGAACAACATTGTTGAAACGATGACGAACAACATTGTTGAAACAATGACGAACAACATTGTTGAAACGATGCTGAACAACATTGTTGAAACAATAACGAACAACATTGTTGAAACGATGACGAACAACATTGTTGAAACAATGACGAACAACATTGTTAAAACAATACTGAACAACATTGTTGAAACAATGCTGAACAACATTGTTGAAACAATGCTGAACAACATTGTTGAAACAATGCTGAACAACATTGTTAAAACAATGCTGAACAACATTGTTAAAACAATGTTGAACAACATTGTTCGTTCAACAACATTGTTCGGCCATGATAGCCGCGTAGTGACATAGCGGCGTCCAGAAGCATAAAATACGAGAATGAAAACGTTATTTATCGAGTACAAGAGCAGATGCCGTAAAACTTGATTAACATTTCTAAACATCATACTTAATGCCTTTTATTTAAAAAAAATTTTTAATACAGTTCCATCTAAGATAATAATTCTATACACCAAATCCACAACACATGTTACAAACAATTACATATACAATGTTCAGAGGAATAGTACTTTAGAAAGTGTTCAGTGTTAATGGCTTCCGACAAACCGGCAGTTTCTCGTTATTTTCTTAACGCACAGCTATGAATACACAGGTGAATGTCATTATTATTAATAGTGGAAGCTGCAGTGATACTCCTGAGGCATTGTAGTCACAGGAATCTAAAAAAAAAATAAAGTCAAAAAATAATTTTGTTAAGGATTAGGAACCCTTAGAGGGAAGTGAGGAAAGAAGCGAGGACGAAAGTGAGGAGGAACGTGAAGAAGTTGATGAGAGAAAGGAAGTGAGAAAGGAAGTAAGGAAAGCGAAGAAGGAATTGAGGGAGGAAGTGAGGAAGGAAGTGAGTAAGGAAGTGAAGAAGGAAGTGCGGAAAGAAGTGAGGAACATTTTAAGGGTTAGGAAGGGTTAGTTAAATTAAAGCGGGGGGTCATAGGAAAATACTTAATGCGGGGGGTTAGAGTTAGGATTGGTGTTATGTTGGGGTTGGGCTCTAGTACCATTACTAATTATTGGTAATTACCACAGGAAATTAGAAGCTTTGATATGTTAAGTAGTTTTAAGTCAGCACTTAAGACTTTTCTTTTTTTAAATTAATAGTTTTTTGTTCATAGTGGTAATATATGTAGTAGGCTTTATCTTATAATGAAACTGTAATTAGTTTTATAAGTAAAACTAACAATATATTGTTGTAAGAGCATTGAGACTATTGTATAATGCTCCTCATACGTCTTTTATTATTATTATTAATTCTAGGCCATTGCACACTTACTGATTATTGCCGTATAATTCTAGGTAGGAAGATATGCTGTGCCCTCATGGTTGGCTTCAAGAGTATATATAGTTCAATGGGAAAACCCAACAGGGTATAGGGGTTCCGAGGGCATACGATTTAAGACCATTTAAGGTCGTAATTTCGGAGAAGAACCGAAAGTCTTACTTACTTAAGTCTGTGTTGTGGTCCGGATTAGTAGAAAGGTTTGAAAAATAACCCTAACCCAAAATCTTACCCTCATAAGAGTGATAAGATGGATAGTCGAGCGCTTAAATCATGATCCTCTGGCTCGGATAAATAGGGCAACATTATTCTGCGTAAAGGGCAACCTTATCCTTACGCAACGAAGTTGCGAAGTTCGTCGTCAACTTCAGAAATAACGAACGGAGACTATCTTCAATAGTTATGTAAAACGCTTTATAACAGTCCAACTTAATTACTAGCTCTGCTTAGGTCCAAGACTGATTGTATCACGGCGTTTATTGTACGTCGCAAAAACTCCAAGTTACTGTCGTGGACGTGGAGCAAATTGTCGCATTTTTTGTGATAACAAGATTTCACGTATAAGCCCGAAACTCTGTTGTGTCGGTTAACATCAAGGCGCTGAATGAGACACTGTTGTTCCAAAAGCTATAGTGGTCAGTGCGATAAAAGTCTCTAAAGTTTTGCCAGTTTGGTGATTGAGGTGGTCTTCCAGCCACAGAAATTGGTGCCAGTTGCGCATGATAATTTGAATCTAGGAAATCCATTAAACATTTGTTTAGATTGTGTTTTATTTAGATTCCTTCCTTCAATTCCTCCCAAAATTCCTTTCTTACTTCCTTCCTCACTTCCTTACTCACTTCCTTCCTCACTTCTTTCCTCACTTCTTTCCGCACTTCCCTCTTCACTTCCTTACTCACTTCTTTCCTTCCTCACTTCCTCCCTCAATTCCTTCTTCACTTTCCTCACTTCCTTTCTCACTTCCTTTCTCTCATCAACTTCCTCACGTCCTTCCTCACTTTTGTTGTCCTCGCTTCTTTCCTCACTTCCTTCCTCACTACCTTCCTTACTTTTGTCCTCGCTTCCTTCCTACCTTCCTTCGTAACTTACTCCTTCGTAACTTACTTCCAACATCACTTGCTTCGTAACTTCCTTCCTTCGTAACTTCCTTCCATCCTTCCTCACTTCCTTCCTCACTTTCGTCCTCACTTCCTTCCTACCTTCCCTCCTTCCTCCGTTCATCCTTTCTTCCTTCCTCACTTCCTGCTTTCCTTATTTCCTTCCTCACTTCCTTCCTTCCTTCCTCCCTTCATCCTTCCTTCCTTCCTCCCTTCCTACCTCACTTCCTTCCCACCTTCCTTCTTTCCTTCCTTCCTTCTTTCCTTTCTCACTTCCTTCCTTTCTCACTCACTCACTCACTTCCTTCCTTTCCTTCCTATATTCCTTTCCTTCATTTCCTTCCTTCCTTTCCTTCCTTCCTTTCTCTCATCAACTTCCTCACGTCCTTCCTGACTTTCGTCCTCGCTTCTTTCCTGACTTCCTTCCTCGCTCCCATCCTCACTTTTGTCCTCACTTCCTACCTACCTTCCTTCTTTCGTAACTTCTTTCCTTCGTAACTTCCTTCCTTCCTTCCAACCTCACTTCCTTTCCACCTTCCTTCCTTCCTTCTTTCCTTCCTTCCTTTCCTTCCTTCCTTTCCTTCCTTCCTTTCCTTCCTTCCTTCCTTCCCTCCCTCCTTCCTCCCTCCCTTCCTTCCTTCCTTCCTTCCATCCTTCCTATCTCACTCACTTCCTTCCTTCCTTACCTCACTTCCTTCCTTCCTTACCTGACTTCGTTCCTTCCTACCTCACTTCCTTCCTACCTCACTTACTTCCTAACTTCTCTCCTTCCTCACTTCCATCCTTTCCTTTCTTTCTTTCCTTCCTTCCTTCCTTCCCTCCTCACGTCCTTTTCCCCTTCACTTCCTTCCTTCCTTACCTCACTTCCTTCCTTCCTTACCTCACTTCCTTCCTTCCTTACCTCACTTCCTTCCTTTCTTACCTCACTTCCTCCCTTCCTACCTCACTTACTTCCTAACTTCTCTCCTTCCTCACTTTCATCCTTTCCTTTCCTTTGTCCTCCTTCCTTCCTTCCTTCCTTCCATCCTTCCTATCTCACTTCTCACTTCCTTTCCTTCCTTACCTCACTTCCTTCCATCACTTCCTTCCTACCTTCCTTCCTTCCTACCTCACTTCCTTCCTTCACTTACTTCCTAACTCCCTCCTTCCTCACTTCCATCCTTCCTTTATTTCTTTCCTTCCTTATCCTTCCCTCCTTCCCTCCTCACGTCCTTTTTTCTTCATTACCTCACCTCACTTCCACCTCACTTCCTTCCTTCCTTCCTCACTTCCTTCCTTCCACCTCACTTCCTTCCTACCTCACTTACACTAACTTCTCTCCTTCCTCATTTCCATCCTTTCCTTTCTTTCTTTCCTTCCTTCCTTCCTTCCTTCCTTCCTTTCTCCCTTCCTTCCTTCCCTCCTCACGTCCTTTTTTCCTTCACTTCCTTCCTTCCTACCTCACTTCCTTCCTACCTCACTTACTTCCTAACTTCTCTCCTTCCTCACTTCCATCCTTTCCTTTCTTTCTTTCCTTCCTTCCTTCCTTCCCTCCTCACGTCCTTTTCCCCTTCACTTCCTTCCTTCCTTACCTCACTTCCTTCCTTCCTTACCTCACTTCCTTCCTTCCTTACCTCACTTCCTTCCTTTCTTACCTCACTTCCTCCCTTCCTACCTCACTTACTTCCTAACTTCTCTCCTTCCTCACTTCCATCCTTTCCTTTCTTTCTTTCCTTCCTTCCTTCCTTCCCTCCTTCCTCCCTTCCTTCCTTCCTTCCTTCCTTCCTTCCTTCCATCCTTCCTATCTCACTCACTCACTTCCTTCCTTCCTTACCTCACTTCCTTCCTTCCTTCCTTCCTACCTCACTTCCTTCCTACCTTCCTTCCTTCCTACCTCACTTCCTTCCTACCTCACTTACTTCCTAACTTCTCTCCTTCCTCACTTCCATCCTTTCCTTTATTTCTTTCTTTCCTTCCTTCCTTCCTTCCTTCCTTCCTTCCTTCCTTTCTCCCTTCCTTCCTTCCCTCCTTCCCTCCTCACGTCCTTTTTTCCTTCATTTCCTTCCTTCCTTACCTCACTTCCTTCCTTCCTTACCTCACTTCCTTCCTTCCTTCCTCACTTCCTTCCTTCCTACCTCACTTCCTTCCTACCGCACTTACTTCCTAACTTCTCTCCTTCCTCACTTCCATCCTTTCCTTTCTTTCTTTCTTTCCTTCCTTCCTTCCTTCCTTCCTTCCTTCCCTCCTCACGTCCTTTTTTCCTTCACTTCCTTCCTTCCTACCTCACTTCCTTCCTACCTCACTTACTTCCTAACTTCTCTCCTTCCTCACTTCCTTTCCTTTCTTTCTTTCCTTCCTTCCTTCCTTCCTTCCTTCCTTTCTTCCTTCCTGCCTTCCTTCCTTCCCTCCTTCCCTCCTACGTCCTTTTTTCCTTCCTTCCTTCCTTCCTTCCTTCCCTCCTCACTTCCTTTCTCACTTCCTTCCTCACTCTCTATCTTTTTATTGTACCATCAATATTTCTCACAACAATCACTACAACATATTTTTACCATTTTGATAATATTTCCCAACCAACGACAGAAGCTTTTATCTGATTCACGACGACCAACAACGGTAATGAAGATTCCCCGAAACGAATCGTTTTAGGGTGATGATATGTTGGGAACCTAGAAATTACACCATCATAAATGAGAAGCGTGGGAAGCAAGTTTTAGTTGGGGGCCACAAACTTTCAGGGGCACAAGTGTATGCTAGTTGTCTATGTTTTGTCTGTCTGTCTGTCTGTCTGTCTGTCTGTCTGTCTGTCTGTCTGTCTGTCTGTCTGTCTGTCTGTCTGTCTGTCTGTTGCAGGTAACCAAAACGTTCATCTCGACTACAATCATTGTCCTCTTCAAAATCAAAAGGCGACGAACATGATGGTGTTGCGCAGCACACAGCCAGCGCGCGCTAAAAAGTTTTAGAAATAAAACATGAGTTCCCTCGGTTTTATTGTTAAGCTTTGATGAAACGAGGATGATAAACGATGAGAACTTTTGCTCTCATCAACTCTCACCAACGTTCTTGTCAACTCTTATCAACTCTCATCAACTCTCATCGACTCTCATGAAATCTCATCAACTTTCATCAACTCTCATCCACTCTCACCAACGTTCTAGTCAACTTTCATCAACTCTCATCACCTCTCATCAACTCTCATCAACTCTCAATGACTCCCATCGACTCTCGTCAGCTCTCATCAACTCTCGTGCAATCTCATCGACTCTCGTGGACTCTCGTCGACTATCATCAACTCTCATCAACTCTCATCAACTCTCATCAACTTTCATCAACTTTCATAAACTCTCATCAACTCTCATCAACTCTCATCAACTCTCAATAACTTTCATCAAATTTCATCAACTCTCATCAACTCGATCTCATCAACTCTCATCAACTCTCATCAACTCTCATCAACTCTCACAACTCTCATGTACTCTCATAAACTCTCGCCAACTCTCATGCAATCTCGTCGACTGACTCTCATCAACTTTCAACAACTCTCATATATATTCGCCGAGACCAGGGTTCGATTCCCGGTTGGGGCAGTCACTTTTTCCATATGTATTTAACTATATTAAATCCTCGGTCCGTAGCGCCATCCGTAGCGCCATCCGTAGCGCCACCCGTAGCGCCATCCGTAGCGCCATCCGTAGCGCCATCCGTAGCGCCAACCTAGCGCCATCCGTAGCGCCAACCGTAGCGCCAACCGTAGCGCCATCCGTAGCGCCAACCGTAGCGCCATCCGTAGCGCCAACCGTAGCGCCATTAGTAGCGCCATCCGTAGCGCCAACCGTAGCGCCATCCGTAGCGCCAACCGTAGCGCCATCCGTAGCGCCAATCTTATCACGCCCCTCTTGGAAACCAATTTTAGTTGTATGGGGTTAGCGTGTTGAAATAAAGTTTTACCATTTACCATGCGTAGCGCCATCCGTAGCGCCAACCGTAGCGCCAACCGTAGCGCCATCCGTAGCGCCAACCGTAGCGCCATCCGTAGCGCCAACCGTAGCGCCATTCGTAGCGCCATCCGTAGCGCCATCCGTAGCGCCAACCGTAGCGCCATCCCTTCCGTAGCCCCAACCGTAGCGCCAACCGTAGCGCCATTCGTAGCGCCATCCGTAGCGCCATCCGTAGCGCCAACCGTAGCGCCATTCGTAGCGCCATCCGTAGCGCAATCCGTAGCGCCAACCGTAGCGCCATCCGTAGCGCCAACCGTAGCGCCATTCGTGGCACCATCCGTAGCGCCATCCGTAGCGCCATCCCTAGCGCCATCCGTAGCGCCATCCCTAGCGCCAACAGTAGCATCAACAGATACATTTCTTCAATCAGCCTGCTCTAAATCACAACGATCGAAAGCTTTATTTAGAAAAACCTAAAACAAATTTCCTAAAACATAGTTTCTCATATCGCGGAGCCAGGTCCTGGAATAGTTTGCCACAAGAAATTGTCGACAAGTACGAGTATTCCTCAATTAATTATTTTAAAAAGTGTATTAATGAGCACTACAATGATTTAAGAACAAACTTGTCGACAGTTTAAATTGTTTATTTGTGCGTTTATAGTTATATTTGTATATATTGTTAATTATTGGTATGTATTAGAAGCTATCTGTATAATTTGTAAATAGTTAATTTTTTCCATATTCTTTCTTTATACACATATTTATGTAAATACACGGCCCTTTGAAAATCAGAAAACTGAAAGGCTACCGTGTGTAAATAAGTTTAAATAATAATAATAATAATAATAAAGTTTCATTTGTTTGTATTTAAAGATTTTTTATTATATAAAGACATTGTAGCCATTTTACTAATATTGTAGTTTTGTAGTTACGTTAGTTAGATTTTTTTAATATCTTGTAATTTTTAGCTGTATTATAATAATGAATTATTATGTAATAATTTTAATATTTTACAATTTCATGTAATTATCACGTCCCTCTTTAAAACCAATTTTAGTAGTATGGAGTTAGCGTGTTGAAATAAAGTTTTACCATTTACCATCCGTAGCGCCATCCGTAGCGCCAACCGTAGCGCCATTCGTAGCGCCATCCGTAGCGCCATCCGTAGCGCCATCCGTAGCGCCAACCGTAGCGCCATCCCTAGCGCCAACCGTAGCGCCATTCGTAGCGCCATCCGTAGCGCCATCCGTAGCGCCATTCGTAGCGCCATCCGTAGCGCCATCCGTAGCGCCAACCGTAGCGCCATCCCTTCCGTAGCCCCAACCGTAGCGCCATTCGTAGCGCCATCCGTAGCGCCAACCGTAGTGCCATTCGTAGCGCCATCCGTAGCGCAATCCGTAGCGCCATCCCTAGCGCCATCCGTAGCGCCAACCGTAGCGCCAACAGTAGCATCAACAGATACATTTCTTCAATCAGCCTGCTCTAAATCTCATGAGTTTCATTTGTTTGTATTTAAAGATTTTTTATTATATAAAGACATTGTAGCCATTTTACTAATATTGTAGTTTTGTAGTTACGTTAGTTAGATTTTTTTAATATCTTGTAATTTTTAGCTGTATTATAATAATGAATTATTATGTAATAATTTTAATATTTTACAATTTCATGTAATTATCACGTCCCTCTTTAAAACCAATTTTAGTTGTATGGAGTTAGCGTGTTGACTAATAAAGTTTTACCATTTACCATCCGTAGCGCCATCCGTAGCGCCAACCGTAGCGCCATTCGTAGCGCCATCCGTAGCGCCATCCGTATAGCGCCATCCGTAGCGCCAACCGTAGCGCCATCCCTAGCGCCAACCGTAGCGCCATTCGTAGCGCCATCCGTAGCGCCAACCGTAGCGCCATCCGTAGCGCCATCCGTAGCGCCATCCGTAGCGCCATCCATAGCGCCATCCGTAGCGCCAACCGTAGCGCCATTCGTAGCGCCATCCGTAGCGCCATCCGTAGCGCCATCCGTAACGCCATCCGTAGCGCCATCCGTAGCGCCAACCGTAGCGCCATTCGTAGCGCCATCCGTAGCGCCATCCGTAGCGCCAACCGTAGCGCCATCCGTAGCGCCATCCGTAGCGCCAACCGTAGCGCCAACCGTAGCGCCATCCCTAGCGCCAACCGTAGCGCCATTCGTAGCGCCATCCCTAGCGCCATCCGTAGCGCCAACCGTAGCGCCATTCGTAGCGCCATCCGTAGCGCCAACCGTAGCGCCAACCGTAGCGCCATCCCTAGCGCCAACCGTAGCGCGATTCGTAGCGCCATCCGTAGCGCCATCCGTAGCGCCATCCGTAGCGCCATCCGTAGCGCCATCCGTAGCGCCATCCGTAGCGCCATCCGTAGCGCCATCCGTAGCGCCATCCGTAGCGCCAACCGTAGCGCCATTCGTAGCGCCATCCGTAGCGCCATCCGTAGCGCCAACCGTAGCGCCATTCGTAGCGCCATCCGTAGCGCCAACCGTAGCGCCAACCGTAGCGCCATCCCTAGCGCCAACCGTAGCGCGATTCGTAGCGCCATCCGTAGCGCCATCCGTAGCGCCATCCGTAGCGCCATCCGTAGCGCCATCCGTAGCGCCATCCGTAGCGCCATCCGTAGCGCCATCCGTAGCGCCATCCGTAGCGCCATCCGTAGCGCCATCCGTAGCGCCATCCGTAGCGCCAACCGTAGCGCCAACCGTAGCGCCAACCGTAGCGCCAACCGTAGCGCCAACCGTAGCGCCAACCGTAGCGCCAACCGTAGCGCCAACCGTAGCGCCAACCGTAGCGCCAACCGTAGCGCCAACCGTAGCGCCAACCGTAGCGCCAACCGTAGCGCCAACCGTAGCGCCATCCGTAGCGCCATCCGTAGCGCCATCCGTAGCGCCATCCGTAGCGCCATCCGTAGCGCCATCCGTAGCGCCATCCGTAGCGCCATCCGTAGCGCCATCCGTAGCGCCATCCGTAGCGCCATCCGTAGCGCCATCCCTAGCGCCATCCGTAGCGCCATCCCTAGCGCCAACAGTAGCATCAACAGATACATTTCTTCAATCAGCCTGCTCTAAATCTCATGAGTTTCATTTGTTTGTATTTAAAGATTTTTTATTATATAAAGACATTGTAGCCATTTTACTAATATTGTAGTTTTGTAGTTACGTTAGTTAGATTTTTTTAATATCTTGTAATTTTTAGCTGTATTATAATAATGAATTATTATGTAATAATTTTAATATTTTACAATTTCATGTAATTATCACGTCCCTCTTTAAAACCAATTTTAGTTGTATGGAGTTAGCGTGTTGACTAATAAAGTTTTACCATTTACCATCCGTAGCGCCATCCGTAGCGCCAACCGTAGCGCCATTCGTAGCGCCATCCGTAGCGCCATCCGTATAGCGCCATCCGTAGCGCCAACCGTAGCGCCATCCCTAGCGCCAACCGTAGCGCCATTCGTAGCGCCATCCGTAGCGCCAACCGTAGCGCCATCCGTAGCGCCATCCGTAGCGCCATCCGTAGCGCCATCCATAGCGCCATCCGTAGCGCCAACCGTAGCGCCATTCGTAGCGCCATCCGTAGCGCCATCCGTAGCGCCATCCGTAACGCCATCCGTAGCGCCATCCGTAGCGCCAACCGTAGCGCCATTCGTAGCGCCATCCGTAGCGCCATCCGTAGCGCCAACCGTAGCGCCATCCGTAGCGCCATCCGTAGCGCCAACCGTAGCGCCAACCGTAGCGCCATCCCTAGCGCCAACCGTAGCGCCATTCGTAGCGCCATCCCTAGCGCCATCCGTAGCGCCAACCGTAGCGCCATTCGTAGCGCCATCCGTAGCGCCAACCGTAGCGCCAACCGTTAGCGCCATCCCTAGCGCCAACCGTAGCGCGATTCGTAGCGCCATCCGTAGCGCCATCCGTAGCGCCATCCGTAGCGCCATCCGTAGCGCCATCCGTAGCGCCATCCGTAGCGCCATCCGTAGCGCCATCCGTAGCGCCATCCGTAGCGCCAACCGTAGCGCCATTCGTAGCGCCATCCGTAGCGCCATCCGTAGCGCCAACCGTAGCGCCATTCGTAGCGCCATCCGTAGCGCCAACCGTAGCGCCAACCGTAGCGCCATCCCTAGCGCCAACCGTAGCGCCATTCGTAGCGCCATCCGTAGCGCCATCCGTAGCGCCATCCGTAGCGCCATCCGTAGCGCCATCCGTAGCGCCATCCGTAGCGCCATCCGTAGCGCCATCCGTAGCGCCATCCGTAGCGCCATCCGTAGCGCCATCCGTAGCGCCATCCGTAGCGCCAACCGTAGCGCCATCCGTAGCGCCAACCGTAGCGCCAACCGTAGCGCCATCCGTAGCGCCAACCGTAGCGCCATCCGTAGCGCCAACCGTAGCGCCAACCGTAGCGCCAACCGTAGCGCCAACCGTAGCGCCAACCGTAGCGCCAACCGTAGCGCCAACCGTAGCGCCATCCGTAGCGCCATCCGTAGCGCCATCCGTAGCGCCATCCGTAGCGCCATCCGTAGCGCCATCCGTAGCGCCATCCGTAGCGCCATCCGTAGCGCCATCCGTAGCGCCATCCGTAGCGCCATCCGTAGCGCCATCCCTAGCGCCATCCGTAGCGCCATCCCTAGCGCCAACAGTAGCATCAACAGATAAATTTCTTCATTCAGCCTGCTCTAAATCTCATGAGTTTCATTTGTTTGTATTTAAAGATTTTTTATTATATAAAGACATTGTAACGTTGGTTAGATTTTTTTAATATCTTGTAATTTTTAGCTGTTTTATAATAATGAATTATTATGTAATAATTTTAATATTTTACAATTTCATGTAATTATCACGCCCCTCTTTAAAACCAATTTTAGTTGTATGGAGTTAGCGTGTTGACTAATAAAGTTTTACCATTTACCATCCGTAGCGCCATCCGTAGCGCCAACCGTAGCGCCATTCGTAGCGCCATCCGTAGCGCCATCCGTATAGCGCCATCCGTAGCGCCAACCGTAGCGCCATCCCTAGCGCCAACCGTAGCGCCATTCGTAGCGCCATCCGTAGCGCCAACCGTAGCGCCATCCGTAGCGCCATCCGTAGCGCCATCCGTAGCGCCATCCGTAGCGCCATCCGTAGCGCCAACCGTAGCGCCATTCGTAGCGCCATCCGTAGCGCCATCCGTAGCGCCATCCGTAACGCCATCCGTAGCGCCATCCGTAGCGCCATCCGTAGCGCCATACGTAGCGCCATCCGTAGCGCCATCCGTAGCGCCAACCGTAGCGCCATCCGTAGCGCCATCCGTAGCGCCAACCGTAGCGCCAACCGTAGCGCCATCCCTAGCGCCAACCGTAGCGCCATTCGTAGCGCCATCCGTAGCGCCATCCGTAGCGCCAACCGTAGCGCCATTCGTAGCGCCATCCGTAGCGCCAACCGTAGCGCCAACCGTAGCGCCATCCCTAGCGCCAACCGTAGCGCGATTCGTAGCGCCATCCGTAGCGCCATCCGTAGCGCCATCCGTAGCGCCATCCGTAGCGCCATCCGTAGCGCCATCCGTAGCGCCATCCGTAGCGCCATCCGTAGCGCCATCCGTAGCGCCAACCGTAGCGCCATACGTAGCGCCATCCGTAGCGCCATCCGTAGCGCCAACCGTAGCGCCATTCGTAGCGCCATCCGTAGCGCCAACCGTAGCGCCAACCGTAGCGCCATCCCTAGCGCCAACCGTAGCGCCATTCGTAGCGCCATCCGTAGCGCCATCCGTAGCGCCATCCGTAGCGCCATCCGTAGCGCCATCCGTAGCGCCATCCGTAGCGCCATCCGTAGCGCCATCCGTAGCGCCATCCGTAGCGCCATCCGTAGCGCCATCCGTAGCGCCATCCGTAGCGCCAACCGTAGCGCCAACCGTAGCGCCAACCGTAGCGCCAACCGTAGCGCCAACCGTAGCGCCAACCGTAGCGCCAACCGTAGCGCCAACCGTAGCGCCAACCGTAGCGCCAACCGTAGCGCCAACCGTAGCGCCAACCGTAGCGCCAACCGTAGCGCCAACCGTAGCGCCATCCGTAGCGCCATCCGTAGCGCCATCCGTAGCGCCATCCGTAGCGCCATCCGTAGCGCCATCCGTAGCGCCATCCGTAGCGCCATCCGTAGCGCCATCCGTAGCGCCATCCGTAGCGCCATCCGTAGCGCCATCCCTAGCGCCATCCGTAGCGCCATCCCTAGCGCCAACAGTAGCATCAACAGATACATTTCTTCAATCAGCCTGCTCTAAATCTCATGAGTTTCATTTGTTTGTATTTAAAGATTTTTTATTATATAAAGACATTGTAGCCATTTTACTAATATTGTAGTTTTGTAGTTACGTTAGTTAGATTTTTTTAATATCTTGTAATTTTTAGCTGTATTATAATAATGAATTATTATGTAATAATTTTAATATTTTACAATTTCATGTAATTATCACGTCCCTCTTTAAAACCAATTTTAGTTGTATGGAGTTAGCGTGTTGACTAATAAAGTTTTACCATTTACCATCCGTAGCGCCATCCGTAGCGCCAACCGTAGCGCCATTCGTAGCGCCATCCGTAGCGCCATCCGTAGCGCCATCCGTAGCGCCAACCGTAGCGCCATCCCTAGCGCCAACCGTAGCGCCATTCGTAGCGCCATCCGTAGCGCCAACCGTAGCGCCATCCGTAGCGCCATCCGTAGCGCCATCCGTAGCGCCATCCGTAGCGCCATCCGTAGCGCCAACCGTAGCGCCATTCGTAGCGCCATCCGTAGCGCCATCCGTAGCGCCATCCGTAACGCCATCCGTAGCGCCATCCGTAGCGCCATCCGTAGCGCCAACCGTAGCGCCATTCGTAGCGCCATCCGTAGCGCCATCCGTAGCGCCAACCGTAGCGCCATCCGTAGCGCCATCCGTAGCGCCAACCGTAGCGCCAACCGTAGCGCCATCCCTAGCGCCAACCGTAGCGCCATTCGTAGCGCCATCCGTAGCGCCAACCGTAGCGCCAACCGTAGCGCCATCCCTAGCGCCAACCGTAGCGCCATTCGTAGCGCCATCCGTAGCGCCATCCGTAGCGCCATCCGTAGCGCCATCCGTAGCGCCATCCGTAGCGCCATCCGTAGCGCCATCCGTAGCGCCATCCGTAGCGCCATCCGTAGCGCCATCCGTAGCGCCAACCGTAGCGCCATTCGTAGCGCCATCCGTAGAGCCATCCGTAGCGCCAACCGTAGCGCTATTCGTAGCGCCATCCGTAGCGCCAACCGTAGCGCCAACCGTAGCGCCATCCCTAGCGCCAACCGTAGCGCCATTCGTAGCGCCATCCGTAGCGCCATCCGTAGCGCCATCCGTAGCGCCATCCGTAGCGCCAACCGTAGCGCCAACCGTAGCGCCAACCGTAGCGCCAACCGTAGCGCCAACCGTAGCGCCAACCGTAGCGCCAACCGTAGCGCCATCCGTAGCGCCATCCGTAGCGCCATCCGTAGCGCCATCCGTAGCGCCATCCGTAGCGCCATCCGTAGCGCCATCCGTAGCGCCATCCGTAGCGCCATCCGTAGCGCCATCCGTAGCGCCATCCGTAGCGCCATCCGTAGCGCCATCCGTAGCGCCATCCGTAGCGCCATCCGTAGCGCCATCCGTAGGCGTAGCGCCAACAGTAGCATCAACAGATACATTTCTTCAATCAGCCTGCTCTAAATCTAATGAGTTTCATTTGTTTGTATTTAAAGATTTTTATTATATAAAGACATTGTACGTTAGTTATATATTTTTAATATCTTGTAATTTTTAGCTGTTTTATAATAATGAATTATTATGTAATAATTTTAATATTTTACAATTTCATGTAATTATCACGCCACTCTTGGAAACCAATTTTAGTTGTATGGGGTTAGCGTGTTGAAATAAAGTTTTACCATTTACCATCCGTAGCGCCATCCGTAGCGCAATCCGTAGCGCCAACCGTAGCGCCATCCGTAGCGGCAACCGTAGCGCCAACCGTAGCGCCATCTTCCTCTCTAATATTAATTATATATATATATATATAGGCAAAATTATTTCATTTCGACAATAAGAAGATTCGAATTGCCACTCTTGTTTTTAAATAAATAACATTTTATTTAAGACAGAAACATTTTCGCTGTTCTTAGCTCTTCAGGTGTGAGGTAATAATGAGTGGTTGAGTTACTTTGATATTAACATGTTAATTCCGCTCTACTATGTTAATTTAAGATTGTTTGCATACATTCCTTTGAAGTTACGTCACATGGTATATACAGTTGTTTGTTTTATTTATCTAACTTAAAATGTGTTGAGATATGGTTGCAGAAGTGAAATAATCTCTTTTTCTTTCGATTCCATAATGAGTCTATTTGAATCTTTGCACTGGTAAATTGGGATTATATTGAAATATCCGTTATTACATTTCGCTAGGTGATAACTAACGGCCATGTGTCTGTATTGTTTATGGCGAATTTGCTCTTTATGCAGCGTCACTCTCTTTCGGAGATTTTCTGTTTGTCCGATATAAAAACTGCTGCATTTGGTGCATATAACGATATATACAACGTTTCTTGGTTTACAATCCATATTTGATTTAATGTTCCAGATTTTCCCGTTTTTTAGCGTAATGTTCTTTCCGGTGATTAAATAATCGCATGTTTTCACACTTCTTAACAACTGGCGTATTTTGTTGTGAAGAAAAGTGCGCTTTCGTAAGATGTCGTTTGAGGTTTTTTGGTTGACGTCGGCTAATTATTAGTGTTGTTTCGTCCAAAATATTTTGCGATGATCTGTGGGTTATTTTGATTGTTTGTGATTACCAGTATGGGAGTGTTTTGCTGTTGTCATTTTTTTCTTTGTTTGCTCTTAATTCCTGTATGCTCAATTTTTTCGCCTTTTCTATTCCGATTGTGATGATTGCACCTGGGTAATCTTGTTTTTTTAAGAGTTGTTTCAGTTCATGTAGTCGTTTTTCTCTTAGTTCTGGTTTTGTCACTATTGTGCATATCCAACTTGCAAGGCAGTATGGAATGTTGTATTTGGTATGCTTTGGATGGCAGGATTGGAAATTCAGATATTGATGCGTATCGGTTGTTTTATAGTATATACCTGTATATAGGTTACTTACTTCTTTGCATAAGAGGTTGTCTAAAAATGGAAGCTTGTTGGTACTTTTTTCCATTGTAAATTTTATCTTTGGATGTAGGTTGTTAAGTATAATATACATATATATATATATATATATATATATATATATATTATATATATATATATATATATATATATATATATATATATATATATATATATATATATATATATATATATATATATATATATATATATATATATATATTTATATATATATATATATATATATATATATATATATATATATATATATATATATATATATGATCGAGTGAAATGCCAAATATTACCTATAATATACCCAGAATCTTATCCCGGCATTACCATCATATATATACAGAACTCGTAACAGCTCTGAGATGGCAATAATTTGTTGTCGACCTTCAATAATGAAAAAATAACGTGAAGTACCTCGTGAAAATGGGACTTTTGGAATGAACTCTCATTTCGCCTTAATTGTATTTAATTTAATGTTCGAAGAATTAAATATTTAATGTCTTTACGTTTTGTTTTTTCTTTGACACTTGCAATGATAATAAAGCACTTATTTACTGGGTCCCAGTCGACCATCGATGTTTCGGAAACATCAACGGTCTCGGGACCACAAAACATATTGTTATATACCAAAGACTTTCCTTTGCCAAAGATGAAATATTATTGGTCAAATCATGGTCACGTGTTGTTCAACAAACTCAATGTTTCCCTCTGACGTCAGCTCTAATCATGCGTTGTTCACGTGAATATACACAATTATTATTGCATCAGATCAAGAACTTTGGACTCTTCGAGTATTGCGAAAGATTTTGAGCTTCCCGCTTCAAAAGTATTAAAGCTAAACCAAGATGAAATCGTATAATGGAGCCTGTAAGTAAGCGTTTATGCATTTTGTTGAAAAAAACGAAAGTCTTTGGTATATAACAAAACTTTTGCCTCGAGAAACATCGAGTTTTACGGTCCCTCAGGTTTCAATGTCACCCTCGGGCTAAAGCCCTCGGGTGACATCGAAACCTTCGGGTCCGTAAAACTCGATGTTTCCCTCGGCGCCTGTCAACATGTGTATGCTGTTTACCGCAAAAATTCCCAGTAAATAAGTGTTTTAACACTTTAATATATGACATTTAAAAATGTCCTTCAATATTTGGACAGTAGATTATTTGGATTCTAGTAAAACCTGTTTGAAGCCGGATTTTTTCCCGCCCTTTTCTTCTATGATCATATATGAATCAAATCTTATGATGGCGTGGTGACAGGCTAGTTTGAGTTGTTTTTAGTTTTCTTTTATAATTTATTTTGTAGGAAACGTTTTGAGAATCTGTATCGTTGTCTATGTGCTTTAATTTTTTGGCGTAGCACACTGTTTACCGTCTCACAAATACCCGCTTTTTACGTTCACACAGTGTCGGCCATTCGCAATCCAAATCCAGTCCGGTTCCGCTAGTGTAAACGCGCCTTAAGTTATCACTCACCTATTTGCTTAGCAACTTCCAGTAAGGCAGTCATTCCAGATCCATTGTCATCAATACCTGGCAGGTGTATCATCTGTTGTATCATAATGTGCTCCTACAATGACTATCTTGTCGGCAGATGTATTTGTCCTGCTTGCTTTGAGCGTCCCCACAATGTTTTCACTAAACACAGCCAAACCCTAGTACAATATAGGTATTTTATGTTGACACTTTATGTTGGATATGATTAAGGACAACACTAGTAGTTATGTATTTTTTACTTTATCTCGATTTTGATTGCCAAATACCGTCTGTTGTCCGTCTGTATAAATCCCGAAAACCGACGGTCGATAGCTTGGTTGAAAAGTCGCTCGAAATAAAGATGGCGGTGGCAGAACAACAACTAACAGAAATTTACAACGAAAATGATTCGGCAGGACTTGATAATTAAGGTTTATTGCTGATTTATCACCTATATTTATCAAATTTTCAGTCTTATTTCTCCAGTGAAACTTTCTTGACATTATAAAACATTATCAGTGTAATATGATTTGCGAAGGTAACCCGAATTGATAAGCATGGCGGGCAGAAACTACGAAACACAAATTTAACAAGAAAACACTTTTATGGGAGTAACTATCTTCTCATATTCATTTCAATAAAATCAAAATGCATGTCGATAAAAGTGAGCCATGAAAAAGAACCGATTGCCTTTAGGCAAAGGTGAAAAATAGATTTAGCGACCGGTCATTATTTATGGTCTGCGTAGGGGCCGAAGAGAAATACCATTTTGTGTTGGAAAAAAATTTCGCAATCATTTATGGGTAAAGAAAATCTTTTACCCAAGCAAAGAAAAAAGTTAGATAAAACCCAATTCCCAGCGCTTATATCGTCGATACAAGTTTTAATAACAAACCCAAATAGATATACAGTCAGATCCTACTGTAACTTTCAAATTATTATCTCCCTACTATAAAGAGCAGGAATCCAAGGAAAGGAATTCAATAACAAAAGCTAATAGTGCAATGATGACTAAGGCAAATTGATGATAAGATTCCAATTTTAAATGATGAACTCTTAATTTTTTTATGTAAATAGTCATGAAAATGTTGCTACCCAACTCTTCAGAGAAGTGATTTTTTTACCCAACCAGGGGCGCCGGAGCCACGGGAGCAGCGGAAATGTTATCACTCTATTTAACATCTTATTTTCACATTTAGCCAGTGTGAAAAGATCTTTCAATTCGCGCCAGTAGCTTACAGGTAGGAGTTTCAAGGTTTCAAGTCTATCCTTGTAGCATGAATCGTAGTCATTCAGGATATATTTGGATGTCCTACGTTGAATGCTTTCAAGATATTTCATGTCCTTGTGGAGGTATAGGGACCGGGTGACCATATTTCACTTGCGTAGCCAGGTGTGAACGTACGAGAGAAAGGTACAGAGAACGCCAGAGAGTGAACGAAGGGCCTTCGCTCGAAACGTTATAAATGGTCTTATTAACAGACACAACAAACGTGTGTCTTTACAAATTGTTTAGCTCGAACGTGGCCAAGTCGAAGGTATGTCAAAGGCGCCGCAGGCTGACACCATACGACCCATGTCTGACCACGGAGCACAGCTATAAGAACTAAGTGTTTATTTTACTGAAGGAGGAAAACCAGAGACCCCGGAGGAAAACCCTCGAAGCACGGGAAAGATCAACTAATAACTCTACTCACATGAGTTCCAAGCTCGCAAATCAACACGAGGTTATTCCCAGATGGTCACCCATCCATGAAGTACTAACCCCGTCCGACCGCGGGACTTGACGGCTTAGACTACTTACACGCTATTTTGCCAGTACACCAACCTTTTTAGACATTTGATTTTTATTTCAATATAGTTTATTTGGTTATTTTACTGTATTGAAATAACCAATGATAAAATATATACATATACAGGCCGTATAGAGACTGCAGATTAGTAGTACGTATGTCGCACATACGAACTAGTACACAACGTAGCCTTCGCTCTGCCATCCGAGTTCCGCGGTAGCTCAATGGTTAGAGCGTCTAACCGGAGATCAGAAGGTTGCGGACAATTTTGCCGCGCCTACAATTTTACCAATTTTGCCGCCTACTCCCAAAGAAGTTCTATACCTGCTTTCTCGTCAAGCTTTGAGTTATCTACGAATTTAAATGCTAGTGTGGTTCTCCCTACGTAGGAATTAAGAACATCTCAAAGGTTAGGCAACAGAATGAAACAACACGTTCCTACTAACATACCCCGCCGAAAAATTATTCCGTTACGCCTCCACAATATATTAGACAAGCAAGGCCGTCAAATGATTATGCAATTTCTCGACACCTCCTGCCAAATTCTCAGTGTCGCTCGCCCTTTCAATTGAAGGTGTTGTCTATAACTGGACTTTTCGTAGCAGACGTAGCACTTGATAAGTTGTCTGCCGAATGCATCGTGCTCATCTTCAGTTGAAAAACAGTTCTTTTTAGAACTTAGGGTTATAACTAAACATATTATCGTGCATATAATAATATATTAGTAGTGTTTTCAAACAGTTCAGAATATAGTTCAGGTAAGTACTATATTCACCATTTCACCATGGTTTCGTCGTATTTTAAATTAGCTTTGTTCAAATTTATTACCGCGACAAAATCGTTATTAATTTGTTCTAATAGCTTTTCATGACATATGACATACCTGACATATGACATACAGTACCATTACTGCATTGAATTACAACTTCCGTAGACCAGACATGTAATCCCAAATCCAGGAAACTCTTCTTGATGAAGTCATGTGCCTCATCCGTGGCTTTGCCATTAAGTTGTTACAATGAATTTAAGAAATAGTAAACATTTTCCGTGTTTACATACAGTTATAGAAACACGAGTGGAAGTTTGGGAGAACGAGAAATTAGTGGGAACACGAGCCCGCAGGGCGAGTGTTTCCACGCTATTTCGAGTTCTCCCAAACTTTTACGAGTGTTTCTATAACTGTATGTAAACACGGAAAGATGTTTTCTATTTCTTTTATAAAATAACGCTGAGGAAATAAGTAATAAGACTCTTTTATTAAAATGATGAAAATATACATTCTCCTTGCTCACGCTAGACAGTCTTAACTGTGAAGAAAAGCATCCAATCTTCTCATTTTTCTTCTTGTTCGCTGTCACAGAACATATTTATCTACATTTTAGCTGTTTGTGGGCTTTGTGAGCAAAGGTTTGTCTTGCAGTCCATTTTATAAAAAAGGCGGGAAAAATCCATGTTTACATGCAGTTATATAAACATGGCTCTTAGCCAATCACCGCTTGCGTTTACGAAATGTTATTTTATAAATATATATATAACACTCACGTGAGCTAATTAAGTGTTATATTACAAAAAAAACGGTTATACATCAATAGTCACAGAGTAATTAAGATACCAACGAAAGATGGATAAGTATAGTATGACAAGATTAAGTAACTAAAACGGACGAATTAAAAGAGATTAAAATAACGAGGTATGGAAGAGATGTTTTCGTTTAGTGATGGTTTAAATTTGGAAAGAAGTAAACTTTCACGTTAACGAGAAGTTCGTGATTGGAATTGGAGTGAGCTGAAGAAATTATAGAGAAATCATCAGAAGAGATATCGTGTTTAGTGAACCGAGAATGTGCGAGAACACTTGAGAGTGTTGAGACTCCCTGTTAATCTTAATCTTGATCTTGTACCTATAGAGAAATGCGAATCAAAATAAACTTAAAACATGCAATTTTCACAAGCCATCTCTCCGTCGCAGTTGGCCGTTTGGGGTAAACGGTCGTTTCCAATACACGGTCGTTACCATCATTGACTTCGCAGTTTGACTCACGAAATCCATCATTCGTTTGTAAGAGAAATAAAGCCAATCGTGAAGAACAATAGAAACCGAATACTGTCCCACAATTCACCACGCGCGCATTCATCGGTATACAGAAGCTTAAAACGTATATAGTCTAGAGCGAATTGCGAAGAAACCACCCTTTTGACAAGAGAGAGTTTCATGATGAATCTCATCCGTGTTTTAGTGGTCCCACTTTTGGGTATTTTCCTCACTCGCTGTAAGTATACTGCATGTCTCGCACATACTCGCAGACTATTGACATTCAAGTTGCACAATAGACACAGCGGGAGAAACTATAATGGATTATTTTTCTTCATATTTATTATTTAACTGCCTCATGCAACGTGGTGTAGAACATAGGCTCTTGACCTTGTGAAACGGTCGCGATATTTCGAAACAACTGACCGCACGATATTGGACCTTGTTTTGTGTTTGATATGATAAAGACTTTAGTCAACTCCACAACCCCGTTTGGCGTTTACACGGAGCCAAATTAGCAATCGCGATCGCAATCGCGATCATTTTTGTCGTGTAAACCTGTGTAAACACTCGACACTCGTTCGTGATCGTGATAAATTTAATCCAGTTCTGGAGATGGGTTGCGATCGCGATCGGTGGGCTATCGCGATCGAAAATAGCCGTGTAAACAATTTTGGGATTGCGATCCGAATAAACACGCGTGCGAATGAACTGGTTCCGAATAAACTGGAGGTTTCCAAACATGAACAAAATCATCTCCAGCATGCATAGCAAGATTCTTTCGTGCTCTAAACGTCGCAATGTTCTCCAACCATTGTTATTCACTTTAAATAGTTGGAAGAATTGCCAAACATGCTCCGTCATTTTATTTGTAGCCTGCACAGTCAGAGAGGCTAAAAGACCAGTACTTCCCGAATATGAGGGCAGCAACTTTGGCTTTCGAAAACGATCGGAATTGGGATAGCTGTCCGTGTAAACAAAGTAAAATAGGGATTGTAAATCCTGTACTGTTATTGCCGTGTAAACAGGGTTCACGATAGACAACTGAATATGTGATCTTAATTAGCTTGGGAACACTGGGACTGCGCACAGACTAAGGATTTTGACGATTTCAACCTCAAATTTCTCTGTAAATATTGACTTGTTTGACTTTACGATGCCATTTCAAAGCCTCTAATTCAGACTGGACCGGATTTCAAGTCCTTGCATTTAGTTACAGTCGTCGGCTTCGCCTCGGACTGCAACTAATTGCGCGGATTTGAAGCATTGTCACACTTATGTCTCGATCAATTCCAAGCGTGACCATGCCCCCCCCCCCCCCCCCGGGCATTTGACGGGCATTTATCGCCAGCTCATTTGTGGGGGAAATAAAGTGGGGTATTTGGCGCTCCGCTGAAAGAAAGTAGATGCGTATCCCCGCATAGTCACAAAGTTTGAAGCAATACCAATATGGTTGCCAGTGAATTTCCAAAATTCGTTGGCACACCGCACATTTCATATTAAACGAAGTCCGATCCTTTCCTTTAAATATTTCAGTGATGTAATATTCTGTGCCCGGTACACGAAGTAGCAGCCCCAAACGAACGTGCATATTTAAAACATAAATAAATGCCAAACAAATCGCATGTCTACCGGTATTTAACCATGTTTATTTTAGTACACCGTGTGTAGTCTGCGAAACGTTTGAGTTCAGAAGATGGCGGATGCGCCGGATGGCACAATTGCTTTGGAACATTTCGAGGGAAGTTTGTGGCTTCTTGGCTCTTTTATTTGGAAAACTTTTATTATATGCCCGTCAACTGTGGGAATTTTGTATAATTAAGCTGACTCCACAGTGGGGGGAATGGTCACGCTTGGAATTGATAGAGACATTACATCAAAGCCCAGCAAAAGTGCGTTCGACGCATGTGGACCAGCAAATGGTGAATGAAGATTGGTTTACAAACATAAAATTATGCCGTAACGAATTATGAAAATAAATAAAGCTAATAAATATATTACAGCGTCTTAGTTGAAATCAATGTTGTGATGATCACATCCCGCGATTTGCCGAAATATAACCGTTCGACCGCTAGATAAGTCAGCGAATATTACATTTTGCAAAAGTGTCGCTTGAATGGAAAATTTATAACTTCGCGAGGCTTGCTCGTTTCGAGTAGATGTTGTTCGAATAAGATGTATGGTCATATTCAAATGGTCAGATTGAATTTTGACATTATAAACGCGCCATATGATTACCGCAATAATAAAAATTGCATGTTTTAAGTTTATTTTGATTCGCATTTCTCTATAGGTACAAGACCAATTAACGGTAATTCGTTCTCCGAAGTTCAAAGCGATCCCCCAGCATCCTTACGTGTTACCCTGGAAAAATTTGCAAAAACGCGCAATCACGTGACAAACGCAAAAGCCAAGGATGATGCACGTGACTTCATCACGAAAAGTTTCCTGGACTTGGGATTACATGTCTGGTCTGAGAAAGTTGTACTTCAATGCAGTAAGGTATGCCATATGAGAAGACATTTACACCTTTGAAACAACTAATGGATCGTATTCTCTCATGTCATGTGTTTACGTATTTTTTTGGATTTTAGGAAGTGACATCTCCCAGGGACACGCAAATACATTGCATAGTGATTCATCATCATCATCATCATCATCAACAGCATCACCATCATCATCATCATCATCATCCTCATCATCCTCCTCCGCATCATCATCACCATCATTATCATCATCATCATCATCATTATCATCATCATCATCATCTTCCTCATAATCATCCTCATCATCCTCATCATCATCATCCTCCTCCTCAACATCATCACCATCATCATCATATTTAAGTTTTATCAAAAAGTGACAAAGATTATAAATATTTATTATATAGCTTGTCTCGTGAGCGGTCTTAACGCAGCTTTTATTGAAAAGTTTTAAAAAATGGCGAAAATGTGCGAAATTAAAAAAAGCCATATAATAAAACCTTATTAACCTCGTTTGGTCGAGTTATCCTGCCATTGGTCTTTTCGCACAGACCTGGCTAGCTTGAAAAACGATAATTTTGTTAATTTTCGCTCTGAGCGAGCTGTGGTGCTTACGGTAAAATTAAAAAACGCCAAAATTAATAAAGCCCACACAAGAGAAGGCACTAAGGGGATATTAAACGATGGAATTCAATAAATATAGGTGATAAATTGGCAATAAACGTTACTTCTCAAGTCCTGCCGAAGCATGTTCGTTGTAAATTTGTGTTAGTTGTGGTTTTGTCGCCGCCATCTTTATGTTTGAGCGACTTTGACGATAAAGTTATTGTCCGTCGGTTTTCGAGATTTACAGACGGACATAGACGGTATCAGCCGTAGTCAAAATCGAGAACAAACATAATAATTACTATCGCTTATTTATAAACACATTTACCAAAATCTAATAATGGCGTACTGTTCGAGCAAAGGATAAGAAAAATAAAAATAAATGAGTTCTTAGGAGAACCATTGTTTAAAGATTTGAGAAATAAATAGGCCTAAAATACGCCGAGTTGCGTTTCGGCAGACAACTTATCAAGTGTATCAAGTGCTACGTCTGCTGATAAACTGAAACTTAGAGCGCATATTTATAGGGAAAGAGGTAGGATGATGTCACCCCGATAGGGAAGCTAGTGACACTTAAAATAGTAACAGTAAATAGTTTTCAGTCTGTCACTATTTTAAGTGTCACTTCCCTATCGGTGTGACATCATCCTACCTCTTTCCCTATAAATATGCGCTCCCAAGTTTCAGTTTATCAGCAGACGTAGCACTTGATAAGTTGTCTGCCGAAATGCATAGTGCTCTTTTATTTTAAGCCTATTTATTTCTCAAATCTTTAAACAGTTCTTCTCAGAACTCATTTCTCTTTCTCACCCTTTGCTCGAACATTACGCCATCATTAGATTTTGGTAAGCAGTTTAGTTTTCAGAACGTTTTCTGAACTTATTACCAATCACCATGATTAGTACGTTTTATAAAGCGATATTTAAATTTGTCACCACGACAAAATCACTATTACAATAATTATACTGTTGTTCTTAATCATATCCAACATAAAGTGTCAACACAAAGTGCCTATATTGTGCTAGGTTTCGGCAGTGTCTGGTGAAAACATTGTGGGGATGCTCAAAGCAAGCAGGACAAATACCTCTGATGACAAGATAGTAATTGTTGGTGCACATTATGATACAGAAGAAGATACACCAGGTGTTGATGACAATGGTTCTGGAGTGACTGCCTTGCTGGAAATTGCTAAGCAAATTGGTGAGTTATGATAACTTATGGCGCGTTCACAGCGGATCCGGACTGGATTTGGACTGGATTTGGATTGCGAATCCGACTGAGTGTGAACGCAAAAACAGGGTATTTACGAGACGGTAAGCAGTGCACTACGTAAAAAATTAAAGCACTTGAACCAAAGATATATAGCCAATATAATGTGAAGGTTAGTCCGATATCAGTCCAGTCTCTGTCCAAATCCAGTCCAAGGTCCGCTGTGTGAACGCGCCTATATGAAAGTTGATGAACGTTTATGAGAGTTGTTGAGAGTTGATCAAAGTTGATGAGAGTTGACGAGAGTTGATCAAAGTTGATGAGAGTTGATGAGAGTTGATGAGAGTTGACGAGAGTTGACGAGAGTTGATCAAAGTTGTTGAGAGTTGATGAGAGTTGATGAGAGTTGATGAGAGTTGACGAGAGTTGATCAAAGTTGATGAGAGTTGATGAGAGTTGATGAGAGTTGATGAGAGTTGACGAGAGTTGATCAAAGTTGATGAGAGTTGATGAGAGTTGATGAGAGTTGATGAGAGTTGATGAGAGTTGACGAGAGTTGATCAAAGTTGATGAGAGTTGATGAGAGTTGTTGAGAGTTGTTTAAAGTTGATGAGAGTTGATGAAAGTTGATGAGAGTTGATGAGAGTTAATGAGAGTTGATGAGAGTTGATGAAAGTTGATGTAAGTTGATGAGAGTTGATGAGAGTTGATCAAAGTTGATGAGAGTTGATGAGAGTTGTTGAGAGTTGTTTAAAGTTGATGAGAGTTGATGAAAGTTGATGAGAGTTAATGAGAGTTGATGAGAGTTAATGAGAGTTGATGAGAGTTGATGAAAGTTGATGTAAGTTGATGAAAGTTGATGAGAGTTGACGATAGTTGACGAGAGTTGATGAAAGTTGACGAGAGTTGATGAGAGTTGATGAGAGTTGATGAGAGTTGACGAGAGTTGATCAAAGTTGATGAGAGTTGATGAGAGTTGATGAGAGTTGATGAGAGTTGATGAGAGTTGGTGAGAGTTGATGAGAGTTGATGAGAGTTGATGAGAGTTGATGAGAGTTGATGAGAGTTGACGAGAGTTGATCAAAGTTGATGAGAGTTGATGAGAGTTGTTGAGAGTTGTTTAAAGTTGATGAGAGTTGATGAAAGTTGATGAGAGTTGATGAGAGTTAATGAGAGTTGATGAGAGTTGATGAAAGTTGATGTAAGTTAATGAAAGTTGATGAGAGTTGATCAAAGTTGATGAGAGTTGATGAGAGTTGTTGAGAGTTGTTTAAAGTTGATGAGAGTTGATGAAAGTTGATGAGAGTTAATGAGAGTTGATGAGAGTTAATGAGAGTTGATGAGAGTTGATGAAAGTTGATGTAAGTTGATGAAAGTTGATGAGAGTTGACGATAGTTGACGAGAGTTGATCAAAGTTGATGAGAGTTGATGAGAGTTGATGAGAGTTGATGAGAGTTGACGAGAGTTGATCAAAGTTGATGAGAGTTGATGAGAGTTGATGAGAGTTGATGAGAGTTGATGAGAGTTGATGAGAGTTGACGAGAGTTGATCAAAGTTGATGAGAGTTGATGAGAGTTGTTGAGAGTTGTTTAAAGTTGATGAGAGTTGATGAAAGTTGATGAGAGTTAATGAGAGTTGATGAGAGTTAATGAGAGTTGATGAGAGTTGATGAGAATTGATGAGAGCTGTTGAGAGTGAGAGTTAATGAGAGTTGATCAAAGTTGATGAGAGTTGATGAAAGATGGTGAAAGATGGTGATAGTTGATGAAAGCTGATGAACGTTGACGAGAGTTGATGAGAGTTGATGAGAATCAATGAGAATTGATGATATGATGAGAGTTGGTGAAAGTTGACTAAAGTTGATTAGAGTTGATGAAATTTAATGGGATCAGTTGACGGGAGAGTTGAGGCGATGAGATTTCGCCAGTTTACGCTCAAACGAGAGCAAAAGTTCTCATCGTTTATTATCGTTGTTTCATCAAAGCTTAAAGAGTGAGTATCAACCGTCGTGCATTGCGCGTTTGTGTTTATCTTTTTATGCCAACTTGACGTCATCTTGCTAAATACTTCGGAAATTCGCCAAGTCTTCTCAGAAAACCCTATAGAGGCTTTCTTATTCATCCACGATCCAAATACATCGACTCGGAACCTGATTTGTTTGTTTGAACCTCGTCACTTGATCTTCCACGCTTCGCGTCATTCAAGGCGGACATAAATCCATAATTCAAAACGAAAGTCAAGAAAACGTCGAGTTTTGTGAAAAATACAGAAATAATTACTTTTTAAGGTATATCTTCTTTCAATTGAAAGACAAAATGAATAATTTCTATCAAAGATTGACAAGATTTTTATGGATGCAGTGAATTTCGTGCTTCAAAAAATGGCCGACCGAGCGTGCAATGCGTCACGGTTGACACTCACTCTTTAACAATAAAACCAAGCGAATTACTTGTTTAATTTTTAATTTTTTAGCACGCGCTGATTGTTTCCTGACCAACACCATCATGTTCATCGCCTTTGATTTTGAAGAGAGCAACGAGTGTAGACATTGGCTTTTGGGTAGTGATAAATTTGTTCAGAACCTGACCAGCTACCTGCAACAGACTGGAGGGACAGTCAATGGAGCTTTCATCTTGGAAAGCATGATAAATTATAATTCCTCTGCAGGTATTTATTACGTGCACAGACAGACAGACAGACAGACAGACAGACAGACAGACAAAACATCGACAGGCTTAAGTTATATGCAAACATTATGATCATAGAAGTAGGAACCAGGGGCATTTGAGGCACGTGATCCCCAACTTTAATGAAAAATGCCCTTTTTAAACAAAGATTATATAGGCAACTAGTATACATTGAGCCCCTGAAAGCTTGTGGCCCCCCGTGTTAAACTTGCTTCCTGCGCTTCTGATTATGATGGTGTAATTTCTTATTTCTAGGTTCCCAAACATTACGCCCTGGAATGGAAGTAGTTATGAAAGATACTTACGATGAAGTAAAGAACGATTCATTTCGTGGAAATTTCATCGCCGTTGTTGGTCGTCGTGAATCAGATAAAAAGCTTCTGTCGTTGGTTAGGAAATATTATAAAAATGGTAAAAATGTGTGGTACTGATTGTTGTGAGAAATATTGATGATACAATAAAAAGGCAGGAAGTGAGAAAGGAAGTTACGAAGGAAGTGAGGGACGAATTGAGGATGGAAGGAAGTGAGGACGGAAGGAAGTTACGAAGGAAATAGGGTCGGAAGGAAGTGAGGTAGGAAGGAAGTAAGGAAGAAGGTAAAGGAAGGAGGAAGGAAGTGAGGAAGGAAGGAAGTGAGGAAGTAAGTGAGGAAGTAAGTGAGGAAGTAAGTGAAGAAGGAAGGAAGGACGAGAGGAAGTGAGGAAGGAAGTGAGGAAGGAAGTGAGGAAGGAAGTGAGGAAGGAAGTGAAGAAGGAAGTGAGGAAGGAAGTGAAGAAGGAAGTGAGGAAGGAAGGAAGGAAGTGAGGAAGGAAGTGAGGAAGGAAGGAAGGAAGAAAGTGAAGAAGGAAGTGAGGAAGGAAGGAAGGAAGGAAGTGAGGAAGGAAGGAAGTGAGCAAGGAAGTGAGGAAGGAAGTGAGTAAGGAAGTGAGGAAGGAAGTGAGGAAGGAAGTGAGGAAGGAAGTGAGGAAGGAAGTGAGGAAGGAAGGAAGTGAGGAAGGAAGTGAGGAAGGAAGTGAAGAAGGAAGTGAGGAAGGAAGTGAGGAAGGAAGTGAGTAAGGAAGGAAGGAAGGAAGGAAGGAAGGAAGGAAGGAAGGAAGGAAGGAAGGAAGGAAGGAAGGAAGGAAGGAAGGAAGGAAGGAAGGAAGGAAGGAAGGAAGGAAGGAAGGAAGGAAGGAAGGAAGGAAGGAAGGAAGGAAGGTAGGTAGGTAGGTAGGTAGGTAGGAAGTGAGGAAGGAAGTGAGGAAGGAAGTGAGGAAGGAAGTGAGGAAGGAAGTGAAGAAGGAAGTGAGGAAGGAAGTGAGGAAGGAAGTGAGGAAGGAAGGAAGTGAGGAAGGAAGAAAGTGAAGAAGGAAGTGAGGAAGGAAGTGAGGCAGGAAGTGAGGAAGGAAGGAAGTGAGGAAGGAAGTGAGGAAGGAAGTGAGGAAGGAAGTGAGAAAGGAAGTGAGGAAGGGAGTGAGGAAGGAAGTGAGGAAGGAAGGAAGGAAGTGAGGAAGGAAGTGAGGAAGGAAGTGAGGAAGGAAGTGAGGAAGGAAGTGAGGAAGGGAGGAAGGGAGGAAGGAAGGAAGTGAGGAATGAAGTGAGGAAGGGAGGAAGGGAGGAAGGAAGGATGTGAGGAAAGAAGTGAGAAAGGAAGTGAAAAAGAAGGAAGTGAGGAAGGAAGGAAGGAAGTGAGGAAGGAAGTGAGGAAGGGAGAAAGTGAAGAAGGAAGTGAGGAAGGAAGTGAGGAAGGAAGTGAGGAAGGAAGTGAGGAAGGGAGGAAGGGAGGAAGGAAGGAAGTGAGGAAGGAAGTGAGGAAGGGAGGAAGGGAGGAAGGAAGGATGTGAGGAAAGAAGTGAGAAAGAAAGTGAAAAAGCAAGTGAGGAAGGAAGTGAAGAAGGAAGTGAGGAAGGAAGTGAGAAAGGAAGTGAGGAAGGAAGAAAGTGAAGAAGGAAGCGAGGAAGGAAGAAAGTGAAGAAGGAAGTGAGGAAGGAAGTGAGGAAGGAAGAAAGTGAAGAAGGAAGTGAGGAAGGAAGTGAGGAAGGAAGTGAGGAAGGAAGGAAGTGAGGAAGGAAGTGAGGAAGGAAGTGAGGAAGGAAGTGAGAAAAGGAAGTGAGGAAGGAAGTGAGGAAGGAAGGAAGGAAGTGAGGAAGGAAGTGAGGAAGGGAGAAAGTGAAGAAGGAAGTGAGGAAGGAAGTGAGGAAGGAAGTGAGGAAGGAAGTGAGGAAGGAAGTGAGGAAGAAAGTGAGGAAGGGAGGAAGGAAGTGAAAAAGGAAGTGAGGAAGGAAGTGAGGAAGGAAGTGTGGAGGGAAGTTAGGAAGGAAGTGAGGAAGGAAGAAAGTGAAGAAGGAAGTGAGGAAGGGAGTGAAGAAGGAAGTGAGGAAGGAAGTGAGGAAGGGAGAAAGTGAAGAAGGAAGTGAGGAAGGAAGTGAGGAAGGAAATGAGGGAGGAAGTGAGGAAGGAAGTGAGGAAGGAAGTGAGGAAGGAAGTGAGGAAGGAAGTGAGGAAGGAAGTGAGGCAGGAAGTGAGGAAGGAAGTGAGGAAGGGAGGAAGGAAGGATGTGAGGAAAGAAGTGAGAAAGGAAGTGAAAAAGGAAGTGAGGAAGGACGTGAGGAAGGAAGTGTGGAGGGAAGTTAGGAAGGAAGTGAGGAAGGAAGTGAGGAGGGGAGTGAGGAAGGAAGTGAGGAAGGAATTTAGGGAGGAATTGGAAGGAAGTAATTGGAAGGAAGGAATCTAAATAAACCACAATCTAAATAAATGTCTAATGGATTTCCTAGATTCAAATTATCGTGCACAACTGGCACCAATTCCTGTGGCTGGAAGACCACCTCAATCACCAAACTGGCAAAACTTTGGAGACTTTTATCGCAGTGACCACTTTAACTTTTGGAACAACACCGTCTCATTCAGCGCCTTGATGTTAACCGACACAACAGAGTTTCGGGGATACATGAAATCTTGTTATCACAAACAATGCGACAATTTACTCCACGTCCACGACAGTAACTTGGAGTTTTTGCGACGTACAATAAACGCTGTGATACAATCAGTCTTGGATCTAAGCAGAGCTAGTAAGTTGGACTGTTATACAGCGTTTCACATAACTATTGAAGGTAGTCTCCGTTATTTCTGAAGTTGACGACGAACTTCGCTGCTTCGTTGCCAACGTAAGCAAACTAGGGTTAGCCTACTAGTATGGTCGGTCACCCTATCACTTAGCTAGGGAAACCCTAGCACTAGGGATATGTTTTTGCCTAATATAAACACAATAGGGACAACTTGGACACCCGGGTCAAGTTTTTAGGTATCAACTCGCAAGCCTCGCATATGTCAATGTCTGTCAAAAAGCATCGATCTGTGCCTTGACACGAAATTTCTTCGACGAAGTCGTCGAGATAGGGCAGAGTTGGAATGTAGAGCCGCGTGAAGGAGTGTTAGTAGTTGTTTTAACAGTTATAAACATGATTGAATAACAAAGAAGAATACCATCTAAGTGTCAAAGTGAAGAGAAGTAAGCACAGGCAGTGGAGAGATTAAAATCGATAATACAGCAAGAATTTCTTTCTTTCGGCCGCGGCCATGTTTATACACTCGAATTTCCCACGTACAAGTCTTAGGGTTACCCTAAGTCTGCAGGGCACCATATTCGGACAGGTTCCTCAGACTAGTCATCCCATGTAACCTCTTCCTCAATTATCCTCAATGATCTGAAAATTGAAAACAAACCTGCCGCTGTCGATCATGCAACTTTGAGCAAACTCTAAAATGGTGGCGTCCAGAGGCAGAAGCATAAAATACGAGAATGAATACGTTATTTCTCGAGTACAAGAGCAGATACCGTAAAACTATTAACATTTCTAAACATTTTATTTGAAAGTAATTTATTTTTTACTTTATTTATTTTTTAGATTCCTGTGACTACAATGATGCTTCAACTTCAAGAGTATCACTGCAGCTTCCACTATTAATAATAATGGCATTCACGTGTGCATTCATAGCTGTCCGTTAAGAAAATAACGAGACAGCTCGTGCCGGTTTGTCGGAAGCCATTAACACTGAACACTTTCTAAAGTACTATTCCTCTGATCATTGTATATGTACAATTGTTTGTAACATGTGTTGTGCACGCGGGATTTGGTGTATAGAATTATTATCTTAGGTGGAACTGTATCGAAAACAACTTTTAATAAAAGGCATTAATTATGATGTTTAGAAATGTTAATCAAGTTTTACGGCATCTGCTCTTGTACTCAAGAAATAACGTTTTCATTCTCGTATTTTATGCTTCTGGGCGCCGCTATGTCACTGGTTAGAGTTTACACATCTAAAGGTCGCACAACTAGTTGACTGATTTAACAATACTTTAACAACGCGGCTATCATCATGGCCGAACAACAATGTTCAACTTTGTTTCAACAATGTTGTTCAGCGTTGTTTCAACAATGTTGTTCAGCATTGTTTCAATAATGTTGTTCAGCATTGTTTCAACAATGTTGTTCAGCATTGTTTCAACAATGTTGTTCAGCATTGTTTCAACAATGTTGTTCAGTATTGTTTCAACACTGTTGTTCACCATTGTTTCAACAATGTTGTTCAGCGTTGTCAGTTCAACAATGTTGTTCACCATTGTTTCAACAATGTTGTTCACCATTGTTTCAACAATGTTGTTCAGTATTGTTTCAACAATGTTGTTCAGCGTTGTTTCAACAATGTTGTTCACCATTGTTTCAACAATGTTGTTCACCATTGTTTCAACAATGTTGTTCAGTATTGTTTCAACAATGTTGTTCAGCGTTGTTTCAACAATGTTGTTCAGCATTGTTTCAATAATATTGTTGTTCAGCATTGTTTCAACAATGTTGTTCAGCATTGTTTCAACAATGTTTCAGCGTTGTTTCAACAATGTTGACAACAATGTTGTTCAGTATTGTTTCAACAATGTTGTTCAGCGTTGTTTCAACAATGTTGTTCAGCATTGTTTCAATAATATTGTTGTTCAGCATTGTTTCAACAATGTTGTTCAGCATTGTTTCAACAATGTTTCAGCGTTATTTCAACAATGTTGTTCACCATTGTTTCAACAATGTTGTTCACCATTGTTTCAACAATGTTGTTCAGTATTGTTTCAACAATGTTGTTCAGCGTTGTTTCAACAATGTTGTTCAGCATTGTTTCAATAATGTTGTTCAGCATTGTTTCAACACTGTTGTTCACCATTGTTTCAACAATGTTGTTCAGCGTTGTTTCAACAATGTTGTTCACCATTGTTTCAACAATGTTGTTCACCATTGTTTCAACAATGTTGTTCAGTATTATTTCAACAATGTTGTGCAGCGTTGTTTCAACAATGTTGTTCACCATTGTTTCAACAATGTTGTTCACCATTGTTTCAACAATGTTGTTCAGTGTTCAATATTCAGTTTCAACAATGTTGTTCAGCATTGTTTCAACAATGTTGTTCAGCGTTGTTTCAACAATGTTGTTCAGCATTGTTTCAACAATGTTGTTCAGCATTGTTTCAACAATGTTGTTCAGCATTGTTTCAACAATGTTGTTCAGTGTTCGGATTCAACAATATTGTTCAGCATTGTTTCCTGACAATGTTGTTCAGTTTTGTTTCAACAATGTTGTTCATCGTTGTTTCAACAATGTTGTTCAGTATTGTTTCAACAATGTTGTTCAGTATTGTTTCAACAATGTTGTTCAGTATTGTTTCAATAATATTGTTTAGCATTGTTTCACTGACAATGTTGTTTAGCATTGTTTCAACAATGTTGTTCCAACAATGTTGTTCAGCGTTGTTTCAACAATGTTCGGCATTGTTTCAACAATGTTGTTCAGTGTTGTTTTAACAATGTTGTTCGGTATTGATGAACTAAAAAGAAAAAGACTACAATTATAGAACAAGCCGTATATGCATGGTTTGCTTGCTAGTATTGTTATCGTTGAATATATGTATCGTCTGTCTACTCCAAGCTGACCGTAGTTTGTGTTCTATATTATGGGAAGACCTACGACAAATGATTCACTTTAGCATCTTAAAAGATCAGAGACAGATATATATAGTCTCTATCGCCTTTGGCAAAACTATATAACGTGGTCCCAACAAGATGGCCGCACGAGCTACTTCCGGTTCATTTTTTAGTTCAATTTTGCTTAGTGTACTGTGAAACAAAAACTAAGTTTTAGTTATTTTTTAAATGAACTTCTAAAATAACGAAGAATTGTAATTTGGAGCTCTTTCATATCTCACGTAGACGTTTGTGAAAAAGGTTTTTATGCGTTTTTAGAAAATCAGGTATATATTTGATATTCATCGACAATTAAATCACTTGAAACTTTGCACATTACGACACTTCGTGAAACTTAACATAATTACATATTTCTATAATTACTTGGTTTTCTGAAAATTTGCAAACCTTGTGACGTGATGACGTCGGTGGTTATTCATTTGCATATCACAAAAGTCTAAATATCTGAAGAAAGACGTGAGATATGAAAGAGCTCTGTATTCCTCGTTATTTTAGGAGTTCGTTTAAATACCTAAAACTTAATTTTCGTTTCATAAACACTTTAAATATTTCATTGCGAATTGCTCGATTTTTCCCGCCAAAAGTGCACAAATGTTATTAATTAGTATGACTATATATAGAGGCTAGGAGAGAAGCTACTTGATGTAATCTACCTGCGGGCTTCATCAAGACTTTACAAACGGGTGTGGCATCACCTGGTAAGAGACAGCAGGCAACTCTTGGATTCATTTGAACTGTGCTCGATGTAGAATTAGATGAAAAAGTCTGCCGAGCTTCTAGATTTAAACATTTTCAGGGGGGGGGGGTATTTTTCTTCCACGGCGAAAGGTCGGCGAAAATGGATCGGCTTGTCCGTTCTATAATCCGCTTGTCAACCATTTCCTTTGCCTACTTTGTTGACCTGAATAATTGAGAAATATTCAATTGCTCTTCAGAGTTGTTCATGTCAGCATTCGTTGGCATCCACCATAATTTATTGAATTTTATCAAAGACCACAAAAATTATCATATCTAATTAACACCCAGAAACTCTGGGTGTCATGTGTCCAGCCGATCCTAGGTCCAGAAGACGCTACAGGAGCTCAATAAATATCCGCACAGGCTTCTTGACTTTTATATTTCTTGAGCTGTTTTATATTTCTCTGCCCGCCCTCCCAAGCCCGATACAACTCATTCTGGCGCTCCATAATTATTAGCCTGCGCCGCCCCACCACACTCCCGATTAAGAAGAGCCTGCGGAGGAGGCAGGGCACAGCCCCCCATTTAACATTTTTGGGGCCCCCGTTTCCTACGCCTCTGTACAGCAGAGTATTTTAGCTTAACTTATTTTTTATAATTACGAATTATATTCTTCTTTCGACCGGGGGCGGGGAGAGCGAAGAATATGTAATGTTATATATAGGTCAGTTTTAGGTGTGGTAACACCAATCTTCGGAAACTATCGAGAAAGACGTCGTCATAGCATTCGTAGGCGCATGCGTCGTGTTGCTTCGAGAAATTTCAAATTTTGGGCGGCGTGTGAAATCAAGTTCTCCTCTTCTTGGTGCCTTCTTTCTCGATTTTTAAGGTATTATTGATTTATTGGGCGTATTAAAATAATAATAATATAGACATATATGTATGTTTATTCCGTTTAATGTTGTTTTAATGGGGTTGAAGCATGAGAAATGATGATAAATGAACATTTAAATTTGCCTCTTGCGCCCACCATAGTCGGCCGACGTGAGAAAACTTGAAGAAAACTTCTACTTTAAGTTTAAGTCAAGTGTTAAAGCTAAATTCATACCATTTGAAATGTTTTATTACGAAAATACTTAAACAGAATACTCTATGCGCGTTGCTTTGTCTCAGGTGCTAAAGATATTTCTCTAATTTTTAGGAAGTGACCATATTGATATTATTGCACACGTGACATGTTTGATATTTCACAGAACTTGGTCAAGTTTATCATTTCAATAATTTGAAAATTATTCTGGTAAATATAAACTCCTCAATCAAAGTTTTTATAATATTTTTTATAAAATAAGTCGTGTCTTACACACGCTGTGATTGGTGAGTTACCGTGTTTAATATCAGGCTTTAGTATAAATTTACAAGTTTATATCACAAATCCTCAATTTTCATTGGCTGTTGCAGGAGTTTATATCCGCTGATATAAACCTCTGGGATAGAAATTGCGTGTATCCGAAAGAATATTTACATTTTCTTTTGAAAAATGTGAAATAAAAATTAATTATTGGCTTAGAAACTTGTAAATTTATACTAAAACAATTAGACAACTCGCCCTCATTTTCTATGAGCGATAGTCAACTCGGCTCCACCTCGTTGACTATCTGCTCATAGAAAACTCGGGCTCGTTGTCTAATTGTTAAATCTAAAACATGGATGGATTACGCCATCGTGATACGCCATCAATTAGACATCATAACGCCATCAATTAGCCATCACGGCGCCTTCATACGCAGTAAGGAGAATTTACGTGTTGATAAAAAAGATATTTGTACATTTTATTTGCTTTCTACGGGTTATTTTATAAAAGAAATAGAAAACATTTTTATCTGTGTTCCCATACGTTATATAAACACTTGTGGAAGTTTGGGAGAACTCAAAATCGTGTGGATTCTATGATTTCTCGTTCTCCCAAACTTCCACTCGTGTTTATATAACTGTATGTAAACACAGAAAATGTTTTTATTTCTTAACCATATCAGTTTCATGTGGAAACAAACTAGTTGTAAAAGACAGAATGAAACCATCCACGAGCAGGACCCCAAGGCCAGGGTGCATTCCATGTAAACTCTACGCCAGAGATACGCCGAAAAACTTCTGAACGCCATGCCAAGATTACGCAATATAAAAACTAGGAGTCTGCGGAGAGTGATATTCATGCCGAGGCATTTGAAAACTGAGGGAATAATGTCATGCCTTCTTGTGGCTTAATTTCAATATTGAAAGCAATATTGATATTTAGTATAAATACATTAGGTGATTATAGAAATTGCGTGCGCTGATTGGTCGAGCTACCTCGGATTATTTCTCGATAATCACCTCCAGCGTTTTTTCAAGATAGCCGCCAGCCGATTTGTCAAAGTGACAGGAGAAAAAAGTCAAGAAACTAGTATTTTTGAAGGAAATGCTGTTCCTACATGTAAGAGTGGGAAAATGTGTATTTATACTAAAACAATTATTCACCTCAGGCTCTGCTCAGTGAATATCGGTGAATAAAAACCTCGACTTCGTCTCGGTTTTTATTCACCGATATTCACCTCGCCTTCGGTGAATAATTGTTAAATAATGCCTAAACAAGTAACAACATAAAGCAGAAATCACGTTTCAGCATACGACTTATAGTTTGACGATCTTACGCCAACACGCCAACCATTTTCGCAAGTCCACACCGGAGATCTCAGGCATGGAGTACATGGAATGCACACTGGACCAGCAGGACCTCAAGGACGAATCAGAGTTGCTTTGGCATTATAAGTATTTTGCAGATAAAACTTTCGTATAAACCTGTCTAAGGGTCTGTACCTCCATTTTTCAAATTAAAATTTAAAAGTATTCTTTGGTATAATTATTATATTTGAATTATTTGGCTTTTTATTTCAATTCAAATGTATGATAATATATAAATATTATATAAAAAATTATGACAAGGTGTCTATAACATGCTGGAAAAAATTAGGCTAGTTACTGTAGTAGGGAAAAGGTATTTAAAAAGTATCATTTCTGAAAATATGTTAAAAAATTTTTATAATAGAAACGTCAAAATCAGGATTAGGGTCGGATCATAAAAGATGGGTTGTTAGGTTATAGGAACCACACAATTCAGACAGTTTGATGCTACTCTGGCTTTAAAAATCTTTTTTAACGTAACTTTAAAAGTTACTGTCCATGACCCTTTCAACACTCCAATCTAGTGTCTTCATCAGGGGTGATTGTTGTAAAATTAGAATCCCTATTTATACCCTCATAGAACCAGTAACTTTAAAGTTACGTTCAAAAAACTAAAAGGCAGAGTAGTGTCAAACTATGTCTGATTTATCACCTCGTTGCATTGGGAAATTACCGTAAACTGCGGAATATAAGCCCTGGGCTTATACAATTTCGTAAGGGATATTGGGTGGGCTTACTGTATAAACGGGGGGCCTTATATTCGGGGGGGGGGGGCTTATAAGCGGATGATCGAACTGCTAGTGAAATAAATTGACACTAACATACGGCATTATCAATATACGTTTTTATCCCCTCGCCCGGCGCGAAGTGCCGGCCGAAGGCCTGAGGGCGAGGGTGCTAATATTGACTGGCGTTTAGTCCCTTATGCCGTTCCTAGATCTAGGATCTGTCTGTTTATAGGTATATATATATATATATGATCAACCGTCCTCATGCGCGGCATCGGAAAATGTGGCACTGGTAACTAGATACTCAGATTAAATTGAACCGTCACAAGAGAGTTTTTTGAGGAAATAGAAATCCGAGTCCGAGTATGTATTTTGACTCGCTAATTCCAAATCTGTTTTCAGAATTGAAAACGGTTATATATTGATCGAGATTATCATAGCCGACCAAGCCCGGACTAATTTCTAAGTACATAAACCATTTTTACGAAGGGTATTCACGTTCTCGTAATATAGTAGACACATATGTTATGTATTTTGACTCGCTAATTCCAAATCTGTTTTCAGAATTGAAAACGGTTAAATATTGATTGAGATAACGTTCAAAATAATATACGATGAAGTGACCAGTTTATAATCAACTAATTTCTATGTACATAAACCGTTTTTACGAAGGGTACTCACGTTCTCGTAATATAGTAAACGCGTATGTTATTTATGTTGACTCGCTAATTCCAAATCTGTTTTCAGAGTTTAAATCGGTTAAATATTGGCCGAGATAACGTTCAAACATTTCTTCAACGAAACGGGCTTTTGGAAATTGTGAATTTTTGCAAAACAGAAATACACGGCCACAGCGTGCGAGGTCTGGGCACCATGGATGGAGAAATTCCCGTGGGGGGGGGAGGGGTAGAAAAGGCGGGCGAGGGGATTATTGCGAATTCGTATTTCTAGTTTACTGGTCTTTAATTAATCAAGCACCTAACTCACAATAAATCAACAAAAACACAGTCAGATTTCTAAACAAAACAAAGGTAACAAGCCAAATGTAACTAATAACTCAACAAAACGGACATCCTACTTGGAAAAACCGGCATAGCCAGGCTGATATACTGAGTAAACTGTTACACCTTAAAAGTCTGTAAGATTACTAGTAAGGGAGATGGGGTAGGGGTGGATAAATGTTGATTTGTAGAGGGCGGCTTATATTCGGGGACGGGGGCTTATATTCCGCAGTTTATGGTATTTGTTAACCACACAATTATTTTTCTTTGACCTTATTTTTATATGGCTAAGAAAAATGATGTACTGTACATTTTTGAAAACAAATTTAGAATTTATATTACTTTCTGATTTTAGATTGTCAAGCAGGAAAAAAATTTGGATGCTAACATGTAATCTATCATGAAAAGTTCAAGGCTGGATACAACAAATGGATAATTAATTTTTTAACACATGAGTAAGTTCACTTAGTTGATATATTTATTAATTAATAATTATACTGTAGATACTGTAGCTGTAGTATAGGCTTGAAATTCTAACAAATTTCTTCTTCTATATTTTAGGTTGTGGCCGTATAATGCTCAACAAAACATCAATTACCTGTAACTTGATCAAGCTTCTTATTCCCAAACATTACTGACTGGTAAATATACATTTAATATTTCCTAAAGGTATTTTCCATGTGATTGAGAAAACTGATGTTGCATGTTAAAAAGAATAGAACAAAAACTGACTTTGAGAATTTCAAAAATAACTAATTATTTAAAGGATATAGCAGATTGTGAAACCATATTATTTTGACAAAGTGATTTATGAAAGATCAAAGACCTTTTCTGTTGGTTTACTAATTTATTCATTACATTCAATTTGGTTAATTTGAATTACTCTTCTTGATTACCAAGTACTTTCCTATTATAAGTTTTATTTTTTTTAAGTTTACATCAGTTTTGTCAGTCATTAGAAATTAGAATTTGTATAGGTAATCATAATATGATAGCAAGTGCAATTAAGGATTTGTTTAATGGAGAGATGATTTACTTAATGCAGAATAATATTTTGAAAATGTATCCAACTGCCCAACTGGGAATTGAACCCATGGTCTGTGGTCTACCATTAACCTTCCAGTGCCCTTACCACTGTGCTACTGAGAGACACGTTCAGGACAGTCGGCAGTTTTCACCGCCATTCTTTCCCCAAAGGATTTACACCACAAGTGATATTTGCCAAAATTGTATGAGTACATGTAGCTATGCAAGTGGAATTTCCCAATATCATGAGTACTAGACACTAGTGTAAATCCTTAATTGCACAAGCAAAATCATATAATTACTTATTTATTATCATGCATGACAAAATTACATTGTCCAATTTGTCAAATGTTTATTTTCATCTGAAGATTTGTTACCGTCGTCATAGAACCACAAACAATAACTAGATTATGCTATCTCACAGAGGCCCTGGTTCATTTATTGACAGGAAAATTTCATGAAAATCACTAAATACAACCAAAAAGTCGACTTTATTTTATAAATACTCACATACTTACCGAGCGAAGTACAAGTAGTAGTACCATATTTGACTAGTTACAGTAAGCGCTCGTGGTGGGGCAAACTTTCTAAAAAAGTAATCTCTATAGATTGTGAAAGCGGCCATCGCTTGCAGAATCCAAGTGCCCATCATTTATGTAAGCGCCCATCACTCATGTTAGCTCCCATCACTCATGTTAGCTCCCATCACTCATGTTAGCTCCCATCACTCACTGAAAGGGACACTCCGGCCCAAATACAAATGCAGTTCATATGAAAGATCTTACTGACTTTAGTTTATTGCCAAAGTTTCAGCATTCCTATCAATTTAGTTGAGAAGATATTGCTAGTTGAACTTGAAAATTTGTGGATTTTGACGCCATATTGGTTTTGAAAATATGACGTCATTGAGTGATTCTTTATCGTCAGTGGAGTCGTTTTGATGGCGATCACATAGTGATAGTTATTGTGAATGGTCTTTGGACGAAAATTAGTCGAAATAAACTATTTAGTTCATCATGTAGGAAAGTAGAGGAGCTTCTTAGGCATAATACGAGATCACGTCACTCAGTGACGTCATATTTGAGAAACAAAATGGCGTCGAAATTGGACAAACTCTCCAACTTCAACTAGCCACATCTTCTTAACTAAATTGATAGGAATGCTGAAACTTTGGAAATAATCTAAAGTCAGCAAGATCTTTCATATGAACTACAATTTGTATTTGGGCCGGAGTGTCCCTTTAAGAGGCGCCCATCAGGTAATCACACATTACATGTATAATCACCTGTCACTCATGTAAGGACCAATCACAGCGTAAGCACGGATCACTCATGTAAGCACGCATCACTCAATCATGTAAGCACGCATCACTCAATCATGTAAGCACGCATCACTCATGTAAGCACGCATCAATTTGCGTAAACACATTACACCCATCTCTCACGTAAGCACCCGTCACTCACGTAAGCACCCATCACTCGCGTAAGCACCCATCACTTGCATAAGCACCCATCACTTGCGTAAGCACCCATCACTCGCGTAAGCACACATCACTCGCGTAAGCACACATCACTCACATAAGCGCACATCACTTGTGTAAGCACCTATCACTCTGTCATAAGGCTTACACATCTCTCACATAAGCACCCATCACTCGTGTAAGCCTCATGTAAGCACCCATTACTCATGCAAGCCGTCCATCACTCACATAAGCGCACATCACTTGTGTAAGCACCTATCACTCACATAAGGCTTACACATCTCTCACGTAAGCACCCATCACTCGTGTAAGCCTCATGTAAGCACCCATTACTCATGTAAGCACCCATCACTCACATAACCACTCATCACTCATGTAAGCACCCATCACTCACATAAGCACACTCACATAAGCACCCATCACTCACATAAGCACCCATCACTCACATAAGCGCCCATCACTCACATAAGCGCCCATCACTCACATAAGCGCCCATCACTCGTGTAAGCACCCATCACTCACTTAAGTGCCCATCACTCGTGTAAGCACCTATCACTCGTGTAAGCACCCATCACTCACGTAAGTACCCATCACTCTCGTAAGCACCCATCACTCTCGTAAGCACCCATCACATGCTGCATAAGTGCTCACATTGCTTGCATATAAGTGCCTGTCGCTTGTGACCATTGCTTGTTCGTTTAAATATTTTGGGAGAATTTTCAATTACTAGCATAACACAAGCCCTAGGAAATGTCTCAAAACAATGTAATGGTAGCATTAATTTATGCCCTCTTTAGTGCATTTCTCTTGACCAATCCAAGTGCAGTAATTTTGTCATGCATTATAATAAAAAATATAATTTAATTTGCATATTTCAACTAATTGCGTGGTAGTTGTTGTTATTAAATATTAATTTTTGGCATGTTGAATTTTTTAATAATGCAAAGTGGAACATGGATGTAGGTTAAACTAAATAAGAGACTTTCTAAAATTTCAAACTTCTAAAAGTAAACTGACATAATTTGAATTTCAAAAAGGTAATGTTTTGGGGTTTGCCCTTATCACATCTTCAACTATCATCATCTCCTGTTTTCATCCACATATCCTCATGCACGGTTTTCTTCCATGTGATCTTTGGTCATTATTTTGGAGCTGACACTTCCATCTCCATCCTTGCACATCTCTTAGTACCTCTCAATCTTTTTCTCCTCACTACCTCAGGCTCACCTATCCTCTCAATATGTATTTTCTCCCTCATTACTAGTCATGTCCTTCTTCAGGGATACACCACTTACATGTACTGTATCCATGTCCTGACCATCCTCATCTCTGTCATTTCCATCAAATCATCATTCTAATTCACCTTGCATTGCCCATGTTTCTCCACCATAGATCATTGCACTCCATATACATGCTGCATACACTTTCCTCTCAACTTCAATGATATGCCTCTTATAGTCTGATTGGTGCTGGCTTCCTACAGTAACCTTTTCAGTCCACTTCTAGTCCTTACCACCGCTGCTGCATCAGCTTCACCACCGGAAATTTATCATGTCACCCAGAAAGCAAAATTCAGTCGCACCTTCACATATAAGTTCATCAGTCAACATGCATACAGTAACATTCTCTCCATCTTGAAAGCCACTCCCCAATTTCTTTCCACGCTTACATCTTGAACAGTAACTCACTTACCACCATCGACTCTCTCAAACGACCATTCACACTATCTCTTGTACACCCTTTGGAAGCTTGCATCCAATACACTTGATCATACATTATTTCCACATATTCCACATGGCCAATCACATCCCTCATCAATTTTCCCTTTTCACTACGCATCACTTTTAGCTTTCCTGAATTTGCCCTAAAATTACTAAATTTGGCTTAAAATTATCAAATTTATTCCCTCGTACACCAACTTTTTACACTTACAAGTTTGACTTAATGCATGATCCACTATGCATCAAAGGAGTGGACAATGATTTGAGAAACCCTAAAACCAGACTGTGTTACACTGTTTTGTAAGAATTTACACTACATCAGAAAACTTCCACATTGCGTTTGAATTTGGAAGACTTACAGGTATTACACTACTTTACATTATGTTGCAAGACTTTACACTACATTGGAATACCTTGCGCTACATTGGAAGACTGTACACTATGTTGCAACTGCACAACATCAAGACGAAGTCGACGACTTCCACAATCACATTAATAAACAGAACTATGACATACAATTTACGGTACCAAAGTAATTGAGGAGAATGGAGCTCTTCCTTTTCTAGACTGTTTGGTAACGTGTGACAAGAACAAACTAAGGACTATTGTTTAGCAACACACACTGATCGACTACTGGATATTTTACAACATAAACCTATGACCACTTTGCAACATATACTGACAACATAAACCTATGTCGACCACTTTGCAACATATACTGACTAACCTGAAAGACAAAGAACAGCCTCACAAAATAAATACAAGGAGCAAATTACAAGATCAAATGCGCCGATTGCCAGGACACTTCTATTGGTGAGACCAGCAGAAAACTAAAAATTAGATTCGCAGAACACAAGCAAGCTACTTGAAACTGTCACATTGCTGAACACCACATGCAAATGAAACACTATATTGACTGGGACTTGGCTGAATGTATTGTCTTTAGTGCCAACTACAAAGTAGTACAAACAGCGACTTACATTAGAAAGTTGATCCCAACAATTACCAACAAAAGACATCTTCACACACCAACGAACAATGGACCCACCAATGAATAATAGGCCAACGCTTAACACATGATGTAACACCCACTCACACTAATTATGACAAACAAATGATGATGTAATGAACCAGAAACAAACCTGACCAACATACTTTACTTGACTCTGAAGATGACTGCTGCTGAGGCTGTCAAAACGTCAGTCTCCAACAATAGTCTTTCTCCAACAATAGTCTTTCTCAAGACTACAACAACCTGGACGATCAACTTACATGTACACTACCTTGGTAAGACTGTTGGAAGACTTCATGCTACAGTATGTTATAAGACTATAGTACTATACACAAATAATAGGGTTAGTGCAATCCGTCAAACACATTTTCGCTCTATGCAAATGCCTGCATGTACAATTACAGGTTGTTTTTTTTTGTTATCTCAAATCATTGTCTTTCCTTGTATTGGTGTGTGCTCCTAATGTATGAGAACAGGTCCTCCTGGCTGTTGCAGACTGTCTTTGTAACAGGTACAGTAAGTAATTATTATACTTTGAAGAGATTTAACCTGACATTATTAGTTGTATTATCCAAAGAACTTTCTAAATCCATTCTCCCCACAACCCTTTTCCCAGAGGCATCTCTTAAAACACAACTGCCAAATGTTTTGTGCATATTATGTCTGCATTGATTTACTGCTATTAATATTATAAACTATAATTGAAAGCTAAAAGCCTTACTACCAAATACCTTACTGAGGAAATGTCAGTGAAGGCTAGTCCGTCAGTTAGGCAAGTATAAGATTAACATAACAATGATAAATAAATTGTATTTATTACCATTTATGCAAAAAACGTATAATGCCAAAAGATTCTCTTTCTAGATAATACTTGCGCATTATTGTTAATAAATTATTTCCTAACTACTGTATAAAGATGTATTATCTAAAGCATAGACCTCTTTCATAATGTCACCCACATTAAATATTCTTTTATATTCATTTAAATTAGCCTTTCTGACCTCGTTCGTGTGTCTGTAATTCCAAGAATCTTTGCTTTGTAACGAGGCCAGAAAGGTTAATTGGCATGCATATAAAAGAATATTTAGACTGGCCGCCATTATGAAAGAGGTCTATAGACATTGTGAACTTCCTAAAAACAGTGTATAATATTATATACTGTAACAGTATAATAAATATTGAGTTTGCAAAGTTGTTTGCAACTAGAAAACCTGATTAGAACTAATTTGTACTTTACTAATATCATTTAAGAGAATATAAAAAACTAAAATTACAGGTTGACATTTAAATGTTATTTTAATTATAATACTTTGTCCATTATTGTTGATAAAATAATTATATCCCAACTATAAAAATATATCACCTAAAGACATTGTGAACTTCCTAAAAATAGTGTATAATATTATATAATAGTATAATAAAAATTTAGAAATTTACAACCCAAAAACCTGATTTGAACTAATTTGTATAGATTATCAATTTCACTTAACAGAATCTAAAGGATTAAAAAAGCAGGTTAAATGTTATTTTAATGATATACTTATTATGAACCAGCTTATATGTTAGCAAGAATTTTAGACAAAATGAATTTTAAATTAAAATATTCAGAATATGCATGAAGTATTTAATACCAGATGTGGTGTACATTTGAGTCACTTTTGGTGGGATGAGTTTTTCAAATTTATTTATCTGATCTCCGTTAGTGTGCAGCACAGTTATCCTTGTTCAACAGGAATAACTCAAAGTTAAAAGGGATAACTGAAAAGGACCTTCCCTCCACTGTACAACTCTCCAATACTGTACCTCCTCTCTATATCCATCCATTTTCTTTAGTTCTTTGGATAACACAACCTTGTTTTTGGTAAAGTATCTATCTAGTGTTTGGGCTTTCTATAGACCTCTTTCATAATGGTGACCAATTTAAATATTTCTTTCCGTGCATCTTAATTAGCCTTTATGGCCTCGTTTGTGTGTCGGCAATTCAAAATAATCTTTGCTTCCTAACGACGTTATAAAGCAAGCCTGGATATTAGCGGCCGGTCACGGACATTGTCCGGTACAAATATCCCATTTCTAGAGATTTGACAGTTAAAATGTTAATTGTGTCTGTCATTTTGTCCGATGTTCATCTTGTCCGAAGATTATACTCAACTTTTTGTGAAAGTAAAACATTTGTGTGTTGAATTTCGTGTTGTACAATCTTAGATGAGAGACAATACGCTACGTTTTGAGACATTGCGCTAAATTTTGAGACATTGCGCTAAATTTTGAGACATTATGCTAACTTTGGAGACATGCTACGTTACGAGACGTTACGCTCAGTTTGGAGACATTGCGCTAAGTTTGGAGACATTGCGCTAAGTTTGGAGATGTTACGCTCAGTTTGGAGACGTTACGCTCAGTTTGGAGACATTGCACTAAGTCGCTACGTTTGGAGACATTACGCTACGTTTGGAGACATTACGCTACGTTTGGAGACATTGCGCTACGTTTGGAGACATTGCGCCAAGTTTGGAGACATTGCGCTAAGTTTGGAGACGTTACGCTAAGTTTGGAGACGTTACGCTAAGTTTGGAGACGTTACGCTAAGTTTGGAGACGTTACGCTAAGTTTGGGGACGTTGCGCTAAGTTTGGAGACGTTACGCTAAGTTTGGAGACGTTACGCTAAGTTAGGAGACGTTACGCTAAGTTTGGAGACATTGCGCTAAGTTTGGAGACATTGCGCTAAGTTTGGAGACATTGCGCTAAGTTTGGAGACATTGCGCCAAGTTTGGAGACATTCCGTTAAGTTTGGGGGCATTACGCTAAGTTTGGGGGCATTGCGCTAAGTTTGGAGATATTGCGCTAAGTTTGGAGACATTGCGCTAAGTTTGGAGACATTGCGCTAAGTTTGGAGACGTTAAGCTAAGTGTGGAGACGTTAAGCTAAGTGTGGAGACGTTAAGCTAAGTGTGGAGACGTTAAGCTAAGTGTGGAGACGTTAAGCTAAGTGTGGAGACGTTACGCTAAGTGTGGAGACGTTACGCTAAGTTTGGAGACATTGCGCTAAGTTTGGGGGCATTACGCTAAGTTTGGGGGCATTACGCTAAGTTTGGGGGCATTGCGCTAAGTGTGGAGACGTTAAGCTAAGTGTGGAGACGTTAAACTAAGTGTGGAGACGTTAAACTAAGTGTGGAGACGTTAAACTAAGTGTGGAGACGTTAGGCTAAGTGTGGAGACGTTACGCTAAGTTTGGAGACGTTACGCTAAGTTTGGAGACATTACGCTAAGTGTGGAGACGTTAAGCTAAGTGTGGAGACGTTAAGCTAAGTGTGGAGACGTTAAGCTAAGTGTGGAGACGTTAAGCTAAATGTGGAGACGTTACGCTAAGTTTGGAGACGTTAAGCTAAGTGTGGAGACGTTACGCTAAGTTGTGAGACGTTACGCTAAGTTTGGAGACGTTACGCTAAGTTTGGAGACGTTACGCTAAGTGTGGAGACGTTACGCTAAGTGTGGAGACGTTACGCTAAGTGTGGAGACGTTACGCTAAGTTTGGAGACGTTACGCTAAGTTTGGAGACGTTACGCTAAGTTTGGAGACGTTACGCTAAGTTTGGAGACGTTACGCTAAGTTTGGAGACGTTACGCTAAGTTTGGAGACGTTACGCTAAGTTTGGAGACGTTACGCTAAGTTTGGAGACGTTACGCTAAGTTTGGAGACGTTACGCTAAGTTTGGAGACGTTACGCTAAGTTTGGAGACGTTACGCTAAGTTTGGAGACGTTACGCTAAGTTTGGAGACGTTACGCTAAGTTTGGAGACGTTACGCTAAGTTTGGAGACGTTACGCTAAGTTTGGAGACGTTACGCTAAGTTTGGAGACGTTACGCTAAGTTTGGAGACGTTACGCTAAGTTTGGAGACGTTACGCTAAGTTTGGAGACGTTACGCTAAATTTGAGACGTTACGCTAAATTTGGAGACATTTTGCGCTAAATTTGGAGACATTTTGCGCTAAGTTTGGAGATATTACGCTGGTCATTCTGACAGGTACAACAAGAATAATTACAGTATTTCCAGGCTTGTTATAAAGGCTAATTTATATGTGCATAAAAGAATATTTAAAATGGCAGCCGTTATGAAAGAGGTCTATACATTTTTATCTTAGGCACGTTTTGATAAAATTGCTTAATATTATCATCAGCTAACTTTTCATCTTTATGCCATATTTTCCTATACATCACTCAGGGACAAACAAATACGTTGTACAGTGATTTAACAGTGAAACATGAAGAGAGTTTGTGAATTGAACATTTTTTCTAAACAGGTCGAGGGTCAGAGAAAACTCTCTTCGTATTTCACTGTTGAATCACTCTACAATATCTTTGTGTATGTGTCTGGGTTGATGTCACTTCCTGTGCTTAGTAAACCAACTTTAGCAGGACGATTTTACACAAACTATCCAACAGATGGGACAGACTTCCAAAACAGATACCAACAAATAATTTGAACGATTACAACGAAACAAAAACACAATTGACACAGTAGTGACGGCAACTGGGTGAGAAATGTTTCTTCCTGCCCTCTAGACGTAACTGAAAAACAATTACATACTGTCGTACGGACTGAAACACTTGATAACACGCAAGCGAATACCGACCAAGACTATTGTGTCCAGCATTGAGACTGCCTTTGCTCAGCAATGAGACATACCAGAGACAATGAAAGATGACATAAGGAGTGGTGTCTTCTGCCACACAATCTTCCTCAATATGCAACAACAACTGAACGAAACACAAACAAAAAGTGCTGACATGCATTTCCTTTACCCACTGACAACATTTTCAGTACAACGGCACACACTGCAAACAGTTACATGGGACCACTATGCAGGGGTATCTCCAGTCTCTGTCGTGGTTGCTGAGATTGCGAGGAGCCATAGATGAACATGCCATCACAACTTACATACAAACATTGCCCTTTTGGTTTTGCTACGTCAAATTACCAAATAAGTTGAGGAGAATGGAGCTCTTCCTTTTCTGGACTGTTTGGCAATATGTGACAAGAACAAACTAAAGACTAGTGTTTACGGAAAACCAACACACACTGATAGACTGCTGGATCAATCATCCTACAACCTAACCGTACAAAGCAACAATCATGGAAACTTAGACAAGAGAAGGACAACTTTTTTACGACATTGCAACATACGTGTATCCCAGAAACCTATGACCACTTTGCATGAACATAATAATATACTTTCTAATGTGAAAGACAAAGAACGTACCACCTCATGACAAACAGAATGCAACATGCTTTACTTGACTCTGAAGATGACCACCGCTGAGGCCGTAAAACGTCAGTCACCAACAATAGTCTTAGTAGTTAACTCAACAATAGTAGTTCACTCAAAATTGTGCACAATAAAAAGCAACCTCTTCAATGGCACACGTTTCCCAAAACAACTACAATACTAACTTTGTTGAACGGAACAACCACAAAAACAACATGAGCAAAGAGAACTACAGGAGTGCACCTGGGACAATGGCAACAATACCATACATTAAATATTTTACGACCTTGCAACATACGTGTAGCCCAGAAATCTATGAGTCTATGACCACTCCACCTCAGGAAAGACAGGCAGTCAAAACGTCAGTCACCAACAATAATCTTTCTCAAAACTACAATAACCTGGACAATCAACTTTACACTTCAATTGAAACTTTAGTTGATGATAATATTAAGCAATTTTTATCAGAAATGTATAAAAAAAACCAAACACAAGATAGGCACTTCTAAAATTAAAGCACTTTGTTTTTTGTTTTGCTGCTAAAGGTGATAAAATATTTTTTACTGTGAAGGTGATAAAAAATATCAAGTGACATTTCACAGTACGATTTTCTGAAATTCTAAGATTTCTTTTAGATTGATTTAAAAAAATGTATAAATCTATTGCAAGTTTCCAAGAAAATATCAATGAATGCCTCCACAGTACTAGATTATTATTATTTCATAAAAAGCATGAAATGTTTTATGGCAGTGTGATTGATAATCAGAAAATTCAGACCATTTGCAAGTCTTTCCGAATAATATTTGAATCACCTCCTAGCAGCAACATGAACAAAGTTCTTTAGTTTTAACCATTATTAATACCATGATTGTCATCTACATGTGAACACTATTGAGGAAAACATGTTCTGTATATAATGTCAAAGTTAAAGGGGAACTGTAGTCAAATAACATTTAAATAAAGGGCTTTTAAGTATGTTTAGAAATGTTAATGATTATCTTGTAATCGAGAAATAGCATTTTCAGTCTTGTATTTTATGCTTCTCCACACTGCCATTTTAGAGTTTTCTTGATGGCTGAAAGTTGATGTGCAATGGGAGTATTAAATTTTGACATCATTGAGTGCTTGTCTTTTGTTCTTTGCACTCAACAATGTCAAACTTGAAAAAGAAAACTGCTGCTGTACATCAACTTTGAGCAGCTGTCAAGCAAACTCTAAAATGGTGCTGTCCAGAAGCATAAAATATGAGAATGAAAATGTTGCAGGCATTCTGGCAAAAAGTAGGATGAAAGTAGGACTAAAATTTTAGGAAAAGTAGGAAATGTACAAAAAAGTCGTACAAAAGTAAGAATTTTTCGTGATTAATTTGAAATGACAAAAATACAATCCAACCATAAAAACAAAAATACAATTCAACCATATTTTTTCATAAAATTCAGTGGTTTATCTCAAGCCCAATCGAAAATACTACAGGTCATATCAAAACAAAAGCAAACGGATTTTATGAAACAAAAAACTAGGATTTTAAGAGAAAAGTAGGAAAATCAAGGCATACTTTAGTATAAAAAATAGAAAAAATTAATAGGAAAAGTAGGATTGCCAGAAAGCCTGAAGTTGCTTCTTGAGTGCAAGAGCAGATATCAAATTATTAACATTTCTAAACATAACTCAAAGGTCTTTGATTTAAATATTATTTGTTTTTTGACTACATTTTTTACTACATTTTGACCCATTTTGAAATTGACACTTGGTCAGACCTGGATTGCATTGATGTGACAAATGATTGATTGACTCAGATAGAAACTTGTCACATGTGCCAGGGAAACATTTCAATTTGACATTGCCAAAGAACATGTTTTGATTGAGAGTGTTCATCTATCAATGACAATGACGGTAGTCAGTTAAAAAGAGAAAGATCTATGGCTGTATGAATTCCATTTTGTTATTTTATTGCTTTGAACATTGAAAATGATCTTAGTGGAAATTAAAAAGACATCTTAATTCAACAGCCATGTTCTTTCCTTTCAATTGTGCAAATAATTTGTGAATAAATGTCAGGGTTTGCTGTCAAAAACAGCTTACCATGTTTATTTCATTGCACAATTGTTAATCTCTTTTTGTATAATACTTCTACTTGAGTTAAAAAGAGCAGTCATCTTTAGCAATAACTAATAGCTGTTGTTTCTGAGTTCAATGCCAGTAAATCAGTGTTTTACTTTTACTGAATTGGTGTCAAATTCTTGACAATGCTGTTAGGTATTTTCTTATCAGCCAATGCATGTTCTCTTTAATGATTCACACAAATACAAAAGTTTTAATTTTGTAAAAATTTATTCAAGTTGTAATTACTCTATTTACAATTGTTCTTTTTTTTTTTTCAATAAATATTTACAAAAATCAATATGACTCCTTTTTAATAAAAAATTCAATTCCCATGGGAATTCTCCTATACTTAAAAAATTATTACCCCAGCTGACTCCCCTAGTGCTACTCCTACTAAAAGTAGGAGTAGCACTAAGGGAGCCAGCTGGGGCATTAAGACTAAAATACAACAAAGTTAAACTGCCCAAGCTAACTCACCTAGTGGTACTCATACTTAAAGTAGGAGTAACACTAAGTGAGTTAGCTTGAGCAACTAAAATAAAAACTAAAATACAACAAAGTTAAACTGGCCAATTAATGCTACTCATACTAAAAGTAGGAGTAGCACTAAGTGAGTCAGCTGGGGCCGGACTAAAGACAACAACAACTACTTCCATGATTGCTTGTGTAAAGGCAACTGAAACATGCAAATTTGTGAAACATGCAAATTATCCCATATGCAAATCAGAAAACATGCATTACATTATAATAGACCCAGTACCCAACTAGTCCCTAGCTAAGTCCCTAGCTAAGTCCCTAGCTAAGTCCCTAGCTAAGTCCCTAGCTAAGCCCTAACTGCCTCACTGCCTGCTCTGCCTCACTACCTAACTACCCCTCACACTCTGTCCTTTCCCTTTGCCCACCAACACACTTACCACACACTCCCTTTCACCTGATCATGTGGGCCCCCACCCCAGTTCTCCCATCCCACTACCACCCCCTCAGCAGAGGAAAACGCATGGCATTATTGCAGCACATGATTAATCCCATCTGTTGAGCCTCAGCAGAGGAAAACGCATGGCATTATTGCAGCACATGATGAATCCCATCTGTTCAGCTAACTCATTCCTACAGTGTACACCAGTCAACTCACATCCCATAATTAAAAATTAGAATAATCCAAAATAAAATTTAAAAGAAAAGAAAACTTAACCCACCTAGCCACTATGCCAATCAGATTTCCTATTTGGGTGGCTCTTTTGAGCCCAAATGTTGCCTTACCTTGACTGACTTAAGTCCTAATAAAACCAGTATTTTTTCACTAAGTAACTTTAAGTTCTAACCCATCTGAGTCATAGGCAGCTCGATGGTTAGAGTATTGTATTAATGTTGTATTTGTACAGCAATTACTTAACAATTTACTTAACAATTTGCTTCAGTGCCCACAAAACAATGGCTCCAAATCAAGTTTGCAATGAGATCTTTACAGCATTGTTTTCTTCCATATGCAACCTCAATTTCAAGCCATTATTAACGTCCACTGAAACAAATTTGGGAAGTATCTATAGACCTTACTCAGTAATGGTGGCTAATTTAATATTCTTTTACATGCATTTAAATTAGCCCTTACAGCCTTGTTTCATACACAATAACATTGTGCAAATATGTTTTAGTAGACAACAAGGCTATGAGAGATAATTTATATGCACATAAATGAATATTAAATTGACTGCCATTTATGAATAAGTTCTATTAATATATTAAAATAAAGTGTTTTCGCTTCAAATGACAGACTGCTTACTTTGTAAACTGGGTGTGGAATATGTTTGAAGTTAGAAATGTAGTCTTCAGAAATATTTGTTGGTGACTGGCGGCCTCAGAGGTGGTCATCATGGTCAAGTAAAAAAGTGATAGCTTTGCCTATATTTGTTTGCAAACTGGGTGTGTGCATTCTTGAGAAAGACTGACTGTTCAACAGCCTCAGCGGCGGTCATCTTCACAGTCAAGTAAAACGATTTGCCTATATTTGTTTGTACATAGGTGGGTGTTTTGTTCATTGATGTATGTAAGGTGTTGGTAATTGTTGTGTGGTGCCATGAGAATTTCACACAGAAGAAACTGTGCATATAACAAACTTAGCAGTGTGGTCATGACATCAAGTGAAAACACTCTATTTGTTTGGTCTTAAGCGGCACATTCACACACTGTGATTAATCAGCCTGATTTATGGTTTAGATGCATGTTAAGGATGAGAAACTGTCAAAGGAATGATTTGTGTCTAAACCATAAATCAGCCCGATTAATCACAGTGTGTAAATGTACCTTTAATAAATAAAACTTAATAGTAATAATAATAATAATAATAATAATAATAATAATAAAAGACGTATTAAGAGCATTATAAAATAGTCTCAATGCTCTTACAACAATATATTCTTAAAGTTACTTAGTAAGGGATGTGCCAGATACTACGGATACCAGATTAAACCGAATAGCTGAAGTAACCAGATGTGTATAGTGCCAATTTTTATTAACTAGATAAATTGGAATTAATTAGAAGCAACATCTAAACGCAATAGTGCAATCTACCAACAACCCCCTGTATCTGTCGCGCTTATCGCTGCTAACATTTGCTAAAAGCGCACGCACAAGTTATCTAATAGGATCTAACCTAACCGGACATTCCAAGGCTGGCCAAAAAACAGGCTAGCTCATTCTCATTTTGACTGCCTTCATCAAAGCATCAATACATGAGGGTTATTGCTCTCTGTCACCGGAGTGTGTGCTTCACCGTGGGCAACGTGTGGCCAAGGGGAAACCACTTCCCGCCACTGATCGAATCGAAGCGTCTATATTACGTCTATATGTACAAATGTGATTATGGTCTTAATGCTGGAGCGAGGTGTTCTTATGTATACAGTACTTCATAACCGTGAGAAATCATCTTTTCCAGGGGTTTTTTTTTGTTTTTTTTTTGTTTTTTGCTGGATTGTGATTTACGGCACCCTGGGCAGCTGACATATCAGGGAGGCCAGAAAAAACCTGCCCAGGAAAACCATTTAGGAAAAACCTTGGGCAGGAAATCTGAGTCGGGGCCAAGATATTAGACAGCTATAGCTCCCCGACGAAGCTTTACAAAGGGTAAGGAGTGTCGTAAGTCACATATACAGCATTAAGCCTAGGGGGGGCTTATGTTTGTTTTATTTTCTTTTGTACCATATGCGTAACGATAAACGATAGTTACATTTACCACTGGTATTGCATATACATCTTGGTTTTATTGAAATAGTGGAAAAGCCAGTAATATACAATACTGTATTGGCAAGGTTATATTGATTCTCTGGGCATGCAAGCGACGGTCAATTTGAAATTAATTGCGTGCTGGAGTTGAACATCAATATACGTTGCAGTGATAAATTTTAGTGTTTGATTTACTATACAAGTGCTAATTGTTCAATTTATTGTGCATGTATATCGACTAGGTGAAACACGTGGAATCTTTTCTGGGGGCGCCTACCTCCGCAAAACCGCTCTTTCCGCCACCCACAATTATCCACAAAAGATCTGCGTGACTTATTAAGAGGAGTTTTACTGAGTATCTGGATCCGACACATCCCTTCTTGCTCTCAAACCTAATTACCAATAACAAACATTAAACAAACATCAAAGAGGGTCTCTTACAGTATCATCACATTTTCTATTGTTTTGACAAGTCCAAATTGATACAGTTTTTGTGCTCTATCATTTTGTTTTAGGTGAGAAATGAAAAAAACTAGAACAAGTATGTTAGAACCACTTGTTATGTAAAGGTAAGGGAACCTCTTTGATCACATGCTTAAGAACCAGAAAACATTTTCTGTTTCAACCATACAGTTTGTATGGAAGCACAGAATATATATATATAATGGTTACTATATTACAGTACATACAGGAACTCACAATTGTTGATATCTCTTGGAAGTTGCTTGTCTGCATGGCATCGTGTCTTGCATGGGATCGTGTCTTGTATGGGAGCGTCTCTCTTGCTATTGGTTTGCCTGTTGCTTTGTCTTGCTTGGGATGCTGTATTGGCATTTTCTAGGTTAATCTGGAAATAATGATAACAAAATGATTAGAAATAATAATGCCAAGTGCACAATGGTCACTAAAATTAATAAAATTTTAATTAAAAAAGTAAAATGAAGTTGACTTAATTAACTCTTTAAAATGCATTTATAAAGTTAATGTCATTGAGAAAAGTATCAAATGAGAGCTGCAAAATTAGTTTTCATTGTCCAAACATTTCCCCCACTGTTACTGTAGGTGCATAACAATTTTTATATAAAGATTGTCATAATATGATTATGGTTTTTGTTTTACTTGACTCTGAAGATGACCATCGCTGAGGCCCATAAAAATGTCAGTCACCAACAATAGTCTTTCTCAAGACTACAACAACCTGAATGATCAACTTCACACTTCTAATACATTTAATGTATAGATGTGTATAAATACAACTGTAAATGTGTCATATACAGTATATATTTTTTTGAGAAACCAGTAGGATTTTAAGTCGATTTATTTATAATTTATTGAAATGTTTAACTTGATGAAACAAGCAGTTGTGTTTTATTTGGATTAAAACCATGAAGGAGTATCCCAACTGGTTTTAGACCTGATAGAACATGTGCTGTGAGTTTTGCGAAAAACATTTAATGACATTAAATTTTATTGTTGATGTGAGAAACTTAAAATGTTGTTAAGTAATACATGTTTGATAGGTTTGCCTATATACATGTATATTATATGTCTGGTTCATTATGTTATTGTTTGTTTGTGTCATAATATAGTCATTTGAGTGGGTATTGCATCATGAATTAAGCATGGCCTATATTCTTATATTGTTTGTTGGTGTGTCTATTTTTATTTGGTGCATAACTGCGTATGAAGAAGTCTTTTGTAAGGTGTTGGTAATTGTTGTGATCTGTTAAGTGGTATATAGTTGGTATACCAACTTTCTATTGTATGTTTCTGTTTGTAGTTGGTACTGAAAGTGATACATTCAGCTGAGTCCCAGTCAATGTTGTGTTTCGTTTGTATGCGGTGTTCAGCAATGTGATTAGTTCTGTCCCCATTTCTAGTAGCTTGTTTGTGTTCAGCTAACCTGATTTTTAGGTTTCTGCCAGTCTCACCAATATAAGTTTCCTGGCAGTTGACACATTTGATCTTGTAAATTGCACCCTCTCTTTTGTGAGTCTGTTCTTTGTCTTTTACATTAGTCAGTCTATGTTGCAATGTGGTCATAGGTTTATGGGCTACATATATTATAGGTTTATGGGCTATATATTATATTATTAATATATTAAATATTTAATATATTATTAAATTATAACTAAATAAACTTATAATCCTACTTGTTTCTCAACAACAATACTGTATGATAGAACATATTTATTATAATGGTCTTTTTAGCTTAGGCATAGAAATACAATATCCCTACATGTCCAAATAAATAATTGCAAAGTCTGCTTTCAGTTCAAGTTCAAATAACAATAGCTTTTGTTTAAAGTGGATTTACGAAACGAAAATTAAGCTTGTCTTATTTAAATGAACTCTGAAAATTATTAGCAATGGCAATTTAGAGTTCTTTCATATCTCACATTGTTCTTGAGATATTTAGACTTATGTGATATGCAAATGAAGTAGCCTATGATGTAAAGAGCTTTATGCATTTTTAAGAAATCAAGAAATTAGAAATAGTAAATTAATTTGGCATCACTATTTCGATGTAGTGTTTCTTGTAAATGTGCAAAGTTTCAACTGATTTTGTAGAATAATTTCAAAGATATATTTGATTTTCTAAAAATGTGTAAAGCTCTTTACATCATAGGTTACTTTATTTGCATATCACATAAGTCTAAATATCTCAAGAACGACGCAAAATATGAAAAAGCTTTAAATTACACTCCTAATCATTTTCGGAGATGACATTTATATATTGAAAATTAAGAATATAAAATAATTATGTAACAGATTCTGTTTTATCTCATTGAAATATGTCTGCAACTACAATACTGCATTTATTTTAAGAAGTTAGGAACTCACCAGAGGTCTTGCATTTCAGTTTTGTGTCGTGGCATTGTCTTTAGGGTCGACTTGGCATGAGGTCTTGTCTTCAGGGCTATCTTGTATGGAGTCTTGTCTCTTGGGTTTTGTATGGACTTTGGTCTCTTGCCATCTTTTTAGGTAAATCTGAAAACATAATGACAAATGATTAGAATTAATAATGCCAAATGTATAACATCTACTAAATAAATAAACAAATACAGGATAATATCAGATAATATTAATTAACAAATTAAAAAATAAGTTAAATAAATACTATGGAAATCACCAAACTATGGAAAGGCGAGAACATTTTGAATCACTGCCATACCCACAACCATAAAACAAACAAGGATTTGAAAACAAACAAGTTAAACAAAGTAATAACTAGTTAATGTTAAGTTTCAGCTTGATATTTTGTAACTTGTTAAACTGTTGCTGTATAAGCTGTAAATAACTCAGGAAAATTTGAGCAATGATCAGTGAGGATCAAACCAAAACCTTCCAATTACTAGCCAGATACTCCAACCACTGAGCTACCAGATACTCCAACCACTGAGCTACCAGATACTCCAACCACTGAGCTACCAGGACTCAGTTGGGTTAGCAAAGTTACTTTTGATAGTTTTGTACTGGTTTGAGTCTAATGTATACTTGTTGGATTTCAAGTCACATAATATCAGTCAATTATCAGTCAAATGGTTTTGTTAATATTAAGAATAGGGAATTATCACAAGGTAGACAAAAATAATCAACTACCCGATAAAATTGTTAGGATCGAGAAAATATTTAGTACCACATCCGTCAGTGTTTATCAGTGTTTTTTCTTCAAGATTTCTATGGGATTTTTTCTTTGCGGTAATTATTCTACTGCCTTTATTTACAAAGTATATTTTCAAAAGTTCTGCATAATTTCCATTCTTTGTTGAATGTTTGTGGGTGTGGCAGTGATTTGAAGATTTCACCCTTTCTATAGTTTAATGATTTCCACAGTAAGATTTAATTTTCCACAGTAAGATTTAAACAGAAAGGTTGGTGTACTACCAAAATAATGTGTAGGAGGTTTTGAGCAAAGGCCCTTTGTCAGAGGGTGAAACATAAAGAGTAGAATATAATATTTAATAGTTTGATTTCAATATATGACATCAAAATATCCAGATTTAAATTTTAACTAAATTTATTTATTATATACAACAGAACTTATTGATTTTAACATAATTCATTTATTTTTACACAATTTTTTATAACAGAATTTATTTATTTTAACAGAATTTAGTTATTTTAATAGAATTCATTTATTTTAACAGCATCTATTGATTTTAACAGAATTTATTAATTTTAACACAATTTATTTATTATGACATAATTTATTTATTTTAACACAATTTATTTATCTTATTATAATTTATTTATTTTAACATAATTTATTTTAATAGAATTGATTTATTTTAACAGAATTGATTTATTTTAAGAGAATTGATTTATTTTAAGAGAATTGATTTATTTTAACAGTAAAACACTTATTTAAACTAATAAATAAATAAATAAATAAATGAAGCACAAGAACATGAATAATTAATTAGCTCAGACAAAATGTCGCAAATTAGTCTGGGCGAAATTTGGAATTTCATAAAATTTTGTTTAAAAATTAAAAGAAGGTTCAAATGTTTTCCAATTGAGATACTTTACTTACAGATTAGTTGAGATATTATATCGCTGTCTTCTATTGCCAGTAAAATAATTTTTTCATGTTTGCAATCTTTGAGGATTCGGCCGGCCATATTGTCGTCCGGCCAGATGGTCTCTTCATGAAGCCATTTTTTTCCAAGTCTTTCATCGAATTTCTTCAAAACTTCGGTTTCGGCATTCTGGACGTCTTAGGTTCCTTTTAAGAGTTTTTCGGACGTCTTAGGTTCCTTTTATAGCCATTATTTCCCATCCAAATTACAGTTATGGGATTCGAAGCTTCTCCAAAATGGCGTCTCCTTCGAGTTTGGTGACCGCCCGCCCCACCCAGTTTCCCCTCGTGACCCCACCGCGCGTGTTTGATGTCATTGAACTATAGTACTCTATAAAATCCGATAAAAGTCTTTAAACGCTGCATTTCCTGCACATTTTTACTGTAATGTTGTCTTGTTAATCACTGCTTGTCATATAATGTTCAGTATCTTTTAAAAACCGTTTATTTTAGTGATTTTAGTTTAATTTTTTTTTTGTTTCATTTTATTCTTAAAGGGGGAAAATAGCAATTTGCCAAGAGTCTTCATCGCAAGATTGGGTGGCGGATGCGGTAAAGCGTGTGACTGCATGATCACACCAGTGGTTCGAGTGCCTGTGGAAGCAATGAAGAAATGTTGGTACAGAAAAGGCAGAAGGATGGCAAAAGAAAGAAAGAAAGAAAGGAAGAAGAAGATATAATTGACAATATAAATGTTAAACTGTTCAGGATGATAAATTTATGTACAATATTATTACTCTTTTTTCATTTTGTTTGTGGTTGAAGTATTTGAGATTAAAAGTTCCATATGCTGGAGCTTCTCTCCTCGGCACTTACTATAGCTACTTGTGTGCATTTATAAATGCAACCCTGTGGCTATTCAGCGCTGTAGTATACTAAACTAGCTACGTAATGCATTTATGAAACACATTTAATAACTGTCAGTACTATGACCCGATTTCAGTCGGTAATGACCCATTATTAAAGAGAGGTTCTCGTGCTAAATATTGTGGGATTCTTTCAACTAATTACCATATTCAATTTTTATTACGTACGACGTTTTTATTAAGACATTAAACCTGATTATTTATCTGCAGTATAGTTCCGCTTTTTTTATTCTGTTTGAAGATTGATGTAGCTCTACTTACTGGAGCTTTCTACCTCAGCGCTTACTATAGCTACGTGTGGTGTGCATTTATAAAGACAACCCTGTCGCTATTCAGTGCCGTATACCAAAGTACTACAGCTACGTAATGCATTTATGAAACATATTTAACGGCAGTCAATACCTTAGCATCAATTGACTTCAGTCGGTAATACATAGTTAAAGAGAGGTCTTCGTTCTAAATATTGTGGGATTCTTCCAAAAATTATAATATTCAAATTTTTTGTGTTATATAATGCGTTCAACCTTTAGCGGAAATATTCCATTTATTTTTATTTGTTCTTTAGGCTTTAGTATTTCATCTAAAGCTGTCACTATGACTCAATATAAGACGTGTAGTTTTAACGAAGTGTTTGATAACATAAGGTAGTGAAATAACTCATTTGTATAGAGAGTTATCTATGATAATTATTGTGGGACACTTCTGGGTAATTATTCGAACCATATCGAATTGAAAACTTCTCTTTGTAAAATATATTTCATTTTTACAAAATTCAAAATGTTTAAGCTCTAACTGGTAATAAAGTCAACCGTAATGGCACAACTTTATTCCACCAAGAGTCGCCAAAATGCAACGCTGTTTTTTTTCTTGTCAAGATGTCCAACTTAATCTTATTATGGGACGGCCATTTTTCAACTACTTCCCATACTTTCACTCGAAATAAACGCTCATTCGTGGTACTTTTTCAACTACCTCCAACACTTTCACTCGAAATAAACGCTCATTCACGGTACTTTTCAACTACTTCCAACACCTTCATTCCACTATCCATGCCATAATATATACTCCAGTACATTACGACTACTAGCCAAGCCATAATGGTGTTACAATTTGCTGTTGCAAGGATCTCGTAACGGAGCGGGATCTTTTTATATGCTGAACCACTAAGACGGTTATAAACCACGATTCCAACAAATGTCACTTCTTTAAACTTTATTGAAGACTACAAGTGAAGTTGGAACCATAGTTAATATAACGGTTGGAACTAAGACGTATAGGCGATCCTGACTCGCCCAGACTAACACGAAATGCATGATGACTGACTGACTCACTCACTCACTCACTAACGACAAATACCTTACTTAGAAAAAAGACAAAAGCAGTTCCATAACTATATAATCTAACTGACGAAAACAACGTACAGGTAACATCATTCACAAGTCAACGTTTACATACGATCGACACGTTTAAATTATGCAAGACAAAATCAGACATGTCCATCACAATATATTATACTACAACACAAAAAGCTTAGTACATCACGGCTATTTGCGAAGCCATAATATATTATTATACTACAGCGCATTACGGCAACTATTTGAGTCATAATATATTATACTTCAGAACATCACAACTACTATCCGAGCCATAATATATTATACTACAGCACATTACGGCTACTATCCGAGCCATAATATATTATACTTCAGTATATCACGGCTACTATCTGAGCCATAATATATTCTACAGTACATCACGGCTACTATCCGAGCCATAATATATTATACTTAGTACATCACGGCTACTGTCAGAGCCATAATATATTATACTACAGAACATCACAGCAACTATCCGAGCCATAATATATTATACTACACAACATCACGGCTACTATCCGAGCCATAATATATTATACTACAGAACATCACGGCAACTATCCGAGTCATAATATATTATACTTCAGTACATCACGGCTCCTATCCGAGCCATAATATATTATACTACAGTACATCACGGCTACTATCCGAGCCATAATATATTATACTACAGTACATCACGGCTACTATCCGAGCCATAATATATTATACTACAGAACATCACGGCTACTATCCGAGCCGTAATATATTATACTACAGTACATTACGGCTACTATCCGAGCCATAATATATTATACTTCAGTATATCACGGCTACTATCTGAGCCATAATATATTATACTACAGTACATCACGGCTACTATCCGAGCCATAATATATTATACTACAGTACATCACGGCTACTATATCCGAGCCATAATATATTATATATACTTCAGTACATCACGGCTACTATCCGAGCCATAATATATTATACTACAGAACATCACGGCAACTATCCGAGTTATAATATATTATACTACAGAACATCACGGCAACTATCCGAGTCATGATATATTATACTACAGTACATCACGGCTACTATCCGAGTAGTCATGATATATTATACTACAGAACATCACGGCAACTATCCGAGTCATGATATATTATACTTCAGAACATCACGGCTACTATCCGAGTCATAATATATTATACTTCAGTACACTATCACGGCAACTATCCGAGTCATAATATATTATACTACAGAACATCATGGCTACTATCCGTGCCATAATATATTATACTTCAGTACATCATGGCAACTATCCGAGTCATAATATATTATACTACAGAACATCACGGCTACTATCCGAGCCATGATATATTATACTTCAGTACATCACGGCTACTATCCGAGCCATAATATATTATACTACAGAACATCACGGCTACTATCCGAGTTATAATATATTATACTACAGAACATCACGGCAACTATCCGAGTCATGATATATTATACTACAGTACATCACGGCTACTATCCGAGTAGTCATGATATATTATACTACAGAACATCACGGCAACTATCCGAGTCATGATATATTATACTTCAGAACATCACGGCTACTATCCGAGTCATAATATATTATACTTCAGTACACTATCACGGCAACTATCCGAGTCATAATATATTATACTACAGAACATCATGGCTACTATCCGTGCCATAATATATTATACTTCAGTACATCATGGCAACTATCCGAGTCATAATATATTATACTACAGAACATCACGGCTACTATCCGAGCCATGATATATTATACTTCAGTACATCACGGCTACTATCCGAGCCATAATATATTATACTACAGAACATCACGGCTACTATCCGAGCCATAATATATTATACTTCAGTACATCACGGCAACTATCCGAGTCATAATATATTATACTACAGAACATCACGCAATTTGCCGAGAGTCTTCATCGCAAGCTTCGGTGGCTGATGCGGTAAAGCGTGTGCCTGCGTGATCACACCAGTGGTTCGAGTGACTGTGGAAGCAATGAAGAAATGGTGGTACAGAAAAGGCAGAAGGATGGCAAAAGAAAGAAGATATAATTGACAATATAAATTTTAAACTGTTCAGGATGATAATTAATTTATGTACAATATTATTACTCTTTTTTCATTTTGTTTGAGGTTGAAGTGTTTGAGATTAAAAGTTTGATATACTGGAGCTTCTCTCCTCGGCACTTACTATAGCTACTTGTGTGCATTTTTAAATGCAACCCTAGGGCTATTCGGCGCTATGGTACTAAACTAGCTACGTAATGCATTTATGAAACACATTTAACGGCAGTAGGTACCATAGCATCAATTGACTTCAGTCGGTAATACATAGTTAAAGAGAGGTACTCATTCTAAATATTGTGGGATTCTTCCAAAAAGTATAATATTCAAATTTTTTGTGTTATATAATGGCGTTCGACCTTTAGCGGAAATATTCCATTTATTTTTATTTATTCTTTAGGCTTTAGTAAATTTTCATCTAAAGCGAGTACGAGTACGAAGACGAACTTTTCTGCGCAGTGGAGAAACAACAATGGAAAAGAACCATGCGCAATGGTAAACTCGTCTTCGTACTCGTCTTCGTCCTCAAATCTAAAGGTCTCTAGTAAGACGTGTAGTTTTAACGAATTGTTTGATAACATAATGTAGTGAAAGAACTCATTTGTAAAGAGAGTTATCTTTGATAATTATTGTGGGACACCTCTGGGTAATTATTCGAACCATATCGAATTGAAAACTTCTCTTTGTAAAATATATTTCATTTTTACAAAATTAAAAATGTTTAGGCTCTAATTGGTAATGAAGTTAACCGTAATGGCACAACTTTATTCCACCAAGAGTCGCCAAAATGCAACGCTGTTTTATTTCTTGTCAAGATGTCCAACTTAATCTTATTATGGGACGGCCATTTTTCAACTACTTCCAACACTTTCACTCGAAATAAACGCTCATTCACGGTACTTTATCAACTACCTCCAACACCTTAACTCCACTATCCATGCCATAATATATTATACTCCTGAGTAAGTTACGACTACTAACCAAGCCATAATATATTATACTCCAGTACATTACGACTACTTCAGTTCATCACGGCATTATACGAGCCATAATATATTATACTACAGCACATCACGGCTACTATCCGAGTCATAATATAGAATACTACAACGCATCACGGCTACTAATCCGAGCCATATTATATTATACTTCAGTACATCACGGCTACTATCCGAGCCATAATATATTATACTACAGCACATCACGGCTACTAGCCGAGCCATAATATATTATACTGCAGTACATCACGGCTACTATCCGAGTCAAAATATATTATACTACAGCACATCACGGCTACTATCCGAGTCATAATATATTATACTACAGTATATCACGGCTACTATCCGAGTCATAATATATTATACTACAGTACATCACGGCTACTATCCGAGTCATAATATATTATACTACAGTACATCACGGCTACTATCCGAGTTATAATATATTATTCTACAGTGCATCACGGCTACCATCCGAGTCATAATATAATATTATACTACAGCACATCACGGCTACTATCCGGGTCATAATGTATTATACTACAGTACATCACGGCTACTATCCGAGTCATAATATATTGCACTACAGTACATCAGGACTACTGGATTAATCATAATATATTATACTACAGTACATCACGGCTACTACCTTAATCATAATATATTATACTACAGTACATCACGGCTACTACCTTAATCATAATATATTATACTACAGTACATCACGGCTACTACCTTAATCATAATATATTATACTACAGCACATCACGGCTCTAGCCGAGTCATAATATATTATTCTACAGTACATCACGGCTATTAGCCGAGCCATAATATATTATACTACAGTGCATGCCTTGCATATCGGTGAATAATCCAAAATTCGTATTTCGTATTTTTCTTCAATGACGTCTGCACTTCCTTCAGCCAGAACAATTTTGTTGGCTCTTACTTCCTTTGACTGGCATTTCTTTCTTAGAATCGTATCAAATTTCATACAAATTTCATACAAATTTCAATCGTAAAAAATCATAACACAGTGCATAAGATTTGACGGAGGCATTCCTCTCGATGGTGCATCTGCGGGATTCTCGTTTCTTGGATGATTCCTCCAATTCGTCATTGGGTAAGGTGAGCTTTCGAATTCCCTCAACTCGGTTTTGGACAATTTTTTTCCATTCTTTGTCAAGTTGCGCTATCCAATGAAGCACGACTTTGAAATCAGTCCAGCATGTAGAGGTTTCGAGGATCATGACGAACTTCAGTGGTGCTCTTTCGACGTTAACGGTCAGCATAGCCTGTAAAAGGGCAGAAAGGAGTTCTCACCAAGGTATTGACTGTCTTTCTGGAGAAACTCTGGACTTGGAAGTTACGAACCTTACGTGGATACCATTCAAAGTCTGCCCCTTGAGGTAAACTATAGCTGGGTAGGCTTTCATAGAGGCGTTGCAGAATCCGTGTAGCGAGCACGAGATTACGTTTTTCAGGAATACCAAATAATGTCTTAGAAATGTCACTGGTTGGAGTTTTTCAAGTTCCTCTATCAACTTCCACCATGTTGACTGGTAGTCTCGTCATTAACAACACCAATATCGCCCATTGATACTGTTTCTGAACCAGTTCCTTTTGGTTTCAAACGACGTAAATCTCTTAGTTCTAAGAGATACTCAGGATTCCATCTCTTCCAGAATTGTTCAATCAAATTTTCCACGTGTGTTCTTCTGCAGGTGAGGTTGTTCCTTGTCCCTTGCCAGTCTGGACAGACTGTGGAGAGAAGACGTCTTCCATACAAGAGCTGTGAAGGTGTGAGCGGTTCTTCGGTATCTTCTGATGATACGTACGAAATTGGTCTTGAATTAAGGACAGCTTCCACGTCAATGACAACGGTCAACAGTTCCTGTGAGCGTCGCACTCTTTAGGACCTTCTTTAAGCATCACTTTACCGATTTTATCAACCGTTCAAAAAATCCTCCCCATCATGGAGCCTTTTCCACGTCGAACTACCAGTGAACTTTCTTTGGAGATAGATAATTCTTCACACCGGGAAGATGGAATAGAGCTGTTAACTTCTTTGCGGTCGAGATGAAGGTTTCTGCCTTGTCGGAGATGACCTTTACCGGTGTCCCTCGTCTGGCGGAGAACCTGCTGAAACTTCTTAAAAATACTTCTGTCGACATTTCTTGTACGAGATCTAGGTGCACGGCTCGTGTCACTCTGCACGTATATAGGCATATCCACACTTTTTTGTTTCTACCGCTGTACGACCATGTCTTCGCACATAGGTAAAGGGTTGATCCTGTGTTACTCTACATTTGGGCAGCGTTGGTGGACTTTGTCGCTCCTATGTCTTTCCCTCCAACCGACGACAGGTGACGCGTTAATGAATTACCTTTACAAATTGTCTCCCCTTGAGGTTTCCTTTACGCCGTTGTGTTGTACCCTTTGGCAACACGACATTCGTCCACAATGAGTGTCGTCGCTCGATGGCTTCCTTCGAGAAGTATAGGATGCTTCGTGTTGTAATCGATTTCGGCATTGGATACGCGTCCTCCACATCTTATCAGTCCTTGCATGTCGGTGAATAATCCAAACATGTGAATCCAGCATTCGGATTTCGGATTTCTCTTCAATGACGTCTGCACTTCCTTCCGCCTTCTGCGTCATTGATTTCGTTGGCTCTACTTCCTTTGACTGGCATTTCTTTCTTAGAATCATAACAAATTTTAAGACCAGGGCGGTAACCCGCACAAGCTTTTGGAACGAATTGAAGTTTGCGCACGTGATGATCTTGGATATATGGCACTCAACTACCAGGAGTGTGTTCAGAGTAGTGGTTTCCAATTTCTTTCGTTCAACGCTTTTCATTAATTCCTTGTGTACACTCCGTACTAGCAGAAGATTCTTGTTGGTTAACCATTCTTGTCCACAGTTCCACAACTCACAGTGAGTAAGATTTGACGGCGCTACGAACCTTACGTGGGTACCATTCAAAGTCTGCATTTTGAGGTGAACTATAGCTGCGTAGGTTTCATAGAGGCGTTGCAGAATCCATGTAGCGAGCATGAGATTACGTCTTCCGTGATGTCAGCCAAATAAGGTCTTGGAAAGGTCACAGGTTGGAGTTTTTCTTCGTCCAATTTTAGCGTCCTATTCGATCTTGTTTTCGTGGAGACCTTAACATAGGATCTTCAGTTGAATCATGGTAATAGGAGACAGGGAGCAAACAGGATCATATTTGCTAGAACCACTCTAACGACATTTCTCTTGGTAGGCGGCTCACATTTATTTGCATGGTTTACGATATCTTTTAAGTCGAAGATGAAACAGTCTTCCTCTGGGTTCCATCTTAACCACAGGACCTTCTGTTCCTTCTGGTCTGTCATTGATCCAGTATCTCCTATGGTGCTCTTGGTATAGGACTCATCTGCATGTCCGATTGCCTTGTACCAGAGACCGGCTCTAACTCCCAGAATTTCTTTTGGTTGGGTTCTGTGGGCTTTGTTTCACACTTTAATACATGGTACATGCTAAATTGACAGAGGAATTTCCTTCCTCTGGATCACCTTCTACTGGACAGGATAGGACCCATCTTAATTTAGTGTTCGTTGTTGTTGGCCAGGATTCTCCTGATTCTCCTGATTTAGTGGTGAGCAAATTGTGGGAACACAATAAGCATTAATTAGGTTGACAGGTGTGTTGTCTTTGCAACCAATGAAGTACAGTTGTACAACATCACAGACTTGAGTTGTTTCCTTATCAGAAAATCTTTTAATCGTTAATGACTAAGATTTCTGTGTGTGAAGATTCATCCTGTCCCTTAATCTTGATGTTATGTACGATCATTGTCTGACACTGTCTAGGACGACTCTTACTCTGGTGGTCTTATGTGGGTCACTTGCACTAAACGCATCCGCTTGGGTTGTTTGGAGGAGAATAGATGTTGCAGCATAATTGATGTACATTGTGAAGGAAGTTTTGGTTTGGTGATTCTTGGTTACCACTCGTCTTGTCTATTTCTCTCTACCTTTGTTCTTTCCTTTGGTCTGATGGGGATTTGGTTGTGTCACTATGCTTTCCATCAACATGTAGTTCACATTTGAACTGCAAATGCTGGCATCGCATGAGGTGCATCCTCTGCTGATATGATTTTTGCGAAGACAGATGTCACATCTACTTTCTTTCTTTCTTTAGGATTTCCTTCCTGCTTTCTTCATTGGTTACTTACAATAGGTGCTTCTAGGTTGACTTCTTTCTCCTTCAATTAACGATGTGGCTGTGTTGGTTCTCCTGGTTCGTGATGTTCTCTCATTATTTTGGTGGTCTTCTGGAGTTTTTGTGCTCATCCAGTTTGATCTTTATCGAGCTTCCAGATCTTTGTTTAATGTGTCCAACATCTTGTCAAGGGACCACTCGTTTCTTAAGGAATAGTGATGGAAGGAATCGAAATTCCTGTGGCAGTTTGTTCATCAGCATTGAGATCGTCAGGTTACCATAAGAACTTGCTTCCACATCGAGGGACCTCACATGGGATTCCACCTTATCGTTGAGATGACGAATATCCTTGACATTGATGAGACTACTAACACTTGCATGTTAACTTCCACAATGCTTCCATATGGCCATTTATAATTAGTAATTGCTGGATCCCAAATCGATCGTCAATTACTTCATCATAATTGCCATTTGTTAGTTTTAAACCTGCTTTTGCTTTAGCTGCTGAGTGTTCCAGGAGCGATTTTAAATAGTTGAACTTATCGACCTTACTTAGGCTTGGGTTATTGTGAATTGCTGAGGCATAGCAGTCCCAAAATATGTTTCATCCAGTAACATCTCCACAAAATCTTCTCAAATTCAGCTTGGGAAGGTGTACCTTCGCATGCATTCGCGCTTGTAAAATCCCTGTGACTGATTGGAGTTGGACTTGCATTTGTATTGCTTTTGCTCTGAACGTTTTTGAACTTGAACAATCATTTGTAGCATACCATCTTTGAAGATGTCTGCTTCCTCTATCTCACATTCGATTTCTTCTTCTTTAATCAGATTAAGTATTGCTTCATCGTGTTCGTTTAATACTTCCAGATTCTCTTTCAGGCTTAGGCTTTGCTGTTTCGATTTGATTACCATGTCTGTGTTCTTTGGATCGAATACCTTTAATGTTTCATCAGCAGGTGATCTGGTTCTCGTGATCTGTTTTTTATGATCTAGTTCTCGTGGCAGAGACTATGTGTCCTCCATGGATTTTTATCTTTCTTTTAAGTTGTTCCGACATCACGTAAGATCGGTAAGAATAAGGGTTTTCCTATGTGTACGGTTTCGTAAAGTATTGGGGCTCCAATCTTCAGGGTCGAAACGAATTCTTCGTCTAGACTGTAATTTACGTCTTCATTTGTGGTATCACTCGGTTCTCTGACAGTTCTCTGACATGACTTACTTATACTCTGAAGTACCATGGATAAATTCATCATAATACTTATTAATAATTCACGAAAAAAAACCAAAAATGATGCCTTATGTGACACAAAATCGTCCTGATTTACATGAATTTTTCGTTAGATTTTCTCAGCCTAAATCATTAATTATATTTAGGATTTTCGATGAATATAACGTTTACATGCATTCGTATCACATGCTATTTACAACGTGAGCGGAAGTGTAAAATACTAGAATGAATTTCAGTAATTTCAAAAACGCACTTTTTTTTATTGCAAAGTCACTGGCCTAAACCACTGAGCTATCAGAACTTTCGCATATTAGTAACGTTTTTAAAGTATTGTTTAATAAACGAGCAGCAGTGTTTTATCTGCAGATATAAAACACGAGGGCGTAGCCTGAGTGTTTTAGATCTGATAAAACACCTGCTGCGAGTTTATTAAACGGCTTCAAACAGGACCCATTTGATAAGTTCATTGGCGTAGTAATTTTGAAAATCGATGTTGTCTAAGCCGATAAAATCAAAGATAAAGTTTATATAAATCAGGACGAATCTTTATCACATTTAAAGACACGATACGGTAGTGATTTTCGTTTGTCTTTTCCTCATGAATTATTAATGAGTGTTTGAAATCGTTTTAAACCACACCACTCTTTATTGAATTTTATTGAAGAAAAATACCAGTATGAATTTCAGTAATTTCAAAATTCACTTTTTTATTACAAAGTCACTGGCCTAAACCACTGAGCTAGCAGGACTTTCGCATATTAGTAACGTTTTTAAAATCGTTTTAAATCCACCACTCCTGAATTTTAATGAAGAAAAATACCAGAATGAATTACAGTAATTTCGAAATCCATATTTTTATTACAAAGTCACTGGACTAAACCACTGAGCTAAAAGAACTTTCGCATATTAGTAACGTTTTTAAAATCGTTTTAAATCCACCACTCCTGAATTTTAATGAAGAAAAATACCAGAATGAATTACAGTAATTTCGAAATCCATATTTTATTACAAAGTCACTGGACTAAACCACTGAGCTATCAGAACTTTCGCATATTAGTAACGTTTTTAAAATCGTTTTTAAACCTACCATCCCTGAATTTTAATGAAGAAAAATACCAGTTCAATTTCCGCAATTTTAAAATCCAATTTTTATATTGCAAAGTCACCAGCCTAAACCACTGAGCAAGCAGGACTTTCGCATATACGTAACGTTTTTAAAATCGTTTTAAACTTACCACTCCTGAATTTTAATGAAGAAAAATACCAGTAAGAATTTCAGTAATTTCAAAATAGCATATTATTATCACAAAGCCACTGGCCTAAACCACTGAGCTATCAGCACTTTCACATATTAGAAACGTTTTTAAAATCGTTTTAAACCTACCGCTCCTGAATTTTAATGAAGAAAAATACCAGTATAAATTTCAGTAATTTCAAAATTCACTTTTTTATTACAAAGTCACTGGCCTAAACCACTGAGCCATCAGAACTTTCGCATATTAATAACGTTTTTAAAATCGTTTTTAAACCTACCATCCCTGAATTTTAATGAAGAAAAATACTAGTTGAATTTCCGTAATTTTAAAATCCAATTTTTACATTGGAAAGTCACTAGCCTAAACCACTGAACTAGCAGGACTTTCGCATATTCGTAACGTTTTTAAAATCGTTTTTAGACGTACCACGCCTGAATTTTAATGAAGAAAAATACCAGTAATAATTTCCGTAATTTCAAATGAGCATATTTTTACTACAAAGTCACTGGCCTAAACCACTGAGCTATGGCGACTTTCGCATTTTAGTAACGTTTTTAAAATCGTTTTAAATCTACCACTCCCGAATTTTAATGAAGAAAAATACCAGTTAGAATTTCTGTTATTTCAAAATAGCATATTTTTATTACAAAGTCACTGGCCTAAACCACTGAGCTATCAGAACTTTCGCATATTGGTAATATTTTTAAAATCGTTTTTAAACCTACCGCTCCTGAATTTTAATGAAGAAAAATTCCACTTGCATTTCCGTAATTTTAAAATCCAATTTTTATATTGGAAAATCACTGGCCTAAGCCACTGAGCTAGCAGGACTTTCGCATATTCGTAACGTTTTTAAAATCGTTTTTAGACGTACCACACCTGAATTTTAATGAAGAAAAATACCAGTAATAATTTTCGTAATTTCAAATTAGCATATTTTTACTACAAAGTCACTGGCCTAAACCACTGAGCTATCAGGACTTTCGCATATTGTTAATGTTTTTAAAATCGTTTTAAACCTACCACTCCTGAATTTTAATGAAGAAAAACACCGACATGAATTTCAGCAATTTCAAAATCCCAATTGTTATATTGGAAAGTCACTGACCTAAACCACTGAGCTATCAGAACCTCCGTATATTAGTAACTTTGCACGATTGACGTCACCTGGTGCAATATGGAAAACTAATATTACACGCTATGACGTTTTTCCAACGATGGAGTTGTTAAATAGTTGATAAAGTTAATCTTTTAAATAAATAATAAAACAATTATTGAATTCGGTTTTCGCATGATAAGAAGAACTACCAAGGCCTCAGTTTGTGTTATCCGCCTCAGCCTTTGGCTTCCGCAGATAACACAAACTTTGGCCTTGATAATTCTTCTTATCATGCTCAACCTCATTCAATAATTGATAAATAGCATAGCTTCGTAGCCAATCAAGTTCCAAGCGGCTGCTTCCGATCAAAGTGGCGACGATAACGCACGACCATAGACTTCGTTCCAAAATGGCTGCCAATTTAATATTTTTAAGTGGATTTAAATTAGCCCTTATAGCCTCGTCTCAGAATAAAAATTCTTTTGAATTTTGTACACAGTAACGAGGCTATATAAGGCCTAATTTATGTAGTAGTTAAAACATGAGCGGCCGCAGGCGAGCCGTTGTAACTGCCCATAAACATCGACCGCGAATGTTTTACGGAACTTTGTTTGGAAGTTGTAGAAACGGTACAAACAAATTATTTTAACTCCGAAAAAGCTCAAGTTAGCTTTGATAAAACATTGATGTTTTATCAATGTTTTATCCTGAGTTAAAGATGCTGATTAAATATTAATTTCTTCTGAATTTTCTTCATGAATTATTAATGAATTTTACAAATGCACATAAAGAATATTAAATTGGCATATGGAATAAGGTCTATAGTTTAGGCCACTGATCTCTAAAGAAGACTTGATTGAGCTTTCTACTGTATCGGACGAGCTGATTTTGAAGCCTGAATATTTGCATAATGTCAATTGACGAGAGATCATTAGAAGCTCCGAGTTTGCAAGCAAATCAAACTGTGATGCTCGCGAAATAGGTTTAGTGTCTGGACAATATAGTTTCTTTGTTAACATTAAATGCATAAAATCTTGAACCTAATTTGACGTCTCATATTAGGCTTCTCTCACTGGATAATTAGAGCCAACGGCGGCCATTACTTAGGCCATGAATCGTTTTACACAGAAATTTGAAAAATGTCTTCTGGTCCTTTTATAGTAAAATTATTTTATTTTTATCGATGGTAAGAGCACATAATCCAACAAAAAACCTCATAGGATCCTCAGTTGCTCCCTTAGTAATGGCGGACTTCCGGCTTCATTTTCTGAATAATAGTTGCTCGATCCAGTCTTCTTTAGAGATCAGTGGTTAAGACGCAGATATATGTACGGCTAACGCACCTATTTTTGTAGTTCATCATCTGACAAGATTTTCTAGTTGCTCATATGTACCGAGTTGATATAAATTGAAGAATTTTAGAATTCTCCAGAATTGCTTAGAATACCGTTACATAGAAGACCCGATTTTATTTTCAAGGATACACAATGAGCGTATTATTTAGTATATTTATCGTTATAGTCCAGTCAATCTACCTGAAATAAAGGTTCAACTTCAAACAAATTGCAACAGAAATGGTTTTAGCTATCTCAGTAGTACCTACATACATCCAGAAATCACATACCAAAAGTCCCTAGAAATCAACCTAGTGGAAAATCGAGAATTTAACTACAAAAACACCATAAAATAACATGTACACAACAAGCGATTTGATTGGTCAATACCCGTGCAGGATGAGAGTATCCTGCACGGGAATTTACAGCAATTTTAAGTGGCGTTTCCACCTCATTCCGTTTATCGTTATAAATTTAAAAAAACTCTCAAAAAAAACAACAGAATATAGTTTTTGTATTGTGAGAAAACTGAGAAAACTGATCGTCTGATCCATTTTGTGTTCAATAGCGAAGTTAAAACAAAACAACGACTATTTTCTTGTTTTATGAACTCACTGTAGTACCTACATACAGTACCTACATACTTTCTCAGTAGTACCTACATACATCCAGAAATCACATACCAAAAGTCCCTAGAAATCAACCTAGTGGAAAATCGAGAAAATCCGATTTTTCTTACAATTTAACTACAAAAGCACCATCCTTTGAAACCATCACCATCGAAATTTCGAGTTCACTTTTACCAAATATATATCACCTATGTCGTTAGAAAGTTCTCAAAAAAACATATGAAGGACATTTATGCGGGTAGTACACTTTTCCAGGCCCATTTTGAGTTACGTAAGGTTAAACCTGCTAAAAAAACAGCATTTTGTGGCATTTTCCACTTTTCCTTGAGCGAATAACTCAAAATAGGCTAAGAAAGTTGTATTATCAGCTTAGATGTCCTTCATATAGTTTCGTGAGAACTTTCTAAATACATCGGTAATATTCACTAAATGTGAACTTGAAATTTTACTTTTTAAAAGGAATGCTTTTGTAGGTAAATTGTAAGAAAAACTTGCTTTTTTAAACTTTGCACTAGATTGATTTCCAGGGACTTTTGGTATGTTATTTCCGAATGTATCAAGGTAATGAAAAAACGAAATCATTTCTGTTGCAATTTGTTTGATGGTAAACCGTAGGTCGACTGGATTAATTGAAGAATTTTAGACCACTCAAAATTGGTTAGAATACCGTTACAAAGAAGACCCGATTTTATTTTCATGGTTACAAGTACAATGAGCGTATTTAGTATATTAATCGCTTTGCTTATTAATAAATAACAACTTTTCTTGCGTGATATATGAAGTGATGAAATTATAGTTCAAAAAATCTAACTATATGGTGCATGTGTTTCAACATAGTCAATCGAGATATGGTCTGGAAACTCTTTGTTCTATTTTTTGTTCGTCTTTATGCAATTTTGTGCACACTGCACGGTCACTGAACCTATTGTATTTTAGTATAATGAAGCAATCATCCAATAGAATCGTTTGGGTTTAATCGCTCAACCGTGTTGTTTAAATATTAGCGACCTTTAATTTGAGTACGAGTACGAAGACGAACTTTTCTGCGCAGTGGAGAAACAATGGAAAATAACCATGCGCAATGGTAAACTCGTCTTCGTACTCGTCTTCGTACTCAAATCTAAAGGTCTCTATTAATAAACCTAAAACAAAGGATGTGCACGGTGTAAGGTACGGTTCAACATCAAAACGTAGCTCATTATAGTCGCTTTGAAGTTTGCCGAGTTTCCAGACCATATCTCGGTTGACTATGCATGTATACTTAGACAGCATGAATTTCTGACTACCTTTTTACTTTATATTACAGGTCTTTAGCTCGCGAACGATTCTTTTTTGGATTTTTTTACATAAGTGCTCTAATTATAATTACATTTTATAAACTCAATTTAAAGGACATTGGCAACAAAAAATAATTACCTATTGGATCAAAGTATGTGGCTTAAATATCCGGAGTATTGTAGTTCGAGGTTGTAAAAAATGGTCGTAAAGGAGAGGGACATTGGGAGGGTGTCAATACCGTAATACCGCACAAAAATTCCGAAAATACCGCATCACCGCATAAGAAAAATTTAAATACCGCATACCGAGAAAAAACGAAACAAAAAATTACTGGTTAAGCCTCGTTTCCATTTTGTCGCAAATGTCGCGACCAAGTCATGGTCGCCGATGTATATTTAGCCATGTGTGAATTTCAAAAGTAACATTCAAATGGATTTAAACTTTTACGTGCGAATATATACGCATAAAAAACGCATGACTGGAAAACAGGCTTTAGGGTATGAAAAACGCAGTTGTAAAGTGACTAAAGTCGATAGTTTAGATGTGAAGACAAAAATATCCTTGCCGTAACAACTCGGGCACTACAAAGTTCGGCTGCTAGCTATCTTGTAGAAGTTGGTTGAAAACATCAAAGGTCGTGAAGGTTAAGTTATATACCAGCAATACGGCTTTTGATTGGTGTTTAAAGTCTTTAAACAATTACGTAACAATTAAATTACGTCATTAGAAATAACTGCAAACGAAATACGGCCGTACACCGTAAGCTATAAATCGGAAATCCCGCACACCGCAGAACTTGACAATACCGTAATACCGCCATTTTAGATATTTTTTCCCGCAATACCGCAGCCGAATAAATCCCGCACACCGTAGAATTTGAGTTCACCGCAACACCGGAAACTACAAGATTTTTCACCGCAATACCGCCCAAAAAATAGGCCGATACCGCAATACGCAAACAGGCCGGAAGGCAACTGGGGCAATTTGCCCCGGGTCCCCAACTCAAGGGGCCCCCGTTTACTTTGTAGAGAATCGGTAGACGGTAGCCAAGAGGCTGTAGTTGAAATTATGAAATTATCATACAGTATTTTCTGCTTCTCTGCGTTAGTGATTATTTAATTTGTCCTGATTTTGTACATCTTTTACGTCCTTACGAAAATTTGCGTTGTCATTTCACATGTAAAACTGAAACATTTTCACTTGAAATATCCTTACATCGGTAAAATGTGTGCGAAATTTTTGCGAGGGGGGCCCCCAATTATATATTTGGACCCGGGCCCACTTTAGTCTCTGTGCGGGCCTGACCGCAAATCCCGATGTCCCCCTCGTAAAGCGTATTAATTGCACTGTCAAAGTTGCTAACCTGAATCGGCACTCACTATATGTAGAACAGTTTATGTCGTGGCGTCAAAATACCACCTCAACTTGTTCGACGTTAAAGTGCCCATGACCCCAAATACGATATTAGTAATATAATGTATATTCTACATGAAGTAAATAGTTGAATACCAAAATATTTTATGATTTGAGCTTTGCGTTGATGTGCTATAAAGATTTGTTTGTCAGAAATGCTAATGATGTGACGTCATTTACGGCATCATTTCGGATACAATATTCTACTGTTAAAGCAAATTAATCTAACTCAAACGTTGATGATGTACTTGACCGCTATAGTAAAGATTTTATCAACTTTTTCACTCAAATACTCAACCAGGCCAGTCTATCACACGGAAAGCAGAAAAGAAAGCCAAATGCCGTAAATGACGTCACATCATTAGAATTTCAGTTGAAACAAACCTTTCTAGAACAACAAGGCAAAGCTCAAATCATAAAATATTTTGGCATTCAACTTTTCACTTCATGTAGAATATATATTAGTAATATCGTATTTGGGGTCATGGGCACTTTAAAACTGAAATAAGGTTAGGATTAGGATTACGGTTATGGTTAGGATCAAGGTTTGATTTTGGATAAGGGTTAGTTTTGTAGCTAGAAAATAACCAAATAGTGTTGAAAATTGTGACGTCACGACATGAACTGCTGTACAAATAGCGAATCCCATTCTCCCAACCTGAATCATCCGCCATCTTGCATATATTTTCGATATTCATGTGACGTCACACCCGGGTAAAGCGAAATTTCTATCTCGCTATTCTCATGTATACGTATTTGTGAATTTCTTCCTTTTTCAATTGAACCACACCATTTTATAAAGCATTCCGACAGAGTTGCTACTCACAGAGCAGTTTCATCAGGTTTTCCATGCTTGTGACGTCACCAACTTCCCAGTTAATTAGGCAAAGTATTACAACAAGATGGCGGATGACAGGATTGTCTTTGGTCAAAATTAGTGCTGTTGTTTTGAACAAGAGTAGTTTTGTTTACTTAGATTGTTTTACCTTCGTTTACCTACCTGTTTACAAAAAGTAAAAGTATGATTTTTTTGCCAATGTCCTTTAATAATTCCTTTAACTCGAATATATAAGTGATAAATAACCTCATTAAAAAGCTTGTATATTATTGAATATTGTTTGGTTGGATTCTTGTTGCTTAATATTTGGATTATATAGCTTCGTCAGAGACTTTTTGTTTCTAGTAAAAAGCTTGAACACAGAGCAATGCGGGCAGCACCATGGAAAGGAATCCAAATACAGATTTCATTGAAGCTAAAATAAAAGAAATAGTTTAGCCTTTGCTTTATATATATATATATATATATATATATATATATATATATATATATATATATATATATATATATATATATATATATATATATATATATATATATATATATATATATATATATATATATATATATATATATATATATATATATATATATATATATATAAATATATATATATATAAATATATATATATATATAAATATATATAAATATATATATATATATATATAAATATATATAAATATATATATATATATAAATATATATAAATATATATATATAAATATATATAAATAAATATATATAAATATATATATATATATAAATATATATATATATATATATATATATATATATATATATATAAGATTCTTTTTACAGATGAAACAAGTTGTAGCAGACCAGTTTTGAGGTAAGCGAAAATCTATATATATATATATATATATATATAAAACAAGCGGTTGTCACCGGCAATCGCTTGTGTAACCAAGCCACATTGATGAGCTGTGGAACAGCGAAACACGTGTCTGTAGATATTGTACTATATATATATATATATATATATATATATATATATATATATATATATATATATATATATATCCTTTCAACATGTAGTTTGATCGAGTGAAATGCCAAATATTACCTATATATATATATATATATATAATATATATATATATATATATATATATATATATATATATATATATATATATATAATATATATATATATATATATATATATATATATAGCAAAGTGAAAAGGTGGTAAACTGCCAAGAATTTAGTGACGAGATACTGACGTTTCGAGCGGAGCCCTTCATCAGAGTAAGACGAGATGAAATGAAATAAATAGGGCTTATATATATGCCAAAAGGGTGTCACAAGTAGAAAGTAGCCAATCAAATGCACGGGAGATAAACAAACTAATAATTAATGAGATGGGAAACGTAAGATCATTTGCTATTTTTAACAGTCGATCAGCAAGCAGACTGAGGGGGCGGGAGAAATGACAGGTCCAATATTCAAGGGGATTAGGCGATAATATTAGCATAAGAAACAAAAAATTTGAAAAGGAATGAAAATGCATACGCGAATAATAAAAAATTAATAATAATAAAGGTTCCAAGCAAACTAAAATAACCAAAAACTTGTAGGAAATTAAATAAAAGAAAAACGTTCGTTAAGACCAAGAGGATGTGTGGTGCCAAGTTTAAAAATGAGACGCTTCTCTTGACGCTTGCGGTTATCGTTGCCACCGGAGATGGGAAGGATGGCACAGACTTTCATGTCTGAAACCAAATGGTTGGAGCTGTTGAAATGGCGGGCTACAGGTTTGTCACCATCATTGATCCTCACGGAACGGAGATGTTCAGCAAACCTGTCTGAAAGACGTCGCCCAGTTTCACCGATGTAGATTTTAGGGCATTTATCGCATGAAATGCAATAAATTATGTTGGTGGACGTGCATGAAAAAGCATGACGGATTGTGTGGTCGAATTTGGGGGCAGTAATAACTGTAGTGGGATTGAGAAAAGCGCATGTGTTACAGCGGGAACGGCCGCAAGAAAATGTTCCCGCTGGTGCCGAGGTATTTTGTTTAAGGGCACTATGTACTAAGGAGTCACGAATGTTTTTATTACGGCGAATGTTTTTATTCCCATCTCATTAATTATTAGTTTGTTTATCTCCCGTGCATTTGATTGGCTACTTTCTACTTGTGACACCCTTTTGGCATATATATAAGCCCTATTTATTTCATTTCATCTCGTCTTACTCTGATGAAGGGCTCCGCTCGAAAACGTCAGTATCTCGTCACTAAATTCTTGGCAGTTTACCACCTTTTCACTTTGCTATATATTCAAAACACTGTCTACGCAGCACTCTACTTTTTTACTACTCTCGGATATATATATATATATATATATATATATATATATATATATATATATATATATATAATTAACAAATAGATTCCATTTTGCCGTTGTCTGTTTAGATATAGATGCACAGATGACGTCAGAACGTGGTAAGAACAAAAAAGTGGGTCACTGATGTCCTTACCACGTTCTAACGTCCTCTGTGCATCTATAACAAACCATTCACAAGGCTTATTAGCTCTTTGGCGATTACTGGGGCATGAAAAAAGATAAAAGCAGTCAGCTGACGTTATATGGCGTGAGCTGACGTGATCCGTGTATATAGAGGACACTCTATAGATCACGGCCAACAACCAATGAGAATACGTAGGGAAATGTCGCTTAACTCTTTCCCGACAGGCTGAAAAACATCCAAAATTGAACCACCTCTTTGTTCTATTGATATCTCTTGAAATAACCATAACTGTTGCGAAAACTATACATTTTCTGAAAGCCCAATAAACCGGCTTTTAGTTGTGCTTTTAAATTTCCCGAACAAAACACATTATGTTAATATGAATTAGCATTAACTATCATAAATCAGGTTGAAAAATTTACATTTTTCTAGAAAAGGCCATCTTGCACGCCCGCGTAGCATCTTGAAAACTCAAAATGCCACCAATCGCAGAGTTGTTTATGAAATCAAATCAAACTTGGCGTGTGCGTGGATCGCATGTTCCTGGCGCTTGTCGAATTTCAATTTTTAATCTTGCGTTACCGTGTGCCGTGTTTTCGATTGACGACTTTGCGGGTCTTCTAAGACCCGTTTTGACTGGGCCGGTCAGGAAAGAGTTAAATGTTTTTTTGCTACTCGGAGTTGAAAACAAAAAACCGGACTTTCAATATGAAATGGGCTATCCTGAAAAGAGCCGCTGCTTACACGAGTGGAGCGAAAAGATGTAATCTTTGTTTGGAAGAGAAACTTTATATCATGAAAGCTGGTCAAAAAAATTTACTGAACAAAAGATCCGAAATTATTTCGAAATGCCGACACAAGAATAAATTTTACTTTTCAAAGATAGGCAGCGTGAAGAAAAGAGCGATGAGTCATCCAGGCCCTGCAGTTCGTGACGTCAATCGATGACTATAAAAAGAGACTTTAAATCGGTGTTCCTCCAGTTGCCTGAAGATCGCATCCAGCGTGAAACTCCGAGTAGCAAACAAACATTTAAGCCACATTTTCCTATATTAAGCTCTACCTCATATGGTATCGAGCACTCTACGGTAGATCGTGAACAGTTTTATCTTATTTATATTTGCCCTAAAATCTACATCGGTGAAACTGGGCGACGCCTTTCAGACAGGTTTGCTGAACATCTTCGTTCCGTGAGGAACAATGATGTTGACAAACCTGTAGCCCGCCATTTCAACAGCTCTAACCATTTGGTTTCAGACATGAAAGTCTGTGCCATCCTTCCCATCTCAGGTGGTAACGACAACCGAAAACGGCAAGAGAAGCGTTTCATTTTTAATCTTGGCACCACACATCCTCTTGGTCTTAACGAACGTGTTTCTTTTATTTAATTTCCTACAAGTTTTTTGTTATTTTAGTTTGCTTGGAACTTTTTTGTTATCAGCTTATGTACTTTCATTCCTTTTCATGTTTTTGTTTCTTACTGCTTTACTATCGCCTAATCCCCTTGAATATTGGACCTGTCATTTCTCCCTCCCCCTCAGTCTGTTTGCTGATCGACTGTAAAAATAGCAAATGATTTAACTTTTCGCATCTCATTAATTATCAGTTTGTTTGTCTCCCGTGCATTTGATTGGCTTGACACCCTTTTGGCATATATATAAGCCCTATTTATTTCATTTCATCTCGTCTTACTCTGATGAAGGGCTCCGCTCGAAACGTCAGTATTTCGTCACTAAATTCTTGGCAGTTTACCACCTTTTCATAATATATATATATATATATAGCTGATTATATATATATATATTAGATAACGAGTTCGAGTCGTCTATGAGTATATGGCGAAGCTTGAGTTGACTCAACCTCGTACCCAGGGTCTTCTCAGTGCCCGGTGAGGGGAGCGCCCGAGATGGGAGGGGAGTGGAGCGAGGGAAGAGAAGACCCTGGTAAAGGCTGGTCACGTGACTCCAAGGATATTGGATTATTTTGTAACCTGGCTTATTCTCGCTTATATCATCCGGGGGACCGGATCGCTGTGAAAACATACCACAAACTTCTATAATTGAAAGTGTAAACAGTATATGGATAATTTAAAAAGATTACAATTTATTGGAAAGACAGTACGGACTGCAGACAGAAGTTGAAAGATGGTGGATTACTTCGAAAAATGCGTTGATTTACGGACATTTGTTGCTGTCATAAGATAAACATGATCAACGCCAGAACAGTTCGAATTTACCATTTTAATACAGTCAGACTATGACTATTATTTTAAATACTAATCATGTTTATCTTATGACAGCAACAAATGTCCAGTAAATCAACGTATTTTTCGAAGTAATCCACCATCCACCATCTTTCAAGGCTTTTCAAGGCTTTTGCTGGATCTCCCGAAGGTTCATAGTGCAATAGGGCAATCCATGTTCAAGTATGCTGGTGCGAAGGACTGGAACTCTTTGCCTTCGAAGTTTAGGGAAATAACAGCCATTAATAGTTTTAAATGTATTATTTATATGTATCTTTTAGAAATTGACAATAATTCTCATGTTTGTAGTTTGTAAATTTCTTATTAGGTTATTTTTCTCAATTTATGTATATTACTGTATTAATAGCTAAGTCATAATATTTAATTAAGCACTGTTCTCCCGTTAATACCAGCATTTATGCTGATGGGATTCACTAACAGTTTAAATAAAGTTATTATTATTATTATTATTTCAACTTGTCTGCAGCCCGTACTGTCTTTCCAATAAATTGTAATATTTTTAAATTATCCATATACTGTTTATACTTTCAATTATAGAAGTTTGTGGTATGTTTTCACAGCGATCCGGCCCCCCGGATAAGCGACAATAAGCCAGGTTACAAAACAATCCAATATCCTTGGAGTCACGTGACCAGCCTTTACCAGGGTCTTCTCTTCCCTCGCTCCACTCCCCTCCCATCCCGGGCGTTCCCTCCCCGAGTTGACTAGTCTCAACCTCGTACCCAGGCCATTTTCGCCGACCTTCCACCGTGGAGGCAAAATGCCCTAGGAACGAGGTTGGACAAGTCTATCGGCTCATAGACAACCTGAACGAGGGCGAGTTGTCTAATTGTTTTTGTATCAACCATAAACAACCTTTATTTTTCGTAAAAGAGTCTTTATCAAACATTGTTCCAAATTTTCAGATAGTTTTACCTTTTTGTTTGCAGAAGTCTCCCCATTCAAAATGTAGAGTAGCTCGATGGCATATGATAAACAATTGCTCACGCAAAAAAACGAGCTTGTAATTATAAATTTTAACGGACGCCATGTTTGGCCTAGATTTCAAGTTTTGCTTGCAGCGTGAATATGTCGTGGCTTCTGATTGGTGAGGAAGGAATATTCCAGTTATAAGAAGGTTTGTGAATGGATAACGCTACTAGTGGTCTATCACCAATAGACCACTAGTATAGCTCAGCCAATCAGAATGCCAAATTTGTAATAGACCACTAGTTGGTTGATACTAATTATCGATAGATATTGAGTAGCGACGAGTAACATGTTTTGAATGAGTCTCCTTTTATCAAAATAATTTTGAAGAAATAACGAACATAAAACAATTAGATTATGCGATCTCTGCAATTTCCACAAATTTTGAGCGAATAATCTTATTGTATATGCACCCAGTATACAATGTCTTACCGTCTTTATTTCCGTCGCCATCGCCATCTCCATCGCCGTCTTTATCTCCATCGCCATCTCCATCGCCATCTCCACTGCCACTGTCAAAGACTTGGGAATCCAAGGCTATCTTCAGAGCTTTCTTTTGTTCGTCAGATAAATCATTCGTGTCAACTGTAATCACAGCTGCCTGTTCGCCGTCCAGTTCTCCAATTACATCCACGCCAAGCAATTTCAATTTGTCTGCTGGCAAGGCTCCGATGGCCAATGGTGAAATGTACTGTAGATCTTCGCCAGTGATAGCTTTTAACTCTTCATCACTAAATCCAGCTAGAAACACAGAGGCAATGAGGTTTAAAACCGAGCATGCTTGATCCCACGGACAGAATATAAACAAGTCTATCGTAAACAAATAATTTCACAACGCAACCAGGTGATAAATCAGACATAATTTGACGCTACTCTGGGTTTAAAAAGTTTTTTCAACGTAACTTTAAAAGTTACTGTCCATGACCCAACGTTTAGACACTCCAATCTAGTGTCTTCATCAGGGGTGAGTTATACCCTATTTATACCCCAATACAATCTCATATGAACCTCATAGAAACGATCATATGAACCTCATAGAAACGATTCAAAAAACTTTTTAAACCCAGAGTAGCGTCAGACTATATCTAACTCTATGTTGTAGTTGTACAGTTTTAGCTGTGCAAGCTGTGTTAAGTTGTCAATACTCAGTCTCAGCGGAAAATTGAACTGAACACATGGTAGTTTTTGGACTACAAGTCGCTTACCCTGGTTCTGGAGGTTCTCGTATTGAAGGAGGAGAGCCTCTGGAACTAGGGTATCATATAAGTCGTATTGTGCATATAGACAATTTTCAGTCAAATGCATGCTGTTAGGTAAGTTAGGTAATTTAAAGGGGAACTGTACCCAAAAAATTAACGACTTTTAAATAAAAGGCATTTAAGTATAATGTTTAGAAATGTTAATAGTTTTACGGTATATGCTCTTGTACTCGAGAAATAACGTTTTCATTCTCGTATTTTATGCTTCTGGACGCCGCCATTTTCGAGTTTGCTCGACGGCTCAGACTCGAGGTCCAGCGGGGGTTTCTTTTCGATTTGACGTCACTTGACTTGAGTGCAAGGAACAAAAGATAATACTCAAATGTACATCAATCTTGAGCCGTCGAACAAACTCGAAAATGGCGGCGTCCAGAAGCATAAAATACGAGAATGAAAACGTTATTTCTCAAGTACAAGAGCAGATACCGTAAAACTATTAACATTTCTAAACATTATACTTAAAGGCATTTTATTTAAAAGTAATTTATTTTTTGGGTACAGTTCCCCTTTAAGTTAACTTACATAACTTGTTATATTTAACGTAACTAACAACATTTGACTGGAAATTGACTGTCACAACACGACTTGTAGTTCAACAAGTACTTGTAAACACACGGCACGACTCGTCCCAGGTTTAAATACCGTAATTAACCTTGCTCTGCCATCTGAGTTCAAGTGGCTCAATGGTTAGAGCGTCTGGCTCTATAGAAGGTTACGGTTTCTGTCTGGTGCTCAGAGTTTTTCTGAGTTGTGACAACTTAACACAGCTTGCACAGCAAAACCTTTACTTTTACAAGCATCAAGCTGCAACTACCTAACTTAACCATGTCTAATTTGTTTTGCATGATCTGGTTTACTTAACCATGTGTATTTTAGCCGGGGTGTTTACAAGCATAATACCGATACTCGTTTCATTCCGCTAAAAGCTAAAACGTCATGCTCTGTTAATGTGGATAAATATACCAGTACAAAACAGTAATAAACAGTATGTCCAGGGCAGGCGGAAGAGGGGGCTTTTAGTCCCCCCAATAACAGTGCTGCCAAAAATTTACGACCTAGTGTCAAATTTTGTAAAAAATAGATATAAGTAGTTCAGATAATTGAATCGCGACGCTGCATTCTCTTCCGTTGAAAAGGATCGTTGTAAACGATTCGTACCTGGTTGAATTAATGGCTTAAACTGTAGACGCTTGACTCTGCAGTTTCGTGACTGGTACGCAGTCTAGTTTGCAATGTTGCGCGTGCTGCCACACGAGTGCAACGTTCTACCGCGCGCTCTTAGAAAACAAGCTAGCAGTTCCTCTTCCGCGTACTGACTACCATAAAAGAAGTTTCAGTTACAGTGGAGCGGTACTGTGGAATGGCTTACCATCAAACCTAAGACAAGCTCCTTCACTGACAAACTTTAGACCCAAATAAGTTCCCACATTTTTCAGAGTGACTAATTCTCATATTGCACGGCGTCTTTGTAAAGCAGGTATTTTTATTATTATTTTTTTTTAGTTAATTAGAATTTATAACTTTGTAACTTCAATTTATAATTAGTATAGTATATTCTTGTAATTCCTATTTTATCCTGAAAGACCTACCGTGGGTAAATAAAGTTATCCTTATCCTTATCCTTATCCTTATCCTTATCCTTTGTATTTCAATTTGAAATTTTCAAGACGAATTATTTATGTTTACGTCGTACTTCTGCACTCGTACTAAATAATTGTCTAAATACCCATAATAAATTGATAATCAACCTTATAAAAAACATATTTTGTTTTTCTCTGGAGGGAGTTGCCCTGCTGACCCCTAACCCCCCCCCCCCCCACCCCCCCCCCCCCCCCCCCCCGCTAGCCGTGGCTATATGAAGGTATCACCGCATGTATATAAAAAGTTTTTGTTAACTTACCAACAATAATGCCAGCAGCAGAAAATACCTCACCCTTCCATTGAGCTATAGGACCAAACGTTGCGACGGCCTTGTCTTTCAATTTGGTAAGTTTACTTGCAGGGAACCAACCAAGCAATGCTCCGAAATTGTTAAAAACTTGCCTGAAAAAAAACACCAAACCAGCAATACGTTATAGTCTATATAACACAAAATACGATAGTACTGATATAGATTGTACATAATAATAATAATAATAATAATAATAATGACGTTTTAGAAGCATTGTACAATAGTCTCAAAGCTCTTCCAACAATACATTCTTAAAGTTACTTAAGGTGATTTCTCAGTTCTGCATTGCGCACATTTACTGCGCACATCCAATAATCAGTATTTTTATGGCCATTGTGGATTGAGCTTTCTATTGTATCTGATGAGTTGATTTTGAAGCTTGCATATTTGCATAATGTAAATTAACGAGAGATCATTAGAAACTCCGAGTTTGCAAGCAAATCAAACTGTGACGCTAGCAAAATAGGTTTAGTGTCTGGCCAATATAGTTTCTTTGTTAGCATTAAATGCATAAAATCTTCAACCTAATTTGACGTGTCATATCAGGCTTCTCTCACTGGATAATTAGAGTCAACGGCGGCCATTGCTAAGGGACCAAAGTCGCAGTAAATCTGTAGGTAGGCCATGCATCGTTTTACCCAGTAATTTGAAAAATGTCTTCTGGTCCTCTTTATAGTAATATTATTTTATTTTGTCGATGGTAAGAGCACATAAACCATCAAAAAACCTCATAGGATTCTCAGTTGGTCCCTTAGTAATGGCGAACTTCCGGCTTCATTTTCTGAACAATAGTTGCTCGATACAGTCTTTATTTAGAAATCAGTGAACACTTTCAAAAAATTCCGACCATTTTAGGACAATTTAGTGCCAAATCTAACAATGGCCGCTTATGTACTGGTAGGGAAGAGTTATAAATCAATTTTTCTCCGAGAACGGTTACACAAGTCTAGCTAGGGCTCCCTGTGCAAGTAGGTTTGTAAACTACTTGATAATGCCTGTTTAAGGCCATAGTTCTTAAAGAAGGTCGGTGACCATAATTTTCTCCTTAATAATTCTTTTCTTCTACCACTTTTACGTGTTATAACAGAAACTTAGAGAAAAATCATTTCTACAACTTACAATATTTTACATTTTTGATGAATGTTTCTTCAAATAACATCAAAGAATATGGGAAACGACCTTTCTTTATCATAATAAACCCTGTTAGCAGTTTCTTTTTCCTTAAAATACCATGTTTTCTTTAATAAAAATTATAGTTGCGAAAAATAAAAAAATTATCTTTGTCAAAATGTTCAAGAAAAAGTTCAATAGAAAAAGTGCAATGCGGTTTTTACTCAACTCGTAAATTGGTCACAATGACGTCACCATACTGAGTAAGAGGTGATCTGCGATATGCCATATCTTCTAAACAAGGTCGGTGACCCCACTTTTTTGTTTTGGTTTTAATATAAGTATGTCAATAACTTTAAGACTGGGAAGTTTCAGCAAATTTTCATTTCGGAAAGAATTACTGAGGAATTACCTTAATTGCCCATGCCTGCCTAACACAATTAGCCTCCTCCCAATTTGTGTTTTTTTAGTTAATATGCACTTTTATCCAGTCAAAAACAATCAAAAACTGCATATTTGGCCGAGTACAAGACTGGGGAAAAGGCAATACAAAAAAAGAGAGAGGGGAAGGGAAAGGCGGGAAAATAGGACGAAATATTTTGTAACTTAGGTTAAGGTTAAACTGAGGTTAAACTAGCAGCACAATATATCATATAATGAGCGTCTGAAAAAACTATACTTATTGCCCTTATCATACCGACACGAACTAAATGATCTTGTTTTTTATTTTAAATGTCCTACTGGTCACTACAATATTTCTATTAACAGATTTGTAGAACCTAAAATTCCAGTAAGAATCACCAGAAATAGTTCTGAATTAGATGTGTTAGTTCCTAAGTGTCGTACTAAACTCTTTCAAACTAGTTACTTTAACCGTTTACCTAAACTATGGAATAATCTACCAAGCTTAATACGAAATTATAATTCAGTTAAATATTTTAAAAGTCAACTTTATAATCACTATACTAATGCTCTAAATAATAATTACGACGTAGATAACCATTGCACTTGGAAGTCTACTTGCTTAAAATGTCACGCTTCACGTAACGTGCTCTCTTCTAACCCTTGCTGTTACTAATACTATTGTATCTTACTATATTGCTTTTATATAATTATGTACATATTTAAACTTCCTTCTATACTAATATATATTTATGTATACACTCTATGTACAGCAGTTACTGTATCTATTGTAATTTATATTCATGATAATTTATGTTAATTTATCATTTAAAAGGCGTATTTAATTTGGAGCCTAGCTCTGTTGTACTGTCCCGCACCTTGTATTAATTAGGTGAAAGTGTAATAAATAAATAAATAAATAAATAAATAAACTTCTCCCTAGGCTTCTTTCTACTCGGCCAAATCTCGTACGGCTCTGAAAGCTGTTTTTGACTGGATAAAAGTGCACATTAACCAAAAAAACACAAGTTGCCTGCGAAGGAGGTTACCTACTGAAGACAGCTCCAAGATATCAAATATTTACACATTCCACCTCAAATTTCTTTAACATTTTCTCGATGTCCTTAAATTTTTTGATATTTCCTGATTTTCCTGAGATTTCCTGAGATTTTAACTCATCCTGAAAATTTCCTTTTCAAGTCAGGATTTCCTAAATTCAGGAAATTTTCTTACTTATGTAACCGTTCTCGTAAAAAAATTGATTTAGTCTCTTAATACCTCTTCCCTACTAGTACATAAGCGGCCATTGTTAGATTTAGCACTAAATTGTCATAAAATGGTCGGAATTTTTTGAAAGTGTTGCATAATGGCCATAAAAACACTGATTATTGGATGTGCGCAGTAAATGTGCGCAATGCAAAACTGAGGAATCACCTTAAGGAGTCTGTTGCCAGATGTGATTACAGGAGCGATTTGAGAGGGATATGTTTGCAACTTTGCAGAGTCGTACAACATATGTTATCTTCCATTTCTACTACTTGACTTCAGGGGCGTAGGAAGCGGGGGGGCAGGGGGGGCCGCGGCCGCCAATATTATAAAAGGGGGGGGCGGAATAGCTTTCGGCCCCCAAAAATAATTTAATTTGAAAGAAAAATTGCAGCAGTATTTGTATTAAAGTAGAAGTATTTGAAATCGTATATTAATCGAATGTCTGTATTCGAATAGTATGAATGTATGATATTTCCGACTACAAGTTCGAATACAACATCTTCCTATTAATGTTCTGCTAAACTGTCATAGAAGTAATTAAAAAAATAATCACAATATCTTTCCATGTTAACCCGGGGGCGGCGTGGCTCAAAAATAGGACTTGGGAAAACTATTCGATTGGGGCCCCACTGCTCACAACAGGAGAGCAGGGTGTGTCATTGAGGCCCACCATCACCAGATTTTCAGGGGCTCACCGGGAAATCTCCCGGTGGGTCACACCGCCGCTAGTGGTTCCTAAGTGATGAGCTCTGATATAAAGCGAAACAGTCCAAAATATGAAATTTTATAAACTTCTGAGCTGAAAAAATCACCGCTCAGAATGCAGGAAATGCCATTTGCGGGAATCTAGATTTCAAATTTCAAATCAATTATTAGTTATCATGACCACCCATTTGGGACTAGCTTCGCCACTGACAGGTAAAACGAAAATTTTGCTTTGGCCGGCCCCCTCCCCCCAAGTTTACAAAGCTTCCAACGCCCCTGCTTGACATCCGTCGGCTGTTGCTATTATCATGTTATGTTAGTAAAACGAATACGAAAGACTGTAAGAGACGGATGGCTATAGCTAGTTGCCAAAACAGCAAAGCTATATCACCTATATATTTATTATATTTGTTGTAAATAAAATCTCAGGGTGCCCACTTGGTGCCCGCGGGCAATTGGTCAACCCTGGAACACTGCGCTACTTTGAGGGAAGGGCTGAGGGGAGGGGTTGAGGTTCGTTGCATGGTTTGTAAGCAATACTTACTCAAAGCCATCCTTACTGATAGCGCCAATGTCACTGTCAGTCATGCCAAGGGCAAAGTCACCCAAAGCAAGAAGATCGACTCCGGTCATGCTGCCTACGTCTTTGTAGGTTTTGATTTTCATAAATACTTTCTCGCGTTGTTCTGGAGTATATGATCCGTTCACGGCTCCTAGGTTTTCTACCACCTCGTTGTCACTAAAGTCCATCTTGTACAATTCGTCCGCAGGGAACCCTTTGGCAAACTCATTCAATAACAGCAAGTTGTCTTTCGTGAATGTTCCCACATCACCCCAAGCCTGAAACGTAAGAAATAGTGCATGTCATATATAAGTAAAACTATTATAATCAGATATTAAGTAAGTAAGGTAAGGTAAGGTAAGGTAAATTTTATTTAAAATCACACGCTAGCCCCGTCAACTAAAAGCTGGTTTCCACAAGGGGCGTGTGGATTACATTATTTGTTCAAATATATACATTTACTAAAATGAATTATTTACTAATTAAAAACAGAAGCTAGTTCTACATATACAAATCGATAATAATATATTAAATTAAAAGGTCTGTACCAAGTATTAGACATAGTTTGACGCTACTCTGGCTTTAAAAAGTTTTTTGAAAGTAACTTTAAAAGTTACTGTCCATGACCATGAAACGTTTCGACAATCCAATGTAGTGTCTTCATCATGGGTGAGTTATAGCCTATTTATACCCCAATACAATCCCATATGAACCTCATAGAAACAATCACCCCTCATAGAACCCTCATAGAACCGATGATGACGTTATCTATTAACAAGATGCAAATAAGCTTCTGGTAATAAACCACCGTCATCGCGATTCAATGGGGCGTAGGCGCTATTGATACCCCGGATTGCAAAATTATTTTTTGGGGTCACTTTTTTGGGACCTTAATAGTCAATCAAATGGCTTCCCATGGAAAGTGATCCCAAAGACAAATTCTGCCCGCGGATTGGTGGTATAATTTTTGAATTTTCCTACGCAATTTAAATTCCAACGCGACGAAATGTCATGGGTACTGTAGGTTACGCACGCGTGCTCCGACAAAGCAGAATTTTAATTTTTTGGAAAGAAAACAGCCTTTTGGTGTTCTTTTAAACGCGTATACGAAACTGACGTTTAGTCTGACCGATGTACTCCTGATCACAGTCATTGCACGGAGTGGAATGAATAGCGTCTTTCCTCTGTTCCTTCGCAATACGATCCTTAGGTTTTGTAAAAATATGACCCAACGTCAAGAAAGGTTTTTGAGTAACTTTTACGTTGAAACTACCTAAGATTCTTTTAATTGTTCCGTGAATCTTAGGTAGTTTCAACGTAAATAAAGTTGCTCAAAATCCTGAGTCAGTCAGAGTAAACGTCAGTTTCGTACGCGTTTAAAAGAACAATAAAATGCTGTTTTCTTTGCAAAAAAGGGAAATTCTGCTTTGTAAAGGTAAAGGGGTCATGCTAATCATCCTACGAACTACACGACGGACGCAGCTCAACGTGGCCGAGTCGAAGGTTTAGTAAAGGCGACATAGGCTGCCACCGTACGACCCATGATGACCTCGGAGAATAGCTAAAGTTGGTGTTAGGGAGGGAAACTGAACCATGCGTGCGTATAACCAACCATGAGATTGCGTGGGAAAATTCCAAAATCATTACCATTAATCCGCGGTACCATCAGAGACGTTGTCTGGAGGCTTGGCATATCAATAGCGGCCACGCCCCGCTGAATCGCGATGACGGTGGTTTATTACCAGAAGCTTATTTGCATCTTGTTAATAAAAACGTCATCATCGGTTCTATGAGGGTATAAATAGGGTTTATAACTTTACAACGATTACCATGAGATTGTTTATGCTTTGCCAATTTTTGCCATATTACATTAGATTTACCCTTTATTATTACCTTAGATTTATATATCCTCTGCGCAATTATTAGTTAATTTAGTGCCAAAATAAAGTTATTAAAAAAACACAAAAAAAACACACAAAAACTAGACTGCTGGTATATATATTTATAAAATAACATGTATGCTACGCAAGTTCTGGTTGGTCAATACCCATGTTTGGATCAGGCCATCCAAACACGGAAATTGCCCGCCAAAATTTTACTCAGTTTGTGTTGCTCGTTCGTTCGTATTATTTTATAAAATAAATACCTAATGTTTTTTCCGTATTTGGATAGCCTGATCCAAACACTTGGGATGTTGCTCGACTTTCGAAAAGCTAAAAAACACTGGCCTAGCGGCTCGTGTTTCTTTACGCATTTCTCAAGTCTCGCAACATCCCGCGTGTTTGGATCAGGCCATCAAAACACGGAAACCATTAGGTATTTCTTTAATATATATAAACACATTTACCAAAATTTAATAATGGCGTAATGTTGAAGCAAAGGAAGAGAAAGAGAGATGAGTTCTTAGAAGAACTGCATTTAAAGACTTGAAAAATAAATAATGGGACTGCGTCTGGCTGTAATTATATATCTCACATTTTTAGCTTTTTTCGCCCATTCCTGAAGCTGCGTAGAATCCCATCCCTTGATCATGCTGACGGTACCAACAATATTGTTGAACACCTCCGTTTTAATGTTTTTTATTTCATGTGATGGCAAACCAAGCAGAGTTGCGCCCAGGTCCAAGAAATAATCTGCATCCTTCATGGAGTAATCTAAAATGGATTACAAAGATGTACTGTAAACTCCGCATTAGCGCCCAGAGCAATCCATTTTCTCCACGCGGTTACACGCGTGAAGACTACTCTAGCATTATACAAATGACGTAAATATGAAAGATCTTATTAACTTTAGTTTATTTCCAAAGTTTCTGGGTCCGCAGTAATTGGCTATGCTGTTGCGGTCACCCTGCCATTGTTTTATTACTATATATAATGTAATCTATGTTAGATTCTTTTTTTGGTGTTTTTTTTTTGCACAATGGTGAAGCTAATAAAATAAAAATAAAATAAATATTTGAGAAACAAATATGGCGTCAAAATTGGAAAATCAACTTGCGATACCTTCTTAACTAAATTGATTAGAATAGAAATAAACTAAAGTCAGTAAGATATTTTATGTGAACTCCACTTGTATCTTGTATCTTCAACAATGTTGTGCTGCTAACTATGAACAAGTTGTGCTGCCAACTCAGGTGAACAACGTTGTGCTGCCAACTATGAACCGCTGCGAATTGTGAACAATGTTGTGCTGCCAACTGTGAACAATGTTGTGCTGCGAATTGTGAACAATGTTGTGCTGCTAATTGTGAACAATGTTGTACTGCCAACTGTGAACAATGTTGTGCTGTCAACTGTGAACAATGTTGTACTGCCAACTGTGAGCAATGTTTTGCTGCCAACTATGAACAATGTTGTGCTGCGAATTGTGAACAATGTTGTGTTGTCAACTGTGAATAATGTTGTGCTGCCAACTGTAAACATGTTGTGCTGCCAACTGTGAATAATGTTGTGCTGCCAACTGTGAACAATGTTGTGCTGCCCACTATGAACAATGTTGTGCTATGAACAATGTTGTGCTGCCAACTATGAACAATGTTGTACTGCCAACTGTGAACAATGTTGTGCTGCCAACTGTGAACAATGTTGTGCTGTCAACTGTGAACAATGTTATGCTGCCAACTATGAACAATGTTGTGCTGCCAACTGTGAACAATGTTGTACTGCCAACTGTGAACAATGTTGTGCTGCCAACTGTGAACAATGTTGTGCTGCGAATTGTGAACAATGTTGTGCTGCTAATTGTGAACAATGTTGTGCTGCTAATTGTGAACAATGTTGTGCTGCCAACTGTGAACAATGTTGTGCTGCCAACTGTGAACAATGTTGTGCTGCCTGCAACTGTGAACAATGTTGTGCTGTCAATGTTAGGCTGCCAACTGTGAACATTGTTGAAACAATGCTGAACAACATTGTTGAAACAATGCTGAACAACATTGTTGAAACAATGCTGAATAACATTGTTGAAACAATACTGAAAAATATTGTTGAAACAATGCTGAATAACATTGTTGAAACAATGCTGAACAACATTGTTGAAACAATGCTGAACATTGTTGAAACAATGCTGCATAACATTGTTGAAACAATGCTGAACAACATTGTTGAAATAATGCTGAATAACATTGTTGAAACAATGCTGAACAACATTGTTGAAACAATGCTGAATAACATTGTTGAAACAATGCTGAACAACATTGTTGAAACAATGCTGAACAACATTGTTGAAACAATGCTGAACAACATTGTTGAAACAATGCTGAATAACGTTGTTGAAACAACGCTGAAAAACATTGTTGAAACAATGCTGAACAACATTGTTGAAACAATGCTCAACATTGTTGAAACAATGCTGAATAACATTGTTGAAACAATGCTGAATAACATTGTTGAAACAATGCTGAATAACATTGTTGAAACAATGCTGAATAACATTGTTGAAACAATGCTGAACAACATTGTTGAAACAATGCTGAATAACATTGTTGAAACAACGCTGAAAAACATTGTTGAAACAATGCTGAACAACATTGTTGAAACCATGCTGAATAACATTGTTGAAACAATGCTGAATAACATTGTTGAAACAATGCTGAACAACATTGTTGAAACAATGCTGAATAATATTGTTGAAACAATGCTGAACAACATTGTTGAACAACATTGTTGAATCACCGAGACTGAGGTGACTAATTGTTTTAGTATAATTCCAGGCATGAACTGAATATCCAATTTAGAAGTAGTTTAAACAGACAGTTTGAACTGTGTTAGCTATAATTTGTAAATCCAATGCTCGATGTTTTCTTCTCTTGACAGCTTTGAAAACACACTAACGATAAAAACGGACGTACAAATACAAATAATTATACGATAAACAACTTCCTCATCCTTAGACTGTTCTGAAATCTGATGTATACAGTGTCTTTATGCTAAGTTTTTGAGCCCTTTTGACGATTTATTAGTTATAATGGTATCGTTGCCATTTTGTAAAAAATGTGTCATGTTTTAGAAACCATCAAAATGCCGATTCCGAGAGGGGACTGGAACGAATAAACCTAAAACACTTTTTCAAGTATGATTTCTGGTGATGTGATAATCTATCGTCTCAGAGTTACTGGCCAGTCAGCCAATCAGATATATATATATATATATATATATATATATATATATATATATATATATATTATATATATATATATATATATATATATATATATATATATATATATATATATATATAGGTATAAGAAAGAACTTCTTCAGGCAAAGTATACAAAACAGTATTTATACAAAACAGTATATATTACAGTTTTGTATACTTTGCCTGAAGAAGTTCTTTCTTATACCTATATCATATAACCAGGCATGATGAATACCTTTGTTTTTCCTTCATATATATATATATATATATATATATATATATATATATTATATATATATATATATATATATATATATATAATATATATATATATATATATATATATATATATATACATATAAAGTCATCATCTTACCTGTGATCGCTCTTTTTCTCCGACCAGTTACCTCGTCTTTTACTACATCGAAAACAGCTTTATGTGCTTCCACGTCTAAGTCACGATCCCCGTCTGCTAATGAAACTCGTACTGTCATTTTGTCCATATTTTTTATATTGTCAGGTGTTAAGCCATCGCCAATAATTCCCATCTCATCCAAGTCATCATTTCTCAGCTTGTCAGCACCACTGTGAAAACCAGAGACAAGTGATTATCTAATGGCTTTTATATATATATATATATTTATTTAATTTTTACCGCTTCATCATATTTAATTTTTACCGCTTCATCATGTTATAATCTATACAAGTTTATGCTCTACCTCTTAGAAGACAGTGTCTTCACCTATACTTAAATAATATATATATATATATATATATATATAACAAACAAAGTGAAAACACTGATTACTTCATTGAAGTTTATTCACAACAAACTTGTTTCGTATGACAATCCGAAGCTTGCCACACTCATCAGGTGAATGATATATAGCTTACAGTGCAGTAGAATATAATATGAGATGCATGCGTCAAATAGGGATAGTGTTACAATTACATATAGGGATTAGATTATATATATATATATATATATATATATATATATATATATATATATATATATATATATATATATATTTCTTCAAAAGGAACGTTTAAAAATCTTTAACGTTGTTCATTAAAGATTTTTAAACGTTCCTTTTGAAGAAATATTTTAACAGTGGAACTGTTGATGAAGGCTGGCTCTTGTTTTATATATATATATATATATATATATATATATATATATATATATATATATATATATATATATATATATATATATATATATATATATATATATATATATATATAATATATATATATATATATATATATATATATATATATATATATATATATATATATATATATATATATATATATATATACTATATATATACTATATATATATATATATATATATATATATATATATATATATATATATATATATATAATATATATATATATATATATATATATATATATATATATATAAGTTCTCATGCCCATATCTAGATGGTACCAAGCTACACTGATGATCAGCGAAACACGTGTCTGTAGATATTGTACTATATATATATATATACATATATACATTTAAAACTGCTTTTTATACAATAAAAATATATTAAAAATCTTTATTAAAAATCTATATTAAAAATACTTCAATCATGATTAACTTACCCCTTTGCTTCCACGATTTTCTTTGTGATATCCTTGGCGACGTCTTTGAAACCCTTCTCATCTTTGTGCTCTTCCAACAAGTCTCTCAAATCTGAAACGACATCTCTAAAAGCACTTGCTCGAATCTTATCAAAGTCAGGTTTATCCAGCCAGACAACGAGATGGCCAAGTGCAACGAGGGATGTGCTGTTCATTTCTCTTGGATTTTTTATTCCCTGCAGAAAACAAATATGAAATTAATTGTAGACTACTAACGAAATATTTGAAATATCTTTTAAAATTTGGGGTGACGTTTCATATAAGTATCCCGAATTTAGAACATAGTCCTAACCCCAAACCTTACCTTAATCCTAACCCTAGCCCTGAACCTAATACTGATCCTAACTCTTACGATAATGTTTTCTTTTAGAAATAATAGCCGATTTTAATTTCGAATTTTACCACCGATAGACTATGTGACGTCATTTCGGGATTTATATGAAACTTCAGGTTCACACGAGCTACATAAGCATAGGCAGCGAGAACAAAGCATGATCTTTCCTCTGGGACGTACGAAGATAAAACAACGATAATTTTTCTTTGTTTCCTCTTTTGTTTTGCTCTTGTCTTATGCTTCTTATGCTTGGCTTGTGCTTCGGCATGTTGTAAAACATGGACTGATAAAACATGGACTGGACTGGACTGAACTGATAAAACATGGACTGATAAAACATGGACTGGTAAAACATGGACTGGTAAAATATGGACTGATAAAACATGTACTGATAAAACATGTACTGATAAAACATGGACTGATAAAACATGGACTGATAAAACATGGACTGGTAAAACATGGACTGATAAAACATGGACTGATAAAACATGGACTGGTAAAACATGGACTGATAAAACATGGACTGATAAAACATGGACTGGTAAAACATGGACTGATAAAACATGGACTGATAAAACATGGACTGGTAAAACATGGACTGGTAAAACATGGACTGGTAAAACATGGACTGGTAAAACATGGACTGATAAAACATGGACTGGTAAAACATGGACTGATAAAACATGGACTGATAAAACATGGACTGATAAAACATGGACTGATAAAACATGGACTGATAAAACATGGACTGGTAAAACATGGACTGATAAAACATGTACTGATAAAACATGGACTGATAAAACATGGACTGATAAAACATGGACTGGTAAAACATGGACTGATAAAACATGGACTGATAAAACATGGACTGATAAAACATGGACTGATAAAACATGGACTGATAAAACATGGACTGATAAAACATGGACTGATAAAACATGGAGGGTTAGGATCTTTGTTGTTTTGGGGTTAGCGATTATTTGAATGTATAGACATCATATATGAGATGTCTACATTAACATTTTGGTACTAATTGTAAATAGATTATGTTATTCTAAGTTTAAGCCTAATTCTAAATGAAGAAAAATTATTATGATCAGTGACGGATCAAGGTGGGTGGGAACTTTGCGCAAATGCCAGGGGCCCTGCGCTTTTGTGGTCGCCCCGCACCTTTTTTGTACCTCGCGTTATTTAAGGCCTCGTGTTTCTAATTTAGGTACCCCACGTTTTCTGGCTTGTTGTGGGACACGTGTAGTGGGGCCCCCACGACCCCCTGCACCTTTGAATATAAAATGCAACGAATGGCCAAACCAAAGATTACATTACTACCGCTGATCTCGAAAGAAGACTGGATCGAGCAACTATTGTTCAGAAAATGAAGCCGGAAGTCCGCCATTACGAAGGGACCAACTGAGGATCCTATGAGGTTTTTTGTTGGATTATGCACTCTTACCATCGACAAAATAAAATAATTTTACTATAAAGAGGACCAGAAGACATTTTTCAAATTACTGGGTAAAACATGGCCTACCTACAGATTTACTGCGACTTTGGTCCCTTAGTAATGGCCGGCGTTGGCTCTAATTATCCAGTGAGAGGAGCCTAATATGAGACGTCAAATTAGGTTCAAGATTTTATGCATTTATGTTTTATGCAAGATTTTATGCATGTATTTTATGTCAGCAAAGAAACTATATTGGCCAGACACTAAACCTATTTCGCGAGCGACACAGTTTGATTTGCTTGCAAACTCGGAGCTTCTAATGATCTCTCGTCAATTAACATTATGCTAATATGATACAACAGAAAGCTCAATCCAGTCCTATTTTTGAGATCAATGCAATTGGTAAGGGACCGGTCTCCCCTTTTTTTTTTGTAAATTTTCCCCCGATTTTTTCTAGTGTCCCTCTGACTGGTTTTCTCTTCTCGGGGGGGGGGGGGGGGGGGTGCAACCGCAAATATTCCCATATGTACTTCTAGTACGTATTCCATATAAGGAAGTGGCCTACGAGCAAATGCAAGGAATTGACGAGCAAATATAACATGGCACTCGTACTGCCAGCCCACTGGATGTGGGATTGTTAACACGTTACGATATGTTCGATTATCCGCTCTTTTTATTTATAAAACTACGTTCGCTAGCCGGATAAGCTGTACGCATATTGTAAACAGATAATTTATCTTTGTTTTAATATATATTGTAGCTTTGGGAGTTGATTATTCCTCAAGAAAACGTTCGTCGAAGACAGCCGAAAGTTCGTGTTTTTGTTTACAAGATGGTATCCGTAATCACGAAAATTATATTTTTGGGCATGTTCGATTATCCGCGCTTTTAAAGAGAACTAAGTTAGCGACCGGGATAAAGCGGTACGTATGTTGTAAATAGATCATTTAACTTTCCTTTCATGTATTCTATATCTTTGGGGGTGATTTATTTCTCAAGAAAACGTTTGCCAAAGGGTTAGGACCTTTGTTGTTTTGGGGTCGGTTACAATCCAATTAACTAAGAGGCTGCTACGAGGGTTCAACGTGTAAGCTATTTGCTCGTTAATTCACTCTATGTGCTCGTCAATGCCTTCTATTTGCGCCTCCTTATAAGGAATACGTACTAGATACCCCTATCAATATTCCAGGGGCCCGTAATAATCCGTCCCTGATTATGATATCTCACCAAAAGCTCTAAGGCCCTCTCAGCAAGAGCCTTTTTCACACGTCTTGCCAATCTCCACGGGAATCTACTTTTCCTGATATTTCTGACAACAACCTCACGGGCACTCGAATTCACAGATTTAAGTGTTTTGTCACCAAGGAATACCGTTAAATCACCCAGTTCTTCGAATACACTAGCATCGCTTTTGAAATTAACTGATACGATCTTCTTGAATCGTTTAGCCAGCAGCTGGGCCTAACCATGATAAAACATAAACGAGGTTAGCAGTAGTTAACGTGAAATTCTATGATTACGTAACTAACCTTTTAATAACAATATAGTGACTTTGTTGTGGTGACAAATTGAAATATCGCTTTATAAAACGTACTGACCAAGGTGATTGGTAATAAGTTCAGAACGTTCCTTTGAAAACGAAGTAGTATAGCATATGGGGGTACCGGCACACTTTCGAGATTCTCACGATAACCCGAGCCCAACTTGTCAAAAGTTGGCCTTAGCCCATCGTATGAATCTCGGAGGTTTGCGGTACCCCATATGCTACAGTAAACACGTACCCGCTATGAAGAACCTTCCACCTATAAGAACCTCAGGCTGAAATTAGGGATTTTCTGCCCCTCTCAATAAGAACCTGTTTGAGTTTGATATTTGAAATAGGTTCTTATGTCACAAAATCAATTTATAATTCCACTGTAGCAAAGTCCCAAATGAGGATGACACCAACATCTGGTTGCAGTTGCAGTAACTGTTCAGTGTTAAGGAAGATGTACCTTAATATTGTTATATACTAGTCTTATCATCTACAAAGAAAACTGAAAGTACTGCCTAATTAATTTCATCCATATCATCTCATTGACATAAGTGTTTATCAGTTAGTGAATTGTGGCTTTATGGTTTATTCAGTTGTCTTTCTCCAGTATTTTAATTGCATGGTAAAATAATTACAAACCAATTTATAAGAACCTAACACCCGGATTTTTTGTTAGATATCAAATATATAAGAACCTATCCCAGGCTGGTTTGGAAAAATATAGGTTCTTCATAGTGGTTGTTTACTGTATACTACCAGTTATTCCCCCGAGGACATCGTTTCACAATTAACTTCGTATCGTACCAAGCCCAGCTAATATCATCGGTGTCGCTTTATATGTCGTTTCAACAAGCGTAGCCAGAGATTCATACGATGGGATGAGGCCAACGTTTGAAATGTTGGGCTCGGGTTATCGTGAGAATCTCGAAAGTGTGCCGGTAACCCCCATATGCTATACTGCTTAACCAAACTGCTTATTTATAAACACATTTACCAAAATCTAATAATGGCGTAATGTTGGAGCAAAGCATGAGAAAGAGAAATGAGTTATTAGAAGAACTGTTTAAAGATTTGAGAAATAGATAGGCTTAGCACGCTGTGATGGAATCCATTTTAATTAAGTTCCTTAATCCAATACATGCAGACAAAAGGAGTTTGTTTTCAGTCTGTCACTATTTTAAGTGTCACTTCCTTATCGAGGTGACATCATCCTACCTCTTTGAAAGAGGCTCTTTCCCTATAAATATGCGCTCTAAGTTTCAGTTTATCAGCAGACGTAGCACTTGATAAGTTGTCTGCCGAAATGCATCGTGCTCTTTTATTTTAAGCCTATTTATTTCTCAAATCTTTAAACAGTTCTTCTAAGAACTCATTTCTTTTTCTCATCCTTTGCTCGAACATTACGCCATTATTAGATTTTGGTAAATGTGTTTATAATAAGCAGTTTAGTTTTTAGAACGTTCTGAACTTATTACCATTCACCATGGTTAGTACGTTTTATAAAGCGATATTTAAACTAACCTTTCATTTACGATTTCCATGTGATTGGATTTTGTTCGTATTCTCACAACTTTCAGCGTGCAACAACTAATATCTTACCTGCATGATGGAAAGTATTTTTGCTCGCTTGTTGAATAGTGACACAAAAGTAGGGACATCATCGCCACGAATTTCCTCAATAACAGTCTTATTCATTCCTCGGTGAACGAGTAGCTTCGTTACTTTTCTAGAGAAATGTTAGCGACCTTCATTACTATTATCATCACACAATCAATGCCATCATTATAATCACTATCGTTTCATCATTATTATTATCTACATCATTCTAATCATCTTCTACATCATTCTAATCATCTTCTTCATCATCATCCTCATCATTAATCTCGATCCTCATCATAGTCCTCTTCTTCCTCATTCCCCTCATCATCATCCTTTTTATCATCCTCATCATAATCATCATGATCATCGTCATCATATCTCGATCAACATGAACCTCATATCAATCCTCTTCCTCATCATCCTTATATCAATCCTCATCACCAACCTTCTCATCACCATCTTCATCCCATCCTCCTCATCACCAACCTCCTCATCACCATCCTCATCCCATCCTCCTCATCACCATCCTCCTCATCACCATCCTCCTCATCACCACCCTCCTCATCACCATCCTCCTCATCACCATCCTCCTCATCACCTTCCTCCTCATCACCATCCTCCTCATCACCATCCTCCTCATCACCATCCTCCTCATCACCATCCTCCTCATCACCTTCCTCCTCATCACCATCCTCCTCATCACCATCCTCCTCATCCACTTCCTCCTCATCACCATCCTCCTCATCACCATCCTCCTCATCACCTTCCTCCTCATCACCATCCTCCTCATCACCATCCTCCTCATCACCATCCTCCTCATCACCATTCTCTTCATCACCATCCTCCTCATCACCATCCTCCTCACCATCCTCATCACCATCCTCCTCATCACCATCCTCCTCATCACCATCCTCCTCATCACCATTCTCTTCATCACCATCCTCCTCATCACCATCCTCCTCACCATCCTCATCACCATCCTCCTCATCACCATCCTCCTCATCACCATCCTCATCATCACCATCCTCCTCATCACCATCCTCATCACCATCCTCATCACCATCCTCCTCATCACCATCCTCCTCATCACCATCCTCCTCATCACCATCCTCCTCATCACCATTCTCTTCATCACCATCCTCCTCATCACCATCCTCCTCATCACCATCCTCCTCATCACCATCCTCCTCATCACCATCCTCCTCATCACCATCCTCCTCATCACCATCCTCCTCATCACCATCCTCCTCATCACCATCCTCCTCATCACCATCCTCCTCATCACCATCCTCCTCATCACCATCCTCCTCATCACCATCCTCCTCATCACCATCCTCCTCATCACCATCCTCCTCATCACCATCCTCCTCATCACCATCCTCCTCATCACCATCCTCCTCATCACCATCCTCCTCATCACCATCCTCCTCATCACCATCCTCCTCATCACCATCCTCCTCATCACCATCCTCCTCATCACCATCCTCTCCTCATCATCACCATCCTCCTCATCACCATCCTCCTCATCACCATCCTCCTCATCACCATCCTCCTCATCACCATCCTCCTCATCACCATCCTCCTCATCACCATCCTCCTCATCACCATCCTCCTCATCACCATCCTCCTCATCACCATCCTCCTCATCACCATCCTCCTCATCACCATCCTCCTTCATCACCATCCTCCTCATCACCATCCTCCTCATCACCATCCTCCTCATCACCATCCTCCTCATCACCATCCTCCTCATCACCATCCTCCTCATCATCATCACCATCCTCCTCATCACCATCATCTCTCCTCATCACCATCCTCCTCATCACCATCCTCCTCATCACCATCCTCCTCATCACCATCCTCCTCATCACCATCCTCCTCATCACCATCCTCCTCATCACCATCCTCCTCATCACCATCCTCTTCATCACCATCCTCCTCATCACCATCCTCATCACCATCCTCCTCATCACCATCCTCCTCATCACCATCCTCCTCATCACCATCCTCCTCATCACCATTCTCTTCATCACCATCCTCCTCATCACCATCCTCATCACCATCCTCCTCATCACCATCCTCCTCATCACCATCCTCATCACCATCCTCCTCATCACCATTCTCTCATCACCATCCTCCTCATCACCATCCTCCTCATCACCATCCTCCTTATCACCATCCTCCTCATCACCATCCTCCTCATCACATCCTCTCATCACCATCCTCATCACCATCCTCCTCATCACCATCCTCATCACCATCCTCCTCATCACCATCCTCCTCATCACCATCCTCATCACCATCCTCATCACCACCTTCCTCCTCATCACCATTCTCTTCATCACCATCCTCCTCATCACCATCCTCATCACCATTCTCCTCATCATTCTCTTCCTGCGCATCCTTATCCCGATCATCATTATCATCATCCTCGTCATCCTGCCCATCCTCATCCCGATCATCCACCTCCTCCTCATCATCCTCCTTATATATATCCTCATCACCATCCTCCTCATCATTCTCATGCTTCCCATCCTTATCCCGATCCTCATCATCCACCATCTTCATCCTCATCCCTCCTCCTCATCTCATCATCCCGATCCTCATCATCTTAAAATCCTCCTCCTCATGCAGGGATCCTCAAACCTGATTCGTAAGGACCGATGCATAGCTAAGTCATTCGTGCCAAACACAGGGAGTTCTAACTCGGTCTAATTAATACCTGTTAGGTCTCTTCCCAACACAGCTAAACTTGCCACATGTTTATCAGTAATAACTAGCGACGGAACATCTGTATTTATTTTAAATTTAAAGCGGGGTTTTTAAAGAACGAAGCATATATGTTATATAAACAATCACCAAAGTCCTGGTGACTAAGTGCTCTACCGTATGTTATAAATATGTGGCAAGGCTGTGTTGGGAAGAGACCTTAACAGGTATTAATTAGATCGAGTTAGAACTCCCTAATATTAATTTCATGACATAGTACCTGACTTTGTACGGGTTCCAAGTAGCTGGTAGATCAAGAAGTATTGGAGAAAGGATGATGGCCCTAAACGGTTCACAAACTATAATATTTTTGCTGTCTTTATCGGCTTGGGAACGAGGTTGGTCTTTATCATCATAGTCTTCACCATACTCTTCTTCATCATTAACATCATCACCATCATCACCATCATCACCATCATCGTCGTTGCCGTCGTCATCGTCGTTACCATCACTATCATCGTCGTCGCGTTTACAATAACCATCTTCGTCATCTTCGTACAAATCATCATCGTTATCATCGTCGCTATCATCGCCACCCAACCCCATGTCCTCCGCTGTGATGTTCCTAACTTCTTCCGAATTCAATGAACTCATAAACGCACCCAAGAACTCTTTTATTATATGATCAGTGTTGTTCAGCTGCCAATGAAATTCGAAAAAATAAAAATAAATATCATAGAAAGATAATACATGGTTGCATGCGTTGGGAATCTCGGGTATAACCACAGTGGCCCAAGCTCGTGCGCCAATTTGTGTTTATATAATTTTTTTTTTATTAAGCTTTGCCTTACATGATTACAATAATATGTCAATACATACATTCATACATATACAAGTTAGAAGGCGGGAAAACCGCAACAGCTGAAGGCCAATTACTGCGGATCCATTATTACTATTTATTTTTTTTGAGGTCCGTAACTCAGGTCCGTAACTAAAATAGAGCCTTTTGATTGGCTGAGTACGAGGTCCGTATCACACCAGTACGGACCTCTCGCAACTTTTCGCGCCAAAAAATTGCAATTTTTTTGACTTTGCTCGAAAAAAATAAACACGTTATTTACCGTTTTGGTCGGTCCGTACTGGAAAAATATTTTCCCTCAGTCTCAGAAGCGGCCCTCGACCTTCGGTCTCGGGCCGCTTCTGAGACTTCGGGAAAATATTTTTCCAGTACGGACCTCCCAGCCGGTAAATAACATATATATAATTTTGAATGAGGTACAAAAAACTGAACAGGAAAAAGAAATGAGTAGAATGAAAAGAAGACAGAAACAAGTATACAAGTAAACAGACAGACATACAGACAGACAGACAGACAGACAGACAGACAGACAGACAGACAGACAGACAGACAGACAGACAGACAGACAGACAGACAGACAGACAGACAGACAGACAGACAGACAGACAGACAGACAGACAGACAGACAGACAGACAGACAGACAGACAGTGAAACTTGGCGCCATTCTGCCGCATTATACTTCGAACCCGTTTGCGGTGCAGAATGGCGCCAAGTTTTACAAGGAAGAATATTGATTTAAACATAACGAAACGCTCATCGAGGGGCTCACGCCAAATAAACAAATTACATGGTTGGCACAATAAACACAATAAACAATAAACACAATAAACATCTAAGCGACACAATAAACATCTAACTGGAACAACAAGGTTTATAAATGTTTATTTTGTTGAGTATTCATAGGTATCATGTTTGATATAAACAATGTGGCCATTATATTGCATTAATGTCGCCATGTCGCTGTACTGCAACTGTCCTAAATCTTACCAAACTTACAATGAAAGACACATACACCTTATGGTAGATATAAATACACATTATTTCATTGAGTATTGTAACAATAAACTGCAAATAATAGATATCCTCTAATTTTGACAAATCGAATAAATTCCAATATAAACACAAATTGGCGCACGAGCTTGGGCCACCTGTGGTATAACAAATTGTAACAAACTGCATGCAGATACTGGTAAGTACTTCATGTTATGGAATATAGTGGATCCCTACTGAACCTAATCTTAACCATAGACCTACGGTCCGGGGTGCTGGGGGGAGGGGGACTGTCCGAAAATTTAGCTCTATTCGGGCAAAAATGGTCTTGTCATTCGGGCAAAAAGGGGCCTACATTAAATTATTCTAATATTTGAATGCAACTTAATGACATAGCATTATACAATAGTCTCAATGCTCTTACAACAATATATTCTTAATGTTACTTATAAAACTAATTACAGTTTCATTACAAGATAAAGCCTATACTACATATATTACCACCATGAACAAAAAACTATTAATTTTAAAAAAGAAAAGTCTTAAGTGCTGACTTAAAACTACTTAACATTTCAAAGCTTCTAATTTCCTGTGGTAATAAACTCCACAGTTTTGGTGCGGCAACCGAGAATGCTCTGTTCCACGAGTCACCGTTTTGCATTTTGGCTCAAGTAACAGATTTCGGTCAGATGATCTTAAAGCACGAGTAAGTTTATATTTAGTTGGCAAATCAGTAATATAAACAGGCGCCTGGCCATGCAAAGCATTGAAAGTAATTATTAGTATCTTAAAATAAATCCTTGATCTCACCGGCAACCAGTGAAGATTACGTAGCACAGGGGAGATATGCTCCGATTTTTTAATCCCTGCCACAAGTCTAGCAGCTGTATTTTGAATTCGCTGTAACTTAACTATAACGGATTCTCATTGAGGGAAATCTGGGATTTCATTGTTGTTCATGGTTTAGCAATGGTAAGTGGCATAGCCAGGCCTGGGTCCTAATAAATTTGGTTTTGTGGCTAATTGCTTTTCCTTCCTTCTCTTCTGCCGTAGTACAACGTATTCCCTATGCGCGTTGCGGGAGAGATATCCACACGCGGTCTAAATTTTGTAACGGTATTATACTTCGAATCGCGCACACACACTGCCGCGGCTGGAAAAACGAGAAAAGCGCCCTCAAATAGCAGGAAATACACTCAAATCAAATTAAAAAAAAAAATTCTCGGGGTAAGCATGCCCCCGGACCCCCTAATATAGATGTTTCTAATGCATGTTCATAATATATATTCATGAAAAACGTGCATGGCTACAGGTACGTGTGTTCTTCAGTGATATTGACGTCATCATTTATATTCGGGCAAGTTATGCTCAATCCCCCTACAAAATTTTGCCCGTACCCCTATGATCTTAACACTAAACCTAACACTAAACGAAATCCTAACTTAATCCTAACAATGACCCAAATTGCGGATCCACAAGGTCCCGTAAGATTAAGTTATCACTGATCTCAAAAATAGGACTGGACTGAGCTTTCTATTATATCTGATGAGCTGATTTTGAAGCTTGCATATTTGCGCAATGTAAATTGACGAGAGATCATTAGAAGCTCCGAATTTGCAAGCAAATCAAACTGTGACGCTCGCGAAATAGGTTTAATGTCTGGCCAATATAGTTTCTTTGTTAACATTAATTGCATAAAATCTTGAACCTTATTTGACGTCTCATATTAGGCTATTCTCACTGGATAATTAGAGCCAACGGCGGCAATTACTAAGGGACCAAAGTCCCAGTAAATCTGTAGGTAGGCCATGAATCGTTTTACCCAGTAATTTGAAAAATGTCTTCTGGTCCTCTTTATAGTAAAATTATTTTATTTTGTCGATGGTAAGAGCACATAATCCAACAAAACACCTCATAGGATCGTCAGTTAGTCTTCTAAACTTCCAGTTTCATTTTCTGAACAATAGTTGCTCAATCCAGTCTTCTTTCGAGATCAGTGGAAGTCATACACACAGTCACACATCATGTTAGGATCACAAAATGGTTTTGGACAAAATTTTGGTTAGGATTATAGTTGTATTGGGGACAGGCTTACATGAAGTAACCAGCTTTAGCGATACACGAAGTACCTACCCACATACAAGTGGTAACCGCTGACCTCTCTATATAACTGGACTGCGAAATCTCCACAAAAAGTGTCGTAATAAGGATGGCGTCAGCTGGTATCTTTTCCTTTAAATTTACGTTAGTGCGTTGAAAACTTTTTTAAAAGTTGTCTGGTCATGAAGAAAGAACATCTGTAAAAGTTTGTTTGAAGGTTTTTCTAAAGTTTCATTTTTGAAGAGTGGAAATGCCACGAACATGAGAAAAAGGACTCCAGATGACGCTATTGTTTTTACGACACTTTTCGTGAGTATGGGACTGGGAGCCCGCCGTCCAGTTATATATAGGTCAGTGGTCATGTAATTTGTGGAAGCGCTAATAAGAAAAAATATGAAAACACACGAATGTTCGTCATGGTGGAGAAGGGAAAAAAGAAAAGAGAAAAGAAAAAAGAAAAAGGAGAAGGAAAAGAAGAATAAAACAAGAAAGTATAAAAAAAAGGAAAAAGGGGAAAAAGAGGAGAGGAAGATAATGAGAGAAGGGAAAAAAGAAAAGAAAAAAGAAAAAAATAGAAAGGGAAAGGAAATGAAGAAGAAAAGAAGGAAAAAAGAAGAAAGAAAAAAAGAAGAAAGGAAAAAAGAAGAAAGGAAAAAAGAAGAATGGAAAAAGAAGAAAGAAAACAGAAGAAAGGAAAAAAGAAGAAAGGAAAAAAGAAGAAAGGAAAAAAACAGGAAAGGAAAAAGGAAAAGAGGAAGATAATGAGAGAAAAGAAAAAAGAAAAAGAAAAATAATAAAAAAAAAGAAAAAAGAAAACAGAAAGAATAAATAGGAAGAAAGAAAACAGCTAATTCAACTTCTTGTTCTATAAGCTGACATGAACGCTTGAGTTAAACTACTTACCAAATTGTTTAACAGTACTCTTCTCGTCGCTCTATGGTTCTTCTTGACCTGTTTCTCCATTTCCAACACGAGCTTTTTCGAAGGCTTCGCTCGTGCATGCTTTGGTAAATACACAACGAGGTATTTCCCTTGTTTTTGCTGTTCAGCACTCCAACTCGAGAGATTTCCATACTTCTCGTACATCGTCTTCGCCAGGATTCTGCCAAGTTGTGGCGGTAATCGAATTTTGTTCGCAACTCGTAAGTACTCTTCCAGAAACGCAGTTCGATTTCTTTTGACGATCGTTGGCTCAACAATGCCAAGAACTTTAGTCAATAACCTTACGGCTTCCTCTGTGAGTTCCCCTTTACGCGTTACTCTTTTGGCGAATTCTCGTTTCTGGAAATGACATACACCTGGATCAGAGGGGATCTCTATTGGTGCGTGCGTGGGGTGGGAGAGGTTTTTGCTTTCAACCGTATATACCGATTCGTCAGTATTAAAAACCGTATAATTCGAGCAATGTTTTACCACTGGTATAAAGTAAATAAAAAGGATATTGGCAACAAAAATTAAGTTTGTTTAATATGAAAGAACTCGTAAAATGATAGAGTAACACCTTTTACAACTTTTCCGTATTTTAATATTTCAGTTTGTTTGATGTAAATGAGATGGTCTCTGACGTCAGGTGCTCTTTCACCTGCGAGAATGTAGGAAGGCAAGACTTCTTGTTGACATTGGCATTACTATGTTCTGTTCTAAATTAAGCCACTCCTTGAATACGCAGCCCCTATTTGGGGTGGCTTGCCAAACTACCTTATAGACGAAATTGAGAAAGTTCAGAACAGAAGTCTATCTATCATAGGAATACCAAGAGACTCTCTTGAAAAGCTTAGCACCAGGCGCATCGACGCGACCAAGCGTGAACTGCAAATAATTATTGATGAGGAAAATCTGTTCTAAGTTAATTACTCATAATAATCATAAATATAATCTCAGATCAGGAAGTATGTACAAGCCTGCTGTGCCAATCTCTGGAACTGAAAGACACAAACAATCCTTTTTACCACGCTCGTTAAGTTATAAATTCTTAAATATTTCTAAAATTATAACAATTTCTTACATTGTACATTTGTATATATATATTTCATATTCTTAGATATCCTGTAATTAATTAAAATGGCAGATCAAGTTGGTGTGAGTGTCTGACAGTATACTTACAGCCGCGGGCTTTGCGGATCGCCTCCTCATACACTTAGCCAGCGCATCTAAGGCGCTTTGTGGAATCTTTTTCACCTCATCACGACGGAGTTGGGATGCAAAACCGGATCTACAAAGACTTTATAAAAGGAAAAAAGGGTTTGGTTAGTGGGTTTACTTTTTCCTGGCCACACTTGAAAAAAAGAAGAACTTTTTGAGCAAGCAAATAACCGTAGAAACGCCTATCTCATGTTTGCGTTTTTTAAAGAATATCACATTACGTTTCCTGGCATTTTTTGTTACAGAACATTTGAAAAAGTAATTATATGTCGGTGTATTTCAATTTTAAGAAACAAATAGTCTTGCAGCCATGCCCAAATAATTATTAGTGGCTACACGAGCTTTGTTGGAGGATGTGTTTGCTGCAGGCTGGCATGCAGCAAATCTGCTAACAGTTTGTAGTAAACTGTTTATTTTGTCAAGGCTTAACAAGCTTGCAGCCAGTAAGTTTGTTGCAACTTGATATAGGTGCAGAACCGTAGGACATCGTTGAAACAATCCAAAAATGCTTGTTGATATAACGAGTATCACAACGATTACCAAGAAGCTTGCGGTCGACCCATTGCAGATTTATCACAATTTAGAAAAAAATGTCACTATATAAACACTCCCTAATTCAGTCTTTAAATTTTGTTAACGACTGCTCTCCAAAATGCAGGAAATGCCATTACAGAGGTCTAAGAAATGCAAAATTTCCCGGGGGAGAATACCCTAAAAGGGGGTCGTCACAGTTAGTTTGCACCCCCCCCCCCCAGGTGAAAAATCGTTCTTACGGCACTGCTATCACAAGAAATTTAACCTCCAAATCGCTCAAATTTTGTCCGCCATTGCTCAAAACTTGTTCCAGACGAGCCCGCGATTCCACAGCAGAGTATGTGATTGTGACGTCAGAGACTCAACACGTGACAAAGCTTTATGGAAATTATAAGACAAGTTACAATAGCAATTTTCTCGGCTAGAGGGCGAATTAGAGATTAAATCGCCCGGTGAGAACAAAAGAAACGGATGGAAGCATGGGATTATTTATTTAGCGTCATGAACAATGAAAGACTGTTACCGTGAGACGTTCGCATTGGTCCAACGTTCAGCTTTTCCATAAAGAGGCTTAACACGCCGATAGATTATTGCCTTTCCTCCTTTCTTCTGGTGTCTAAACATGCCGAGCGATGCTAGAGCCTTGATTAAATAACATAAAAATTCACATCAATCGTTTTTTACATAACGTTTCTCGTACATTAGCTCCTAGTGGGGGCTGATCAAGATTTCAATTTATATAACTTTATAAAACGTCAGTGATTGGTAATAAGTTTGGAACGTTCTGAAAACTAAACTGCTTATATAAACACATTTACCAAAGTCTAATAATGCGGTAATGTTGGAGCGAAGGATGAGAAAGAGAAATGAGTTCTTAGAAGAACTGTTTAAAGATTTGAGAAATAAAGGTGATGGAATCCATTTTAATTAAGCACTTTGTTTTCAGTCTGTCACTATTTTAAGTGTCACTTCCCTATCGAGGTGACATCATCCGACCTCTTTCCATATAAATACAGTAAACACCCGCTATGAAGAACCTACATTTTTCCAAACCAGCCTGGGATAGGTTCTTATATATTTGATATCTAACAAAAAATCAGGGTGTTAGGTTCTTATAAATTAGTTTGTAATTATTTTACCATGCAAAAAAACTGGAGAAAGACAACTCAATAAACCATAAAGCCACAATTCAGTAAACTGATAAACACTTATGTCAATGAGATGATATGGATGTTGTATAGTGTAGATGATAATTGAGTATAAGACTAGTATATAACAATATTAAGGTACATCTTCCTTAACACTGAACAGTTCTATCACTGCTACAGCTCATAGCAGTACACTGTTACATGACTGACATGCTGTTGGTGTTCCCACTTCCACAGTGTAGATTATATCTAAAAAAAATTAGGACTTTGCTACAGTGGAATTATAAATTGATTTTGTGACATAAGAACCTATTTCAAATATCAGGCTCAAACAGGTTCTTATTGAGAGGGGCACAAAATTCCTAATTTCAGCCTGAGGTTCTTATAGGTGGAAGGTTCTTCATAGCGGGTGTTTACTGTATGCGCTCGAAGTTTCAGTTTATCATCAAACGTAGCACTTGATAAGTTGTCTGCCAAAATGCATCGTGCTCTTTTATTTTCAGCCTATTTATTTCTAAAATCTTTAAACAGTTCTTCTAAGAACTCAATTCTCTTTCTCATCCTTTGCTCCAACATTACGCCATTATTAGATTTTGGGAAATGTGTTTATAAATAAGTAGTTTAGTTTTCAGAACGTTCTGAACTTATTACCATGAATCACCATGGTTAGTACGTTTTATAAAGCGATATTTAAATTTGTCACTTATATGCAGCAATGCAAAATTCGGTTGTAAAATAACTCTTTTGTTTGAAAGAACTCTTGAAACTATAAAGACTGTACCACTTACAACTTTTTCATATCTCACTTCATTCTTGAGATACTAAGATTTGTTTAATATGTAAATTATCATACTTATGACATCACAATGCATAATGACTTATTGCAAAATTCTGCATATGTTTACCATTATCACAATCGTTTGATGATTTGCATATTTGTCATATTTGATGTTATTGGATACATCCACGCACATGCACCTGTATTTCAAATGATTTCATTACATAATCTCAAGGATATATAAGCGTTTTCAATTCGTTATTATGCAGTGTGATGTCATATAATGATCATTTACATATTAAACAAATCTTAATATCTCGAGAGTGAAGTGAGATATGAAAAAGTTGTAAATGGTTAGTCTTTATAGTTTCAAGAGTTCTTTCAAACAAAAGAGTTACAGTCGAACCTCTATTAAACGGCCACCCTCGGGGAATGGCTTTGTGGCCGCTTAATAGAGGTGACCGCTTAATGGAGGAACGTCAATAATAATAATAATAATAATTTAATTCTAGTGCATTACAAAACATTCTCAATGCCCTTTAAAGAAATTTACAAGAGAATATTCAGAATAAAATAAGAAACTAAGATAAATGATAATATACAATCTTAATAATATCCATTAGGAATTAAAAAGATAAGTTTTAAGTTTTGTTTTAAAAATATCAACAGAAACGGAGGATCGAATTTCTTCAGGTAAGTCATTCCAAAGCCTCGGTGCACAGTTCGAAAAAGACCTGGCACCATAATTCTCTGTTTTATACAGAGGAACATTGAGTTTATTAAAATCATTAAAATGTGATCGTAGAAGACGGGAAGGCTTATGGATAGAGAGAATCTCAGCTACGTATTTAGGACCAAATCCATTCAAAACTTTATATGTGATTAAGAGTACTTTAAAAATGATACGCTTACGAACAGGAAGCCAATGTAGCTTCCGAAGGATCGGTGAAATATGGTCTGTTTTTCGAATTTTTGTCACAAGTCTGGCAGCAGAATTCTGGATCCGTTGGAGTTTCGATATATCCTTATCAGGAAGGCCAATAAGCAGGCTATTGCAGTAGTCCAGTTTGGACGTAACAAATGCATGAACCAACTTTTCGGTACTGGAAGGATCAAGATACTTACTGATTTGACCTAAGCGTTTGATGGAGAAAGATGCCGACTTACAAAGTATTTTAACATGAGAAGACATCGTCAGGAAGTGATCCAGATACACACCAAGGTTCCTTACTTCCAATGATGGCGAGATTAGTGAGTCTCCAACACTTACTAGTGTGGTCAAACGTATTTTTATTCAATTCTAAATCACTGATAACAGTAACAAGTAGACTTTGGAAAAAACCAACTCACATCCGAATGAAATGAACGAGGATTTTCAAGTCATTGGACAAGTTCCCAAACTAATGTCAATCTGGCTCACAAAGTTCCTAAAACGAGCGACGAACTTCGGTAAAACAGTGATCAAGGACAAGCGCGTGAACAGAGGTGGCGCGGCTATGGCTTGGAAGTTCCTTGTGAATATCGCTTCACAGGAGATGCATTTTTAATCAGTTGGCTGAAAACAAAGCCACAAAAGGAGGGATTTGATGCGTTACTTCGCTTTATTTGATGTGTTACATGCTGATATTTTTATTACCGCCGACAATGCTTTGAATTTGATAACCTGTAAACTTAAGTGAGGTTTCAAGTGACATGTGTTGAATGAAATACAACAACCAAGTGTTCTATATGGTCTCTAATTTAGCTCAAATTTTAGTCTCGGTTCTCTTGTGGTAAAAATTGTGCCTAATAAAATAAGCTGGCCGTTTAATACAGGTAAACAACAATACGAAACACCAATTGGGACCGCTCGTAGGTGGCTGTGGCCACTTAATACATGTGGCCGTTTAATAGAGGGGTAATCTACGGTAAATTATAGGTAAGGTTCGACTGTATTTTACAATTGAATTTTTCATTGCACAGGCATTTACGAAAACGTACATACACTAAAGCTTCAAGTCACATTTAATGAAAACCTACATATTCTGCTCGTATTTTCTTCAATGTCCGCTCTGGTACATCAAGATATTTGATAGCTTTAATTTCCTTCTTTCCCCATTGCCTAGCATCACCCAGTGCTTTCTCGCTGTTCCTCCCATACTGTCTTTTACTCTTCTTTGAGACGTGTTTAAAATCGCTGTAAAAAAGAACAAGAAGCCATAACTGCAAGGAAAAGCCGAGCGGTGGCGGAAAAGGAGCACACCCGTTCTATCGTCCGCACACCCGTTCTATCGTCCGCACACCCGTTCTATCGTCCGCACACCCGTTCTATCGACTATAGAGGTGTGTATTTAAGGGTTTGTAGATTTACCCAGGTCCCATTCTAAACAAGTCACGCAAAGGCTCAGTAAAATTGCGAGGAAAAAGCAAATTTGAAAAAAAATTCGTGTCATCTTTAAACCGAGATTACGCTTGTCAAGTTTCTTTCTGTGTAAAGACCAGACTCCCAAGTTACTGAATGCTGCGGAGCATTGTATTTTGCTGGGCAAATGCGCCGTCATTTACACACACGCATCTCGGAACAAACTGACTCAGCTTTCACTTTCAAACATACGATGTCACTCTAACAAAACTTGCAACCCCATTTCTTTTGATGACTTTTCTGTATTTTCTTCGTGTAATTCAACGTTTGAAATACTAATCATAGAAAGTTTACTTCTTTCTAAATTTAAACCCTGCCTCAACGAAAACGTCAGTTCCGTTCCGCTTTCTTTATTTTTACTCTGTTTTGATTGGCTGGCTTATTATTAACATCTTATAAATATATTTAAATATTAGTTTTCACATCTTGTATTTCACTTTGAGAGTGTTGCGCGTTGGAAACGAAACGTCAGAATAATTTCTTTAAAATTTGTTTCTTGTTTGTTCCATGTTTTTTTACGAGAGCCATCTCCACATTCGAATTTTGAGCTGGGCTGTAATATTCATTTTACGTTGATATATATATATATATATATATATATATATATATATATATATATATATATATATATATATATATATATATATATATATATATATATATATATATATATATATATATATATATAGTAAACTTAAAAACTTTATTGTCGCTACTCGGAGTTTCACGCTTTACACGATCATCAGGCAACTAATAAGATCACGATTCGAATATTCCTTTTATACAATATGAACGAATATTCCTTTTATACAGTATGACCTGCTCTACTGTTTACAGTATTGAGCACTCTTTTATCCTTAGCCAACATTCTATCCGAAAATTTGTCTTGGTATATATATATATATACAGGGCACATTGTATACTTTCATGTATATATTACGCTCACCGCTCATGTGGTTTGAGCACTCTCATGGATTGGGCGGAGAGTCTCTCTCAATGAGACGTTTACTGTTTGCATTATGCATTGCTCACTGCTCGCAGTTTGAGCACTCTGGTGACTCCACAATGCAATCCAACAATGTGTAGCCGTACATAGTGGGCCCAAGTCCACAGTTACCATAAAGCCATTATGGTGATAGCCGGTAGGGCACATTGTATACTTTCATGTATATATATATATATATATATATATATATATATATATATATATATATATATATATATATATAATATATATATATATATTATATATATATATATATATATATATATATATATATATATATATATATATATATATAGATTTTCGCTTACCTCAAAACTGGTCTGCTACAACTTGTTTCATCTGTAAAAGAATCTTCAGGCAGTGACCTGAAGATTCTTTTACAGATGAAACAAGTTGTAGCAGACCAGTTTTGAGGTAAGCGAAAATCTATTATTTGCTCTAACTATATGTTGTTGAGCACTCTTTGCATTTCGTAGACCAAAACCTACACGTATATATATATATATATATATATATATATATATATATATATATATATATATATATATATATATATATATATATATATATATATATATATATAGCATGATAGCATGGCTTTAAAACTTTTTTGAACGTAACTTTTAAAGTTACTGTCCATGACCCAATGTTTCGACACTCCAAATCTATATGATAATCTATATGATATGCCAATATCAATATTGAATCGCGATGACGGTGGTTTGTTACCAGAAGCTTATTTGCATCTTGTTATTAGATAACGTCATCATCTGTTCTATGTGGGTATAAATATGGATCCTAACTTTATTACGATCACCCCTGATGAAGACACTAGACTGGAGTGTCGAAACGTTGGGTCATGGACAGTAACTTTTAAAGTTAAGGGAGTGGTCATTAATTATTGGGGGGGAGGGCCGGTAAATTTAGGGGGAGGGCTAAAATATTTTGGGCTCCCATTTGGGGCCAAATATTTTTGGACCCACCCCAAAGAGGGTCACAAATATTTGGGCGCCTGTTTTTACAACAAGACTTTTAAAATATTTTCAAGCTACTTCAATGGACCATCCAGCTCCACCTTGGTCCCTTAACCAGCAATCAGCACGTGCTGGATGTGGCTAATGACCAACGTTCGAGATCTCAAACATTCTGCTTGATAACGAGGCTTCCAGGAGTAAAACAAAAGAAATAATTTCCTCTTTTGTTAAAAAATGACCTTAGTTTTCTTTGACTTTTTGTCAGATAACCTTGGAAGGCTTGGTATCAAGCAGATTTTTTACATCTCGAACGTGATTCATTGTGGACCAAGTGGACCACATGCTTCATAATATGGCTGGAATGGTTGACTTTCAACGCCCAGTTTCTGTAATAAGGCTTGGACCCTTTTAATGTATTATTGGTATCTTTTGTAAATGGACAAAGGGCATATTTTTATTAAGGAATTTCCTTACGCAGATGTGTACTTGCGTATAGGCACACTACGCCCCAGGTAATTTGCCGTTATTTAATACTTCTCTGAATAGCTGATTGGTATATCCCACCTTGAATTTTTTGATAGTGTATTGAAAACTCCTGTGTCTAAGTTGATTCCAATGATGGAACAACTTGACCGATTGGAAGGAAGCTATCTCAGGGGAGGGTCATAATTTTCTGGGCTGGTGTTTTGGGTAGGGCCAAGATTTTTTGGACCCAAATTTGAGGGAGGGCCAACATTTTTGGGCCCTCGTTTTAGACATTTTACCGGCACTCCCCCCCCCCCCAATAATTAATGACCACTCCCTTGCGTTCAAAAAACTTTTTAAAGCCAGAGTAGCGTGTCAGGTTCAGAATTATATCAGGTAAAGTGCTCAATACCTAAGTAGAGCAGAATAGTAAGAACGAAAGAGACGAACTTTGTGGTTACTTCATTTAAACTTTATTTCACTACAGATCTGTTTCGTGTGGAAAGCTATAAAGCTTACCACACTCATCAGGTGAGTGAGATACTCACCTGTGAGATACTCACCAGGTGAGATACTGCACCTGAAGAGTGTGGTAAGCTTTATAGCTATCCATACCAAACAGATCTGTAGTGAAATAAAGTTTAAATGAAGTAACCAAAGTTCGTCTCGTTTGTTCTTACTATATATTTATATAACTAAATATTGTTTCTGAACTAAGTATTGTTCGATATTGGATTGATGCAAACTAGTATGTTTACAAAATTCAGTATATAAATCATGAATCCCAGACCTCCATCGGACTTGACCGTGTAGCTCAGATGGTTAGAGCATTGAACTAGTAATCAAAGGTCGCGTTTCGAAACCCAGCCACGGCAAGCAGTTTTCTGCTTAAGCGGTTTGGGCTCATTCACTCGAGAACATCTCATCTCATCATATATATATATATATATATATATTGATTTACTTACAGTTCTTCAAAATCAACTTTCGAGATATTACGCAAGAAACCACAACGAGCAAATATACGACGAACTCCTTTTTCGTGACCAAGCTTTGGGCCGTGTTTGTCGTGCTTGCATTTCTCAGCTTTAGCATGGAATTGTCCGAGACGAGGGCATGAGAACTTTGAAGTCTGAAAGAAACACGAGTATGAAGAGATCACGAAAGAGATTGGATTAATAGTGTATATAGTGAATTTCAGAAAGAGATAGTGAATTAATGTATACAGTGAATTAGAGGAAGAGATTGGATTATATTTGTTTTATATTGGTCTTATTAACACACACAACAGACGTGTGTCTTTACAAATTGTTCAGTTCGAACGTGGCCGAGTCAAAGGTATGTCAAAGGCACCACAGGCTGACACCATACGACCCATGTCTGACCACGGAGCACAGCTAAGATCTAAGTGTTGATATTACTGAGGGAGCAAAACCGGCGACCCCGGAGGAAAACCCTCAAAGCACGGGAGAGATCAACTAATAACTCTACTCACACGAGTTCCAAGCTCGCGAATCACCACAAGGTTTGAGGTCTCAGTGGCGGATCTAGGTTTGTTCGAAGGGGGGGGGGGGGGGGGCGCACGTGAAGAATCAACATGTTGTGCTGTATGTTCGCGGTGGGACCCATTAGAAAATTTTAAATTTTGCTAAGCCCAGAAGTGCTTTTTCCGGTGATTTCTGATAAGAATTTTTGCGAAATTAGGGCACCACGCCGTTGCTAAAAATGTACGATTACAAAGAGGCATCAAGATTATGAAACACTTTAATATAAACTCAGAAGTAGTACGGAACCAAAATATACACTTTAACCTTTAGGCATCGCAAGCGAAACCAATTGAACAGCTGACAGTTATGAACGTCGTTTTATAAAATCTTGGAACGCATATTATGTTAAAATATCTATGAATGCATATAAACTGGCTTTTGCAATGATAAGTTACCAAAATGACATTCATCCAAAACGGTGACTCATGGAGACAGAACATTCTCAGTTGCCGCACCAAAACTGTGGAATTCATTACCACAGGAAATTAGAAGCGTTGATATTTTAAGTAGTTTTAAGTCAGCACTTAAGACTTTTTTCTTTTTTTAAATTAATAGTTTTTTGTTCATAGTGGTAATATATGTAGTAGGCTTTATAATGAAACTGTAATTATTTTTTAAAAGTAACATTAATAATATATTGTTGTAAGAGCATTGACACTATTGTATAATGCTCCTAATACGTCTTTATTATTATTATTATTATTATTATTATTATTATTATTATTATTATTATTATTATTATTATTATTATTATTATGATGATGATGATATGTGCTTATAATCGGTCATATAATATTGCGTTTATCACTTCGACTTCTTCGTCTTGACATGCCGGGTAAACCAACAGAAAACACTTGTTTGCGGGATTTTAAAGCCACTGGGTTTGGTTTGGTTTTAGATAAGCACAAGTTAAGCCAGAAAATAACGCACCGCATTCAGAGTATCAAACAGCTGGCTACAATTGATCTTTCCCACGAATGCCTTTACGTCATCGCCGCTTCCATCTTTTCCAATTCTCCTCACAATATCTTTCAACTTTTTGGATTTTTTGAGAACCTTTTCCTAAAATAACATGAAAAGAAAACAGTTAGGAAGAATCAAGAATACGTGTATGTAACTATATATACACTGATTAATGGGGTCAATTGATCGTACGTCTTATTCAATACATCTTATTGAATGATAAACAAATAATTTTCCAACGCAACCAGGTGATAAATCAGACATAGTTTGACGCTACTCTGGCTTTAGAAAGTTTTTGAACGTAACTTTAAAAGTTACTAGCGTTAATATACATCTCAATGGCTAGAGCGTCTCATGTACGGGACTCAGAATCATTTTTCTGAGGATATGAGCTTGACGATCGTCCACGTATCATCCGAACAATACAATACAATAAAGTATTGTTTAATAAACGAGCAGCTGTTTTATCAGATATAGAACACGTGCTGCGAGTTTATTAAACGGCTTCAAACACGACCCATTTGATAAGTTCATTGGCGTAGTAATTTTGAAAATCGATGTGGTCTAAGCCGAGAAAATCAAAGATAAAGTTTATGTAAATCAGGACGAATCTTTATCACATTTAAAGATAGTGATTTTCTTTTGTCTTTTCCTCATGAATTATTAATGAGTGTTTGAAGGTTTATTTAAACACGATAAAAGTTAAAACTTGTCGCTTGTGGGGTCGTGTGTTTATATATGATAAAGTACATTATACTATAATCTATAATTACTGTCTAAAATGCTGTGATAACATTAATGATATTTACATTTCAAAATGGTATTACAGATCGTTAATAAATTTAAAATTATATAAACCTCGTTTGCTCGGTCTGTACGAAAACCTCAGGCAAATACTTTACCGTACAGACCTCGCACTCGGTTAAATAAGTCTTTAGTATGCAATCCAGTTTTTCGATGTTATAAAGGCATGTTTAAAACACATTTTCAAATTTGTCATTTTCTAAAAAAAATGGAGTACGTTTTCAAAGGTGACTACCGACGTCAAGCCCGTTCTGCGCATGTCCACGCTTCTGTTTCCATGATTTGTTTACATGCCATTATTATATTAACACTGAACATAACATGAAGTATTGCGCATTTGTTTTCTACCTAAAAAGCGCATGTAAATGTTGCTACTTTGTTCGTATTCTGCCGACTCTCGTGCACTTTTGCAGATACGTACTATGTGGGGTGAAATCTCAATCGTGTGAAGCGATACGTTGTTATATATAACCTTCACCAGTTGTTATATACGGGGACTTCTCTCAGAGGTAGAGCACACAGGCCCGAGGTTAAGGATCTTTAATAGGATAACAATGTCTACTAAAAATATATATATATATAAATTTAACGTCCAAGAAATTATTTTATGTCTCTAGTTCTTTGGCTTCAAATGTGGTTTCTGTCCTTCTTCTGCTTTACTTCTGCTTCTGCAATTCTTTATATATATACGTCTGTGTTCGTTTGAGTTCTCTTGAGTTCTGTGTACGTCTCTTGAGACGTATTGACATTATCAATTCATCTTTGTCCACAGGAGTATTTCCTCTTTCACTTAAGAAAGCCGTCTCATCTGCCCATCTATATAATTAAAAACCTACCAGTGATAAAGAGCAATTCCCTAACTATAGACCTATTACTAACGTGGCTTTCTTGTCAAAAGTATTAGAGCGGATTGCTGCCAGACAGACACAGACTGTCTTATTGAGAATAATCTCCTTGCAAAAATGCAATCTGCTTATAGACTCTTTCATAGCACAGAAACAGCAGTTCTGCGTGTTTTCAATGACATCCTTAATGCACTTGATGAAAAACAGGAAGTAGTGTTGGTACTGTTGGACTTATCATCTGCGTTCGACACCATTGACCACACCGTTCTATTGGAGAGACTTCAGCATCGTTTGGGTTTAGTGGAACTGTACTAGCCTGGTATCACTCATACCTTTCTGATCGGGTACAGTCAGTTATGGTGAAGAATACGCATTCCTCATACAAACCATTGTAATATGGTGTACCTCAGGGTTCTGTACTGGGTCCACTTCTCTTTTCACTCTTCTTTGCGCCATTGGAAGATGTGATCAAAGCCCATGGCCTTGATTGCATAATGTACGCTGATGACACACAGCTGTATATGCCTATAAAATATCCATGTGATCGACCTGCTGCTCTAGCTAAACTTGAGTTATGTATTAAGGACATCACCAACGGGTGTACTATGAATGGTCTTATATGCAATCTGAGTAAAACCGAGATTGTCCATCTATCATCACGTTTTATGCAATGTGAACCAATGCCAGAAATATGTGTCAATGATGTGAAAATCCAACCGGCTCCGGTTGCACGTGATCTCGGTGTTGCTGGATAGACATCTAAAATTAAATACTCATGTAAATAACATCTGTAAATCGGCCACTTTTGCTATCAGAAAAATCGGCAAGATCAGGAAATATTTGAGTAAAAAGGACTGTGAGAAGTTGGTGCATGCATTCATAACATCAAAACTTGACAGCTGTAATAGCATCCAAAATGGCTTACCAGAAGCAGAATTGAGCAAGTTACAGCGAATTCAAAATACAGCTGCAAGACTTGTAACAGGGGTTAAAAAATCGGAGCATATCTCCCCTGTGCTTCGTAATCTTCACTGGTTGCCGGTGAGATCAAGGATTGTATTTAAGATACTAATAATTACTTTCAAGGCTTTGCATAGCCAGGCGCCTGTTTATATTACTGATTTGCTAAATAAATATAAACCTACTCGTGCTTTGAGATCATCAGACCGTAATCTGCTACTTGAGCCAAAATCCAAAACGGTGACTCATGGAGACAGAGCGTTCTCGGTTTCGGCACCAAAACTGTGGAATTCATTACCACAGGAAATTAGAAGCTTTGATATGTTGGGAAATTTTAAGTCAGCAGTTAAGACTTTTCTTTTTTTAAATTAATAGTTTTTTGTTCATAGTGGTAATATATGTAGTAGGCTTTATCTTATAATGAAACTGTAATAAGTTTTATAAGTAAATTTAAGAATATATTGTTGTAAGAGCATTGAGACTATTGTATAATGCTCCTAATACGTCAATTATTATTATTATTATTATTGAGTTCTGTGTACGTCTTTTGAGATCTTTGTACGTCTTTTGAGTTCTGTGTACGTCTTTTGAGTTCTGTGTACGTCTGCAGTTCTGCTCGTTCTCTTTTGTATTACTGTGAGAGGAACACCTTCTTTTATAGTCTTTGTGTGACTTAGAAAAGATTGACATGATCATCTGCGAGGAACCAATCAGATTATTCGATACCAGTCTGCTTGGTGTGATCTTTTGAAGTCGTTGTCTGGAATGTGACGTTAGGCAACCGTACTTTGAAAAGTTTTTCCGTACACTAAATAACCTTTGTTCCTAACTAAATTGATATAGCAATATAAGAGATATCATAAGCTACATAATCGTTTTATTATTTTACAGTTTCATAAACTGATTCAAGAAGCAATTCGACTTTAAAGGTCGTTACGAAATATAGGTAAACAACAAATGTAAATAACTCGAAGCTTCTTCTTCGTTTAAAATCATACTAAATTAAATTAAATTAAATCAACAAATGTGTAACTGGTTATGTCTCGATCAATTCCAAGCGTGACCACCACCCCCAGATGCGTATCCCGTAAATCTATACTGAATTTCGAACACCGCACATTTCATATAGTCCCTTGCTCTTTAATTTAGCTTTACTCGTCGACTTTTCACAATAATATCTTACAATATATTTCCGCATTCAAATGATATAATATAAAACGTAAACAAGCGCCAAAAAAGTCGCTTGTTTTTAATAATGATTGCGGTCGTCAACCTTTTCCCCAGGAGCCTACGGATAAATTGCGGTTTTATGAACCTTCGCGGTACGAGCCACCTCGCACCGCGCGAAGGCCCTGGGGAGGAGGTTGACGATCGTTTGCTGTGAGAAAGATCATGGCGTATGACACGAGTATAAAATTGCTTTGGAAGATTTTGAGGGGAAAGGTGTGCCGTTTGTGGCTTCCTGGCTCAATGCTTAATACTTTTATTATAAAAAACGTTTATTGTAATCCCATGGGTGGGGCATTTGCATCAATTTTACGACCCCTCAGTGGGGATTTTGCATGATTATGTTGACCCAACGGTGGGGCATTTGCAATGCTCAAATGCATAAATGTCAAATTTCCTTAAAAGCTTTGGGGGTGGTGGTCACGCTTGGAATTGATCGAGACATTAAAGTCACTCTAATTAAAGACAACAAAAAGCTTTTAAGGTAACTGACGACAATATAGTAATTAAAAATGTGATAAGAGTTATACGCCTTGTCACAACTCACAACTTGTCAAGTTTAGGCGCCCGCGGTATTCAGTTAAAGTGCCACTACGATGAAAATTCACCCCTGTCTTTTAGATTTTCTTTAGCATAGAATAGTATTTCAGGGTCGAAAGTGATTATCAATGTAAAAAAAAGTATTTTGAGCTCTGAAATCACCATTATTTAGGCCACCATTACTAAAAACGTGTTCCAAGTGAGCCCGCAATTTCAAAAGGTAATATTGTTTGTGACGTTAGATTCTCAATGCTACGCCTGAATTTCGGTCGAGGTTATTTGTTTTCTTGTGTTTTTTCGAGAAGTAGATGAAATGTCCAGCCTTTCAGACGACGAATTTGAAAAAACGACGTTGATTTACTTGAAGAATTAGCCACGTGGAGTCTTCGCGTTGAGAATCTGACGTCACTTCGTTACGCTGGTCAAGAACATGAACGATTATTTATTATGGCGGACATAACAACTCCAGATTCGGAGTAAGAAAAATAATACTTGCCATCGTCGAATCGCAAAACGGTTTCGACCAAGTGATATTTATCGTAGTGGCACTTTAAGTTGACGCGATTAATCTCAGTACCCAAGGAAGGTTCACTAATACAGTAGATAATGTAGATTATTTATTGATATGTTGCATAACAAACTCAATTACAGAAACTGCAAATTCGAGCAGCTCGTACGACAGAGAGACGAGACGTGAGGCTTTAAACATTTTGGGATCCCTGTCAAAATAAAGTTTACATACCATACCACATTTAAATGTTATAACCATTAACATACCTTAAGATCCCTTAAATATTTGATTGGTGCCTTTTTTATATCGTCATCCGTAACTCCGTCCAAGCTTCCTTTTTTTAACGATTTTGTTCCTTCCTTCGAGAGTCTGAAAAGGCGAAAAGGTATAAAGAAATAAAGTGGAGTGGTCTAGAGTGCAGGATCAGTCAAATGACTTACAATAGATGGATTGGGAAATTTAATAGGAATCGCGGAAGCGCAGCCTATTAGGCATTAGCCCCCCCCCCCAATTTTTTGAAAGATTAGGATAAGAAGTTCTAGAAATGTGAAGGTCCTTTTGAGTCATCCATTTTAGCCTTCACCCTATCTTCGAAAAAACGCTTCGAAAAATGGCCGACCGCGAAGTGCCTATAACGTCTGTAGGAATTTAACATATTTGTAATCTATGGATTCTCCTGAGATAAATTGTAAAATATCTTGTCAGCCGAAAATTTCGTCTTCATAGACTTTTTTGCTGTTAAAGTTGACGGAAATGACGTCATAGCGGGCATCTGTACGTAAAGCGGTTCAGGTAGACAGTGAAAGATCTTACCGACTTTAGTCACTTTAGTTTATTCCCAAATTTTCAACATTCCTATCAATTTAGTTAGCAGGTATATGGCTAGTTGAAGTTAAAAATTGGAGGATTCTGACGCCATATTTGTTTTGAAAATATGACGTCATTGCGTGCTTCTTAATTAATAATAATAATAATAATAATAAAGACGTATTAGGAGCATTATACAATAGTCTCAATGCTCTTACAACAATATATTCTTAATGTTACTTATAAAACTAATTACAGTTTCATTATAAGATAAAGCCTACTACATATATTACCACTATGAACAAAAACTATTTAAATTTTTAAAAAGAAAAGTCTTAAGTGCTGACTTAAAGAGGAGTGTCAACCGTTGTGCATTGTGCGTTTGTGTTTATCTTTTCGTACGATAACAAAGTGTTTTGAAGTGCTTCGTTGCCAAGTTGACGTGGTAAATACTTCGGAAATTCGCCGAGTCTTCTCAGAAAACCCTATGGAGGCTTTCTTATTCATCTACAATACAAATACGTCGACTCGGAACCTGATTTTTTGGTTTGAACCTCGTCACTTGTGTTTCCACGCTTCACGTCAGTCAAGGCTGACATAATTCGAAACGAAAGTCAAGAAAATGTCGAGTTTTGTGAAAAATACAGAAATAATTACTTTCTAAGGTATGTCTTCTTTCAATTAAAAGACAAAATGAATAATTTATATCAAGGATTGACAAGATATTTACGGATGCAGTTCACCAAGGGAATTTCGTGCTTCAAAAAATGGCCGACCGAGCGTGCAATGCGTCACGGTTGACACTCACTCTTTAAAACTACTTAAAATATCAATGCTGCTAATTTCCTGTGGTAATGAATTCCACAGTTTTGGTGCGGCAACTGAGAATGTTCTGTCTCCATGAGTCACCGTTTTGGATTTTGGCTCAAGTAGCAGATTTCTGTCAGATGATCTTAAAGTACGAGTATAGGTTTATATTTAGTTAGTAAATCAGTAATATGGCCATGTAAAGCTTTGAAAGTAATTTTTTTTTTGAGGTCCGTAACTCAGGTCCGTAACTAAAATAGAGCCTTTTGATTGGCTGAGTACGAGGTTCCGTATCACACCAGTACGGACCTCTCGCAACTTTTCGCGCCAAAAAATTGCAATTTTTTTGACTTTGCTCGAAAAAATAAACACGTTATTTACCGTTTTGGTCGGTCCGTACTGGAAAAATTTTTTTTTTATCAGTCTCAGAAGCGGTCCTCGACCTTCGGGACCTCCCAGCCGGTAAATAACATATATGTATCTTAAAAACAATCCTTGATCTCACTGGCAACCAGTGAAGATTACGAAACACAAGGGAGATATGATATTCATCTGCAGTGGAGTTGTTTTGATGGCGATCATATATTATAGTGATATTGTGAATGTTTATATATAGATCATATATTATAGTGCTGTTGTGAATGTTCTTTGGATGAAAATTAGTCGAAATAAACTATTAATATTGTTCCTTATGCTAGACATAATACGAGATAGAATCACTCAGTGACTTCATTGAGTGCTGAGAGTTTAGAAATAAACTAAAGTCAGTAAGATTTTTCGTACGAACCGCACTTAATTGTACTTTGACTGGAATACCCCATTACCCGTACATAGCCTGATATCTGCTAACATATGTGCAGGAACTGACCGAAGCTGGCCGGAGCAATAAAATGAAATATAATTACTTCTTGAGTTTGCCTCCTTTTTTTCCTTTAGTGCCGTCTATATAAAAAAACATATTTAAACATTATATTCATTAATACATAGTAAATTGTTTTCTACTCAAGCTTTAACGCAAACTCAGAAAAACGGCAATCGAACCCTCAATCTTCATGATCTCCGGTTAGGCCAACTCGAATGTGTCTCTAAAGACCAAAATTGAAAGAATCCAAAGACGCTCAACAAGATGGATTTTAAGATCGAAAATAGGCGAAATTCGATATAAAGAGATAGACTATAAACTTTAGATATGTTACCGCTCGCTGCTGTGAGAAATTCAAGACTTGGTCTTTTTTTACAAGGCACTACTTGAACATATGCAACTATGTTAGTTTTATTAATCACGACCGTACACGACTTAGGCCCTGTTTATAAGCGCTAGGGTGACCCTAGGAGTAGGGTTACCCTAGCGCCAGGGTGAAAAGATAGCTTGCGTTTATAAGGAAATGATCGGGGCTAGGGTAACCCTAGTACTGAGTGAAGTATACTCGCGCCGTCGAGAGTGTGTACGCGGGAAATTCGAGTGTAAACATGGCGGAAAGAAAGAAAATTATTGCTGTATTATCGATTTTAATCTCTCTACTACCTGTGCTTACTTCTCTTCAGTTAGATGGTATTCTTCTTTCTTATTCAATCATGTATATAACTGTTAAACAACTAACACTCCTTCGTGCGGCTCTACATTCCAAACTCTACCCTATCTCGACGACTTGGTCGAAGAAATTGACATATGCGAGGCTTGCGAGTGCATCAAGAGGCCTGATACCTAAAAACTTGACGCGGGTGTCCGAGTTGTCCCTATTGATTGTGTTTATATAAAGGCAAAAACATATCCGTAGTGCTAGGGTTTCCCTAGCTAAGTGATAGGGTGACCCTACTAGTAGGCTAACCCTAGTTTGCTTATAAACGCAACGTAGAAAAATAACTACACTAGGGTCACCCGGGTGCTCGGGTAACATTATTCCTAGGGTAACCTTATTCCTAGGGTAACCTTATTCCTAGGGTAACCTTATTCCTAGGGTAACCTTATTCCTAGGGTAACCTTATTCCTAGGGTAACCTTATTCCTAGGGTAACCTTATTCCTAGGGTAACCTTATTCCTAGGGTAACCTTATTCCTAGGGTAACCTTATTCCTAGGGTAACCTTATTCCTAGGGTAACCTTATTCCTAGGGTAACCTTATTCCTAGGGTAACCTTATTCCTAGGGTACCCTTATTCCTAGGGTAACCCTATAGCGCCTTATAAACAGGCCCTAACTTTCGTAAACGGTCTTTGCCAAACCCCCCTCCTGAATCCTAACCCCCGGAAATTTTTCGCAACACTGCCACAGCTTGACACAGTTTTTCCGTATATATTTGTCAAAAACTCCGTGGGTTAGGATTCAGGACCGTTCGAGATGGCGAATATCATTGACGAAAGCGAAGAATTCGTCGCCGCTTCGAGTGTCACAGCCTCGTTATTAACTAGAGATGGTCGAGAAAAAACGCTTCCATGGCGACAAAACAAAACAGGAATTATTAGGCAATTTATGAACAGCATGTAACAGGGAATATTTGGCGATGCGTAGGCGACAGATGCCAAAGTGAAAAACAATTAGCACTTTAGCGATGATTGGGCTGGGATACCAGATGGAGACGCTGGAGGTAAGACTAGAGCACGAGTAGGGGGAGGGGTATCTAAGACTGTCAGCATGACGTAAAGGCAAGGGAATACAGGCTAAAAACGATGACTCAAAAGGTCGAGCTTTCTGTTTTTATCTGGTCTTTATTATTGGTTAGCTTAGGGTTAGCTACGCCGACAGTATAAGGTTAGGTTTAAGGTTTGAGCTAGGACTAGGCTAGTTCTTGAAAATGGTCGACCTTGCATGCAACGTTTCGACAATGCATGAGGTCATTACTAGTATTTATAATTTTTAGATTGTTTTAAAATTAACATAAGTCAAAAAAAGGATCGGGCACTTCTTAAACCTAGGCAATTAGTCGAAATTGTGATCTTTCGACTTGACTCATGACTGCATTACATCGACAAGATATACAACTGCTATATAGTTCAAAATATTAATCTATATACTGAAACGACTATGGTGACCCCTTTTATACACAATGCCAGAACGTACTGAAAATACTATAAAATAGTTATCAGTATAGCCTTCTGTCTACGCGATATGAAATTCATTTGAATGACACTAAATCCGCCAAGTCTCAGCATGAATATTATTGCTAATATTTACCATGTTATTGAAAGGAAATGATCTGGGAACTAGCTTTTGTTGTGTGTTGTCTATTTTGTAGTAGATACGGATGATATTTACCGATCCTTATCGATAGAATGGAGTCTTCCGAATAATTATTCGCGAATACCGCACTTTGCATCGCCTGTAACGTTGTTAGTCTATTTGGCCAAAGTTTAGAACCACTTTTCTAAGATTGTTATAGCGTACATAAGAGAAAGCAACAAATTTGGACCTAAAATACGTCGAGCTGGGGAACTATCTAGACATCGAGATAGGGAGATATTTTTGGGTGATAAATGCAGCTTAGTCATCGCTCAAGACATCGAGCTTCCGCAACTTAGAAATATAATCTACAATTGGGTATAATTATAATTCTTGTGTATTCTAGCTCTGATCTGTGTTATTCCTAGTTGATTTTTAGCCGCCATATAATGCGTATTATGCGCAACGGCTCGTCATCTTCTCCCAAATTGCTGGTAATGACGTGCGAGATCAATATTGTACGCCAGCTGGATCAGTTTGAATACGCCATCGTTAAACATCCGAATATACTGTAGTACAGTAACTGTACGGTTTTGTATTGATTTTCAATCTATATATGCAGTGAGTTTTTACCTCACGTCATGTTAGAACACAAATTGTCAGATAGAATCGGCTGACGCTGTTGCTACCCAATTCAAATTATGCGATACAAACAGCCATTATAGGCTGGAAAATTGTTCCATTAAAATTTATTAATGTATTCAGATATGATCGTTATATCGATGTAAAGGAACAATTTTCCAGACAAGGCTATGGCCCCGTTCACACGATACCGGATTCACTTTGTATCGGATTCGTAGGCTCTGTCTCTATATATGCATGTCCTCAAATATGGGTGTGTCTTTATAACTATATAAGCCTATAGATGCTATATAAGCCTATAGATGCTATAGAACCTATAGATGCTACTATGCTATATAAACCTATAGATGTTATAGAACCTATAGATGCTATAGAAACTAAAGATGCATATAACCTATAGATAGTATAGAACCTATATAGATGTTATAGAAACTTTAGAACCTATAGATGGTATATACCTATATAGATGCTATAGTGACTATAAAAATCTATAGATGCTATAGACGCTATATAGACTATACTATAGAACCTATATACATGCTATAGAGACTATAGAACCTATAGATGCTATAGAGTCTATATATGTTGCGTGGTTTTGAAATAGAACGAGGCAACAACATAATATTGTTTCATTCAATAGCGATATGTTTCTATAGCATCTATAGGTTCTATAACACATCTTTAGGTTCTATAGCATCTATAGGCTTATATAGTTATAAAGACATATATAGACACACCCATATTTGAGGACATGCATACATAGAGAAAGAGCAGCATATGGCTCCGAAGAATTGTTATGAGCTTAACGTATCGGATTCCTTCGTTCACATGATGAGCACAAAAGTGATCCGATTCGTTTTCATACCACATTCAAAGCGGAGTGAATTCGCTCCACAAAAACGATACACCACGTGTCGGATTGCTCTGGAGCCGTGTGAACAGAACGCCTATATATATCTGGTATAAAAAGTAATCCGATGCAAAGTGAATCCGATATCGTGTCAGAACGGGGCCTAAAAGGGATAACTCAAAAGAACCTTCCAATTTTCAAGAAATAGTCTTAATCCTTACTTGGAGCAAACAAGTCGACGAACAGTGTGCCCGTGCTAACAAGTTACTAGGGTACATTAGGCAAAATACACGATACGTCCAACAAAGCAACACGAGGAGAACTATCTACCTCCCAGGTTTGGGCCCCACAGTCTACTGAACTACTTGTAAAACTAGAACGAACTCAAAGACGTGCAACCAAGTATATACTTAACCTACCATTTACTTGCGTTGTTAGCTATACATCAAGACTGTTATCACTATCCCTACTATACCAATCTGCTATTGGCATGAATATTTGGTCATGGTGAACTACTTCAAAGTCATTCATGGCTTAATCAGCTCTTCCTATCTCCCACTTAAGAAAACTACCAGATGCACTAGATCATTCAGCAACAGCAGCACAGTTCCCACCAGAGATTCTTTTGGATAAGAATAATTGTAACTTGGAACACACTAGCTGAAAAGCTAGATTTAAGCATGACCAATCTGAAGCTCTTTAGGTCCGTATACTACTTAAATACTATTTTATTGCGGTAGAAAAGTTATATGACTGTGACGATCCGCGTACATTCAAGACTATCTGTCCAAAGTGCAACAACTCGCGAAGTCTAATAAACGAATTCTGCTGCCATTAGAACTGTTTATATATTTATATATTTATATATCTCATTTTGTGGGTTCAACTGAACGTATACGTTTCTTTAAGGTGGGAGCCGAAGAGAAATAGATTTGGTCCCAACCAAATTAAGATCAAAGATTTAACCGTCCCAATCACTTATGGGTAAAGAAAATTTTTTACCCAACCCAAGAAGAAAAAAGTTAGATAAAGCCCGATTCTCTGCATGCATATCGTCGATACAAGTTTTAATAACAAACCCAAATAGATATACAGACAGATCCTACTGTAACTTTCAGATTATTGTCTCCCTATACAGAGGAGGAATCCAAGGAAAACAAGGAGAGGAATACAATAACAAAAGATAATGTACAATGATGACTAAGGAGAACTAATGACGACTCCAATTGTAAATGATGAACTCTTAATTTTTTATGTAAATAGTCATGAAAATTTTGCTACCCAATCCTTCAGACAAGTGATGTTTGTTTTAGCCCAACCATTTAGATCTTAGAATTTTCAGTGACCCAACCATTTTTTCTTCGGCCCCCACCCTGGCCATAACTATAATGACCGGCCACTTACTGTCAGCTTTCCACTTGAAGCCGGGCACGCGACTTCATTGAGCACCTGCGTCGTGGAGACAGACTATAGAACAGTTTTCAATCAGATACCATTTCATTTTGTATACCTGCATAGCCTAAAGATAGTCTTTAATTCCTGACGTAAACCCCGGCATCTAGGGCGAGTCAAAGTCAATATTGAAGACGGAAACATTTTCCTGAGGATATAAGCTTCCACAAAATGAAATGGTATCTGATTGAAAACTGTCCCTGTATCATCTGCGGTCTGCCTACTCATGGGCAATCTCCCCGACATTCACTACAGCAGTGTATATATTAACGCAGAGTTAAAAATAAAGTAAATGGTTTGAACCTAGGAGTATCATTATAAGATATGCGAAGTTGATCGTCCAGGACCCCAGGTTGTTGTAGAGAAAGACTATTGTTGGTGACTGACGTTTCGGCGGTCATCTTCAGAGTCAAGTAAAGCGTGTTTGTCAGGGTTTGCCTATACGTCTAATGACCGCCGCTGAGGCCGTCGAAACGTCAGTCACCAACAATAGTCTTTCCGCTCAAGACTACAACAACCTGGACGATCAACTTCACACCAAATATTACTTGTAATATACCCAGAATCTTATCCCGGCATTACCACCACTATATACAGAGCTCGTGACTAGGCTCTCGGCAACCGGCTTCCGTAGCTCAGTGGTCAGAGCACTGCACTAGCATCGCAGGGTCGCGGATTCAATTCCAGTAGAAAGGCGTCTAAGTTGCATTTTTCGCAACTGGTCCCGGTTTGGTCTTAAAATGTATATATTCCAACACTCGAAATTTTGCTTCACCGCAAATCCTTACAACCTATAGTTAAAAATGTCGATTTCTATATACGAGTATGCTATAGACGAGCTGTTTTGTGGGTAAAGTTTAAAGTGCCCATAACCTCAAAATGTTTTATTGTCTTGTTTGGAAGAACTTTTAAAATGATAAAGTAACTTCTTTTGAAGATTTTTACTTCTTCGCTTTCTTTGTGAAATATATCAGTTTGTTTGATATGCAAATATCTGGAATTTCGTCACACATGCATGAATGTTATATATCTTTGCGTTCATCAAATAAAAACACTAAAGTGTGAATAACACATGTGTGCGTGTTTCTCCCGCAACACTAAACTTCTCGATTTTAAAGGATTTCGTTCGAAGTCATTATACATGTGTAAATTCCGTACATTTACATATCAAACAAACTGATATATCTCTAAAAGAAAGCGAAGAAACGAAAATCTTCAAAAGAAGTTACTTTATCATTTTAAAAGTTCTTCCAAATAAGACAATAAAAAATGTTGAGGTCAGGGGCACTTTAAGTACACGACCAAGAGGGAGTACTATAAATGTGTTATGCCGTACTAGGCAATGTATAAATATAAATCGAATTCTATATTGATGATGTTTTACTTTTACCGCAATAGTGTGAAGGAGGTTGCTAAAAATGTACGATTACAAAGGGACATCTAATGAAACACTTTAATATAAACTCAGAAGTAGTACGGAACCAATATATACACTTTAGCCTTTAGGCATCTTCATAAGCTACCAAAACATTGTGATTATAATCGGTCATATAATATCGCGTTTATCACTTCGACTTCTTCGTCTTGACATGGTAAAAAACAGAAAACACTTGTTTACGGGATTTTAAAGGGGGGGGGGGGGGGGCGGCCACTGGAATATGCACAGTGATCTGCCAATATGCAGCTGCATGTGAAAACTATTATATATTAACTCAAAGGAAGAACCTTGCATATTTGCTGCATTTAATTATAGGCCCATGCATGCATAATACTAACTATACTCGATATTGTATATGTAGAAAAGACTGTGTACTTCATTGACATGTAATATCGTCAGCCACAAACCGCAACTGAAGGAGACGGGGGGGGGGGGGAGAGTATTTGATTTGTATTTCAACCGACTGCCTGCTAAATCAATAAATGATCTGTTCTCTCTGCAGTATCGTGCAGTGTTCGACTATCCTATAAGCTAGAAATTGAGAGTGATAACTGTGTACTTAGCTTGTTACGCTGTATATATGATGTATCATCGAATGATCGACGAACGATACTGCTCTTTAGTAAGTTTAGTTCAGTTTATCTTTTCGTCTTACTCTGACGAAGGCCGCTCCGCTCGAAACGTCAGTATTTCGTCACTAAAATTCTTGGCAGTTTACCGACGTCAGTATATTTCGTCACAAAAAATCTTGGCAGTTTATCTGCACGTACCGTTTCACTTTGCTATATGTCTTTTCGATCGATTACCAGTAATGTATGATGTTATAGACGGATGAGACAGAACTAGAAGAAGCCAATTTCTCTAGCTCATCCAGTCATTGCAGGCTGTAGCGAATAATGCGGACCATTATATTCTTCTAAGCAAACTCGCATGAATTCCGCACTTCGGCAACATCCATTTTAAGCATCTGTGGTATTTTTGGCGTCAACTTATCATCTTATAGCCGGAACGGATTCCTTTTTTCCCTTCAGAAATACGTTTGATTCTATGCGCGGAACTGATGTTACATTAAAAATCTTTTGAAATTTGAAAATTGCCAAGCTGCAGTGCTACACGCTGTGCTCATGAGAATCAATTTCGTTCTGCTTTGTGACTGCATAGAAACTGAATCATTATAACGAGGCCGGGAATGGCAAAAATCGAGAATGGTAAAGCTTGGACGTCTTTCACATATGGGTCAGTTTCATGTAATATAATCTTGAACAAGATATTGTACTTGATTCTTAAACTCGCACCCACAACACTTATTTGTACCAAATATTGGTAATCCCATTCAATATCGATATTTACCAGCACGTCAGTGCAGTGTATGGGACAGCCGATTATGCCTACTGCGAACCGCATTTTTATCCAGGGATATTTGATGTTGCAAAGTCGTACTTCGGAATAAACGTACTCCGCTTGGTTCTATCCATTTGCGTTTTATTCGGTTATGACACAATTTAAGTGTCAAACATATTATGATCGTGACTATACCGAAGCGTGTTTCGATTCGGCAACGAAATCTTATTAATAGGCGTGTGTGTGCTTCACTAATCTGGACAGAGGATATTTGATAGAGGATATTGACAGAGGATATTTATACGGATGTGTACTCACTCACCTTTGGCTTTGGCTTTGCGCACGTCTTTGCGTTGGCGAATTTTACAATGAACTTCGACAACTATAAGCGAAAGGGAAAAAAAGGGACAACTCATGAGGCTAAAATTTTCTATCGGTCATAACAGCTGGCTTATCCGTATAGACAGCTATCCGTATATTTGCTGATCTTTAAATTCTTCCCTGGTAAACTTACCTAGTGCCAAGACAAGCAGGAAAACACACAAGCGTATCAGCTGCATATTTCTGCTCTGGATATATCGGTAAACCTAATTAGATCCTGCACAAACACTGCCAATAGTGCTGACTTCTCGATCAGGAGCCTCGAAGAGCGACTGATGTTTATATATTTTCCGCATGCGTATAAGAAGCTAAATATGCATGCGACAGTATTTCAAGTCAGGTCTTCCTCCAATAGGAAGCAGTTACAGTTTAATGAGCATGTACATTATTCATAAGCCAGACCGTTATCGATCTGACTGCTCGCAGCGAAGACATGCCATAACCTGAGACATAAATTACATCACCTCTATGGTAACGCTTTTTATAGATTCGCGCTTAAAGGTTTAGTCGAATTTGTGTTCAGTGCTAGGTTTACGAAATGATTTTGAGAATATCTCGGGAATTCCACGTGTAGGAAAGTTATGGCAACAGCGACGGCTTTGTTTATATTTTAATTATTGCTTGCAACTCCTTCGGCAGCCATGTTTGTTAATCGGTCGCAACGCAACCAGGGATACATGCAAAGTCGAATAAAAAGCTAATGTCATTATTGTCGTTGAAACGGGAAATAGTGGGTTTGAAAACATGACAACAATATCGGCATTGCAGCGTCATTGCATATGACCAACAGCTTACGTAATAAAATTGTTCGCAATTTTTCACAATGATTTTATTATTATTATTATTATTATTATTGTAATGAATTAAAAATAAACCCATATGTTATCAATACAAAAACGCTGTACTCAGTATTATTATGTGGATTTAGTATCGCTTTTCTGAAATATGATTAGTTCCTGAGCGGTCTTAAAAACCGGTAAAGATCGGGTCATTACAAGTTTTAAAACAATGCGAAAACATTGAGGAAATGTACACGCTATTTCGGCACGGTATACCAACCTTTTTATAGATATTTGATTTGTATTTCTACACTGCCTACGCAGCACAACACATCGTATGATATAAACCTTGTTATTATATATATAGATACTAGTGGGATATGAGCTATATCGTAATTTGATTGGCTCCTCTACTACAAGGCTATCACCTCACTCCTAGCAGTAGAGAAAAACAAAATGGCGGCATGTTTTTTTAGGCTAGAAAAAGCTGAAATCGATGGGTTTTATAAAGAAACCCCGAACTGACTAAGTGTTTGACTATATAATTATAAAACAATTATACCATTCGCTCTCGTCGTATGAACTAATAGCCAACTCGGCCCTTCGCGCCTCGTTGGCTATGAGCTCATATATTACTCGATCTCATATATGACTCGAGCTCATGGTATAATTGTTCATTAACCTCGTTTGGTCGGTCTTTATGGCAAAATTAAATTATCCTGCCCTTGGTCCGTTTCGCACAGAAATGACCGGGTGTACTTAAAGACCGCGTGTACTGAACGATCCTCGCGGACAGGATAATTACGCAATTAAGACCTCTCGTTCAATCAATAAGTCATGTTTATTCATTTCACTTTGCGGCATTCGCTGGAGAATTAGACCTTCTTTGTACACTAGAGTATTTGTTTTGTATTTCTATATCACACTAGCCACGCATAGCCTTGCAGTTTACCCTATGGCTAAAAGCGCCGATGTGCTCTGCGCCCCATGTCATACCTTAGGAGGGCCCCGGCGCTCTCGAGTTGTGTTTTAAAAATTGGGTAGAAACTAGAATGCATGTACTCATGACATCATCTCTACATTAAGCATTAGCATGCTGTGCAGGAGACTGTGAGTAGGATGTCGGCCTATTGTATGTCCCCCACCATATGCGGGGGCCACATACGCGGTATTTTTAATGTTCACTGCGGTCTGCGGAGGTATGTTACACAGAGAGGTTAACATGGTGTAGTGCCTCCGAACATGGTGCTCCGTGTTCCCGCTGGTTTTTGGACCAAGTTATAAACGTATCACTTTAGTCAGTCGAATGCGTGGGGATGAGTGGGCGATGATGAATATAGCTATTCCTTGATGAATGCCCCCAATGGTGTCCAAGACCGTTCTCGTGAAGTCTAAATCCGGGGAGAAATTTGAGGAGGGTATATGTTCTGACCAACAAGTCAAATCCAATTATCAAATTGCAAAAACATATCGATGAGCAACTCGCAGGTATCTGATAATTCGCGTGGGCTTCGGCATAGATGGAAATTTAAAGCAAGGGCATATATGCTAATAATATATTTGGTGACTGCGTGTCATGGAAGAATAACCTGTATTATGCAATTATCTTGACGTGTATGGTGACATGTTCTGATTTAGTATAACATTTTTTTGCGATTTATCGCCTTCAGATTACTTTTAAAAACTCGCCTAAGAATATACGGGAAATGGTGTTTCAGAGACCCTAGAAATCATTTTCGCCCACCAACCCCAACCCCTACACCCGGCGACGCCACTGAATATATGCTGAATTCTGATGGCTATTCTTTAGATATGTGTATTTAGTGGAGAAGCCGGAGATAAAGGTTCAATTCTTCTGTGTCCTAGGCCTCGCGCTGGCTGTACAACACTTTTATATCTACTTGATTTGGTTGATACAATTAATCCTGACGAGCTAAAACATTTCGAAGTAGATAAGCCTAAATAGTCTTACACTGAATGCAATTAAATCAAAGTTCATGATAACTATAGTCGTTCAAAAATGAATGTTGTAGATCCGGTCAACCTATTATTAATTAGAAAACCTCTTTTTAAGTCCGATACTTTCACCCGAATCTTTTGGAATTAAACTGAATAGCATTAAGTAAAGTCTCCTTAAAAGAATCAAGTGTTACCTTCTTTTCAACACTATAGGAAACTCTTTTTAAGTTCACTGATTCTATCATCAATTGGACCACTGTGATATAGTGTGGGTGATAGAGCCAATGATACCGCCATGACATCTCTACAGATATTGCAGAATAGAGCTGCTAATGAGATATTGGATCACCCTTATCTGCATCTGATACCCATCTGCATGATGCCCTGGATCGTCTTGATTGGAAACCTTTTTGTCACAGAAGGAAAGAACATCGTAGTACTTTACTTATAAATGTAGAAACAATTGGTGTTGTTTGTTTCGCGTGCTGTACTAAAGTGGATTGGAACAATTTGGAAAAATCAATTCGTTCGATTGTCAATTTGAATTCATTTATTTTAAGATATCGATGAAACATCCACGATGATAACTTCGCATGTGAAGATATCATTTTTACTGAATAGGAGAAATCCTGCAGTATTTCATCGATATATATATACATATATATATGTGTGTGTGTATTGTCAAAATAGTGTGTAAGAGATCCAGAGGTCTGACCTTTCGGCAGTAAACCAACCTTTTTGTGTATTCAATTAAAAAAAACACACATGTAGTTTGTCCTCAGGTAAGTTTACGTCATGGTCCCTGCATGCATCTTTATGTTTTACGTCATTCCATTGACTAATACAATCGATAATATAACATAACATAATTTTGATTTTATTTTATTGTTACGACCTTTGTGCCTACGCAGCTAACCATTTGCTTTTTAATGAATATAAAAGTTGAATATAAAGATTTTAAAAGTTGTGTACTTTTTACACAGCTTATTATGTGTAGTGGCAACACACCTTATCAGGTGTGTTGTAATGACACACCTCAAGGTGTGTATAGTAGCAACACACATGAAAGTGCATACTTTTTGCGACAAAAAAGGTGCGTATAGTAACTACACACCAGTTTTAAGAGTTATAGTTGACCCAGGGTTAGTACGAAGGTTAGTATAAGGGTTTGATTTTGGGTTATAGCTCCTGATAAATGACATTTTTAGCTTGACACGTGTTTGACTCGTGCTTGACTCGTGCTCGAGGTCAAGGAAGCGAAAAAGAATGACATTGTGTTTTCACAAACTTTCTCGTCGATGAACTCATTTGTAGGGCGTGAAAATATTTCATGATGTCGTATTAAGAAGGACGACCATACACGCGTATAGCTATTATAGTTCCCACTTTTGCGATAACTAGCAAATAAATTGTATTTTAATTAATTCTCATGAATAAGAACTCAAACCGATTAATCTTCCAAATCTTTTGCTCATTTTCTATGTTCTTACTGGCTAGCTAAAGCTATTTCTACACAATGTGTAAATGGTAGACTAAGAGACTGACAAGATAGAAGTACCTATGTCATCCCGGTTGGCTTCAACTGGCCCGGCAAACGGGCTGGTTTGTTTCCATATAATCCCATTGTGATTTTAAAGTGCTACTAGGATCAAATTTTTACCTATCGATATTTTACGTATTTATAAAGCAGAGCTTCTAAATATCACTCGGTCGAAACCATTTTGCGATTCGACGATGGCAAATATTATTTTTCTGAATCTGGAGTTGTTATGTCCGCCATTAATCGTTCATGTTCCTGAGCAGCGTAACGAAGTGACGTCAGATTCTCAACGCGAAGACTCCACGTGGCTAATTCTTCAAGTAAATCAAGATCGTTTTTTCAAATTCTTCATCTGAAAGGCTGAACATTTCATCTACTTCTCTAAGAAAACAAGTAACCTCGACTGAAATTCAGGCGTAGCATTGAGAATCTGACGTCACAAACAATATTACCTTTTGAAATTGCGGGCACACTTGGAACACATTTTTAGTAATGGTAGCCTAAATAATAGTGATTTCAGAGCTCAAAATACTTACTTCAAAATACCATTTTTTAGTTGTTTTTTTTACATCGATGATCACTTTCGACCCTGAAATACTATTCTATGCTAAAGAAAATCTAAAAGACGGGGATGAATTTTCATCGTAGTGTCACTTTAAGGTTAACACTAAAACAATACTCACGAAAACAACAAAGATTGTTTGTGGCGAAATGGCCAATATTCTTCCATATACTATAAATCTACTTTATATTGAACTATAACTAACCTTATGTAAACACCCACGCATACTAATGCAAGCTTGTCACAGGAATATAATGCCGGTCGGTTCTCAAGGTCGATGCTCTGCATGGAATATAGTTTTAAGGACAAATGAAGTAGCTAGTAGAAAGGGCAATAGCCAGACAAGAGATTGCGACAATAGTCCTTTGTGTGATCTAAGATGATATCCACGATACAGTTGTATTACTGTTCTTTCATTCACGTTTGTTCCACCAACGAGTAAGGACGTCAAAAGATCAAGCTCGATATCCTCCCCATTTCAGTCCTCGTTTTGGATGGGTTTAATTACCAGTTCTTTGGCGTTATGTTGCCCTCAGTTTCACCAGGCACAAGGTTCTTAGCAGAAAAGCGTGTTTTCTATTTATTTGGCCATAGTCAATCGAGATATGGTCTGGAAACTCGGCAAACGTACGGTTCACGGTGTAAGCACCGTGCACATCCTTTGTTTTAGGTTTATTAATATTTAAACAACACGGTTGAACGATTAAACCCAAACGATTCTATTGGATGATTGCTTCATTATGCTAAAATACAATAGGTTCAGTGACCGTGCACCGTGCACAAAATTGCATAAAGACGAACAAAAAGATAGAAGAAAGACTTTAGCTGCGTTTCCAGACCATATCTCGATTGACTATGATTTGGACTTGTATATATGTTGTTGGGTCATCTCGCTCTGCTCGGGTGCCAATGTTACTACGCGGGCCACAAATAAACAATACGTCCAAAAGTCATGTTATATTGCCTTATGAGCGAACGTACAAAGAGCATTGTCAGTCACAAGTTAATCAACTCGAGGGAATCAAATATCATTGTAATATAGCTAAGTTTCGCTGGATAACTCTGACTGCCATTTGTTAATGTATGGTCATGTGGCACCAGTTAAATGTTTAAAGCTATCACCGGCCTGGCGAAAATTAACCCTGAATCCCATACACACCTAACAGTAACAAGACTAACAAGTACCTGCTCAAATATTAACCTGCAGCACTACAATATCGCCTGCGTAAATGCAAATCACTAACTTTCCAACGTTCCTGTGTAGGACATGCAGGAACGTCCTTCCAACCGAAATTTCACCTTCACTTTTTTAAAAAACAGTCTCCTAAAATACTATCATGCAACAGTGGAGAAGTGTTACGACCCTGATGACCCCATCACATGGAAATCAATCTGCCCTAAGTGTAACACCGCCCTAGGATTGACTGGATATCCCCACTGCCATAATCCTATATCCCTCCTTTTAGTTCATAATCCTTTTCCCTATAATCGTCTGGGCCCACAGTAATTGACGTAATCTGTTGTGGTATCCCTGCCACACGCACTCCTTTCTCTTTGTTGTTGTTATTCTTTTGTATCACTAGGACACTATCTGTTTTTAAATGTGTTCTTCTTTGTTATTCTATGTACCCATAACCTTAAAGTTACTTATACATGTGGCAAATCAAATAAATAAATAAATCCCGGAGGTGATGGCAATTTTCGCTGACCTAGACCTGCCAACCAAACCTAGACCTGCCAACCTTCCAACCTAGACCTGCCAACCTTCCAACCTAGACCTGCCAACCTAGACCTTCCAACCTAGACCTGCCAACCTGGACCTGCCAACCTAGACCTGCCAACCTAGACCTGCCAACCTAGACCTGCCAACCTAGACCTTCCAACCTGGACCTTCCAATCTGGACCTTCCAACCTAGACCTTCCAACCTAGACCTTCCAACCTAGACCTGCCAACCTAGACCTTCCAACTTAGACCTGCCAACCTGTACCTTCCAACTTAGACCTGCCAACCTAGACCTTCCAACCTAGACCTGCCAACCTAGACCTTCCAACCTAGACCTGTCAACCTAGACCTTCCAACCTGGACCTTCCAACCTAGACCTTCCAACCTAGACCTGCCAACCTGGACCTTCCAACTTAGACCTGCCAACCTAGACCTGCCAACCTAGACCTGCGAACCTAGACCTTCCAACTTAGACTTTCCAACCTGGACCTGCCAACCTAGACCTGCCAACCTAGACCTGCCAACCTAGACCTGCCAACCTAGACCTGCCAACCTAGACCTGCCAACCTAGACCTGCCAACCTAGACCTGCCAACCTAGACCTGCCAACCTAGACCTGCCAATTACCCAGCTGCCAACTATCACGGTTTCACCGCAAGACTCACGATTTGAGGTATATCTTCTCACGATTTGAGGTATATCTTCTCACGATTTGAGCTCTAAATTTAACGGTTTGCAAAACTCTCAAAACACGTAAATTATTATTATCAGGTTGCCACGACTCAATTATCATCAGACCAAATATTTCATGTTTTATAAATAGAATTATTTTTGATACATAATATACATACACTGAATAAAGTAACATGTATTCGTCTTAGGAAAACAACGTTTTGATAATGATCACTAAAGCCAATAAATACAACGTTAACCGATAAAAGTACCGGCAAAAACACGCGTTATAATATTGCTAGATATTGAACAGTAAGCTTAAACGTTAATTCATGCCTACTTTACAGAAGCAAACTGTGGAATTGAATGACGATGGCCGAAACCAAGACAGCATGGCTCCATTTAGTTGCACGGCATCCTAAAAAACAAAACAAAAGACCCGTTCACATTACAAACAACAACCCGGTAGTTACAGCCACAGGATAACAACGCGGCTATAAATATACTGTATGATATATAAAGATATTGTTCCTGCGTGGGCAGTAGAAATACAAATCAAATACTCTAAAAAGGTTGGTGTACTGCCGAAATAGTGTGTAGGAGGTCTAACGTGGGAGGCTAATATAGGGGGAGGTCTTTCCGCAAATCGCCGCATTTTTTTTCTCCTTCACAGTTAACCGCTTCCCGTTTCTTCGTAAAACCGTAACCGCCATTATTTTCGCATTAAACCGTAACGGCAGTTTTTCTATAACGGATATTTTTCTCGTAAGCAGTTCAAACGTTCATAACGTGACCACGACGACCACAATAATTCTTTCTCTTGAGTCTTGACCTCCAGATCTTTAGGCCCTCTTTAGACGGCCTTACAACACAGCTATAATTGTTTCCGATAACACTCAATGGCAACATTGAGTTTAGTAGCATGGCCTGGTAGCAAATTTACGGCCCATTTACGCCATGTACCTCTTTTCAGGGGCGGGAAGGGAGAAAGTTCAACATTGTAACGCGGGCTGTAGCTTCCTTCTGGTCTCTTCTGGAGACGCTGGAGGGCCGTCCCAAAGTTCGAGAAAGGCTCGGATTGTATTCCTAACGTTTCGAGCGAAGGCCCTTCGTCAGAGAGTCAGAAACGTAAAAGGCCTTCGCTTGCAACGTAACACTTCCTATACACTATTTCGGTAGTACTACACCAAACCTTTTAGAGTATTTGATTTGTATAAATATTGTAATAAAGACGACAAAACGGTAATTACTATACGATGGTCTGAGATTGTCGGCATGCATGCTGAGGTTGTCAATGTCGTATGCACTGACCGCGACACGAATGAAAATCGGATCTATTTTGAAGCTGGAATTATGGAGACTATGTTAGAAAGATTATTGCATAGTATAGTGTACTTATTCTTAGTATTCCGTATTAATATATTATATCCTGAATATATTACTAAGAAAGCTGCTATAAGCGTCTTTTTCTATTGAAGATTTCAAAGAGCTAACGAGCATTTTTACAACCTACTTTTACAAACCACGATATTCCGGTTATTTAGGTCAGATTCCTTGATCTAAAAGATACTTTATTGTTGCCAATGTCCTTTAAGCACCCACTCCAGATCTTTGCACCATATTCCAGAACGGAGCGCGGGCGGAATCCTAGCCTTTCCTGCAACCTGATTGGCTGCAGCAGCGGGCGGAATTTTACAATATTTTGACCACGGTCACGGAATCCTAAATGCTAAAATTTTTATCGTGAACTTTGCTTCATTATTAACTGGAAAATGGGAAACCAATACAGAATTTGATTCAACTAAACTGGAAATAACTATATTATACAAAAACTAAAGTATTTTGGTTAAGTAACTCAAGTCTTTTACCTTGTATCAAAAAATATATATGTTATTTACCGTTTTTGGTCGGTCCGGATAGAGAAATATTTGAGCCGGAAATGCCAAATATTACCTATGATATACCCAGAATCTTATCCCGGCATTACCACCACTATATATACAGAACTCGTGACTAGGCTCTCGGCAACGGCTTCCGTAGCTCAGTGGTCAGAGCACTGCACTAGCATCGCGGGTTCAATCCCAGCCGGGAGGCCTTGAAGTTGCATTTTTCGCAACTGGTCCCGGTTTTGTCTTAAAATGTATATATTCCAACACTCGAAATTTTCCTTCACCACAAATAACATATATATATATACTTACTAATATCATAAACACCGCAGAAGTACTGCTGATATTGAATTGAGCCGAATCAAGAAGAAATGTTCAAATAAAAAGAGTCAAAGTATAAACGTTCAGGCAACATTTTAAAGTGAACAAGACGCTCGCTAGGCGTTAACTCGGGGGCTGGTAGTAGTGTGCCGATCCGCACGCACCAACCTCGCAAAGCCTGTCGGTAGGGTATAACTGCTGAGTCAGCCATTATCACACGACATAGAAAGGAAAATGACACAGAAAGGCTGCCGAAACCTAGACTCGGTGTTACCACAGGTAGACCAAGTAATAACAGTCACTATAGTGAGGCTCACATAATTAACTGCTCTACTAAAAATTATATGTCGTGTAACCCTACCAAATGTAATGAGTCAATATTTCGAAAGAAAGGTAATTTAATAACTTATCCGAATCTCATGTCTATACCACAATGCACTAAGCTCACTTTGTTGGGGGTTACCGTTCAATCTAACTGTAGACATTATTATTATTATTATTTTCAGTTTAACACAGTATGATGTTCTTTATACTGGTCTTTAGGACTCCATGTCAGGTCTTACGACTTAAGATATGGGGAACTTGTCTTATTAATTTCTTCTGATCTCTACTTTCACACTATCTTCTGTCTATCCCTCTACGCAAAGAAATTTACGAAGGATGTTTGCTGTCCCTAACAGGACTGACTTCTAGATTATGTTCATATCATACTTAATCTCCAACATATGCAAATATTTACGGAGTTTATGTGGCACAGAGCACAGAGCACCTATGACTATGGGGATCATAATAGTCTCTTTATCCCGCATTCGAGATATTTCCAGTCGCAGTTCGCTATAGTTGTTAATCTTCTCGAACTGTTTCTTCTCCAGATTGTGATCTCCAGGGTTTGCTACATCGATGATCATACATTTGTTAGCTTCCTTCTTGACTAGGATAATATCAGGTCTCCTGTGTTCAATTGTTCTATCTGTTTGCACGTTAAAATTTGACGTTCACCTCGTCATTTTCCAATACCTTCTCTGGTTTATGCGGGCTCCAAGAAAAAGTACAACATTGTGAGCTGGATTCCGTGATTCAATGATACATGACATTACGCTCTCCATTAAAAACGAATTATTTTGTCGGTTATACATATATAGCGTGACTTCTCCATCGAGAACACCAAACCGTCGTAAGTTAAAAACACGGGTTACAAATTCCATTCACCAATGGCAACACTGAACATCAACAAACAAATGTCAACAAATTCAGCAAAGATACAGTAAGGACCGTATGAATAAAACGCAATTCCAACAAAGGTATCTAAACCACTGGTTTACATGAAGTAACCAGATTTAGGCATACATGAAGTACCTGCCCTAGTTAAAGTGTCACTAACCTCAAAAAATGTTATTGTCTTATTTGGAAGAACTTTTAAAATGATAAAGTAACGTCTTTTGAAGATTTTCACTTCTTCGCTTTCTTTTTGAGATATATCAGTTTGTTTCACACATGCATAATGAGTTATCAGAGAATGTTATATATCTTTGCGTTCATGAAATAAAAACACTAAAGTGTGAATAACACGTGTGTGCGTTTCTCCCACAACACCAAACTTCTTGATTTTAAAGGATTTCGTTCGAGAATGAAAGAGAGATACACATTTCTCCAATAAGTCATTATGCATGTGTGACGAAATTCCAGACATTTGCATATCAAACAAAACTGATATATCTCAAAAAGAAAGCAAAGAAACGAAAATCTTCAAAAGAAGTTACTTTATCATTTTAAAAGTTCTTCCAAACAAGACAATAAAACATCTTTTGTTGGTCTTTTGTTCCAAGCAGATACCGTAAAACTATGAACATTCTGAAATTTATACTTAAAGGACATAGGCATTAGGCAACATAACTCATAATTTCAAATTTTTGACTTTTTGATTAACAAACAGGCCTATGAAGTAAACAAATCTACTCTTGTACAAAACAACAGCACTAATTTTGACCAAAGTCAATCCTGTCATCCGCCATCTTGTTGTAACACGTGGCCTAATTAACTGGGGAAGTTAGTGAGATCACAAGCAGGGTAAACCTGATGAAACTATTATGGGGGTGGCCGAGTTTCCACGGAATACTTTTTAAAATGTTGTGGTTCAATTGAAAATCGAGTTTCAGATTTCTAAAGATATTGACGATGAGTAGATAATACGTCCCCAGAGAAGTTATTTCCTTTTGCTGAACGAAAACAAATTTCTGAACGAATAACGACAACTCTATCACAACCCTTCACTAGGCATTTATATTTTCATGACTTACCCTTCGCACATGGTAAATATGGCATTACTCGTAAACTAAACTGTCTAAAAATGTACGTGCTTGCTATTTGGAGGTAACCCATTTGTTTCTGTCTGTTCATCATACTGTTCGTTTGTCTATCTGTTTTTCTGTTTGCTTTTTGGTTTGTTTGCTTTTTTATTTGTTTGTTTGCTTGTCTGTCTGTCTGTCTGTCTGTCTGTCTGTCTGTCTGTCTGTCTGTCTGTCTGTCTGTCTGTCTGTGTCTGTCTGCATGTGTCTACCTGCATGTGTCTGCCTGCATGTGTCTGCCTGCATGTGTCTGCCTGCATGTGTCTGCCTGCATGTGTCTGCCTGCATGTGTCTGCCTGCATGTGCCTGTCTGTCTGTCTGTCTGTCTGTCTGTCTGTCTGTCTGTCTGTCTGTCTGTCTGTCTGTCTGTCTGTCTGTCTGTCTGTCTGTCTGTCTGTCTGTCTATCTGTCTGTGTCTGTCTGCATGTGTCTGCCTGCATGTGTCTGCCTGCATGTGTCTGCCTGCATGTGTCTGCCTGCATGTGTCTGCCTGCATGTGTCTGCCTGCATGTGTCTGTCTGTCTGTCTGTCTGTCTGTCTGTCTGTCTGTCTGTCTGTCTGTCTGTCTGTCTGTCTGTCTGTCTGTCTGTCTGTCTGTCTGTCTCTGTCTGTCTGTCTGTTTCTGTTTGTATTGTATTGTATTGTTATTCAATAAGTTGATTACGCGCAGCTTGCTTGGTATGCAGTTAATAACAGTTTCATTTGTTAATAGTAAAAACTCTTTAAAGTGAATACCTGAAGTGTATTCCAGTGTATCAGTTTCTACTTTTAATATGATTTCCTTTTGTTCTGCTGACAGAGCATCTCTTTGTGCTGTGGTAATAGAGGCAGCTTGTTCAGGACTCAGTTCTGAAAGTTGATCGACACTAAATTCCTTAAAAATGTCGACTGGTATTTGTTTAAAGGCAGAGGGTTGCACGGCATCCAGTTGATCGGTACTGATACTTTGAATTTCCGCTGCAGTAAATCCACCTTAAACAAATTAAAACAGAGAATTATAAAATAAGTGCAGTGCAGTGCAGTGCAGTGCAGTGCAGTGCAGTGCAGTGCAGTGCAGTGCAGTGCAGTGCAGTGCAGCGCATGTGCATGTGCAGTGCAGTGTAGTACAGCGTAGTGTAGTACATTACATTACAGTGCAGTGCAGTGCAGTGCAGTGTAGTACATTACATTACATTACAGTGCAGTGCAGTGCAGTGCAGTGTAGTACATTACATTACATTACAGTGCAATGCAGTGCAGTGCAGTGCAGTGCAGTGCAGTGCAGTGCAGTGCAGTGCTGCAGTGTATTGTCGTACGATTGTCATTCTGATGTACACTGGCGTATGCAATTGTTTGCATGTGACATAATTCTTGTTTATGATTCGATGGCGAATGTTGACACGCGTGTACAGTTTGATCACATACACCAAGATCACAATCGTATACGACAAATTGTGTCGTGTATAAAGTTCTTTAAACAACTGGATCAAGAAAGGTTCTTTTTGCTCCCTTTTAGCTAACCCCTTTCACATTAGGCTTAACGATCGCCAGCTGAGTTCCCACAACTACACGCTGTGATTAATTGGGCTAATTAATCACCTGGTATGTTATTACATGCGAGGGCTTAAAAGGTTAGAAAATGTACATGTATTTTAATAATCATTCAAATTTTTCCATCCGAATTTAGTTAGGATGTCTTTTCAGTGTGCGTTATATGTATCCCCAGTTATGATCCTTGCAGCTCGATTCTGAAATTTTTGAATTTTTAGGAAGAAAAGTCGGATTATGAACCCACAATCATTCCGCTGATAGTTAAAATCTTTAATATGCATCTAAATCATAAATCGGCCCCCGATTAACGCAGTTTATTACATGGCTTGGGCTACTTGCATTGGAATTACGAAATTATGGTTACCACGTCGACTACACGGATACCTACCTATTGCTGCTCCAGCTAAAGACATCTGAGCTGAGTTCCATGAACTCACTGCGCCAAATGTTTCTACTGCTTTGTCTTTCAAGCTCTTGGTTTGGTCTGATGACCAGCCTTGTGATTCTCCTAATTGAAGAGCAGCGTCCCTTGGAAAAAAGAACATGTCTTAAGTAATGTCTCAACATGTCTCAGATGGAGAGCGAAGATTACAATTTCCCTTTCAATTTCTATGAGGGTGGTAGTCAATGAGGGTGAAGTCCAAGTTAACTATTGCCTCTTGGTATAATTTCAGAGTTGCAACGAATTCTGATTGGTTGACTGGCTAGTGACTCTGAGACGATGGTGACTATTGAGTTTTCAAAAATAGATTCGAAATATTCCTGGCTTCATAGTTACTGTTATGGAGCGGCAGTTTATGTTCTATATTATGAGAAAACCTTGGAAAACTGATTCATTTTAGCATCTTAAAAGATCAGAGACAGATAGTCTCTGTCGCCTATAGTGAAACTACATAACGTGGTCGGAACAAGATGGCCGCCACGAGCTACTTCCGGCTTCATTTTCTGAACAATAGTTACTCGATCCAGTCTTTATTTACAGTGTGCTTCGGCATCGATATCTAGGGTACGGTTATCTGCCAAATGACCTTGTGTCATCAAATGCAAAGAAATTAAGCTTCTTCTCAGCGTTATTAAAAGTGTTCTTCTATTGGAATCTGAGAAACTCCAAGTATCCTTTTCGCCATCTAAATAATATTTAGTGAAATACCGGATTGTCTATACCGAGATTTTTAACGTTTGTTTTTGAAACTCGCGCAAAAACGGTTGGTCTTCACACGCAAGCAAACGAAGCACGCTATACGTATGCTGACGACAGTACGCATGCTTCAATTTGATCTGTGCGCGTGCGTTGCAGTAATTAACGTGGAATAAAACTCATCGAACTGTACTCGCTGTAGACACACGCGCCATGATTTTGCTCCGAACAATCCAGGTTATCCTTTTTGTTTGGTTGGTTCTTTGCAGGATTCGTCATACTGAGGAGAACGTAGTGGCCTTGTTACGTACCGCAACGGATCAAACTTCGACCACCTTATTTTTCTCAAACACATGTATTGTATATAATGATATGTTGTATATATTGTAATGATATGTAATTTATAATGATACATAAGTAACATTAAGAATATATTGTTGTAAGAGCATTGAGACTATTGTATAATGCTCCTAAAACGTCTTTATTATTATTATTATTATTATTATTATTATTATTAATTATTATTATTATTATTATTATTATTATTATTATTATTATTATTATTATTATTATTATTAGTCGTAATCGCTATTAAAACACTTGGCAATACATGGCTCCACCACGATAGGTAGCATAACAGTACGCAATACAACGCTTAATACCAGCATATGATGTCACGGTTATATTCAAAATGGTGGTCCAAGAGCCTATTTTTAGCCTATTTTCAAATATGTTACCAACATATTCATATCACCAAACTACTTGATTCCGACTAGCTAAGTCATATACTTCGATATCAAAACTAGTTATTCTTTGTTGCCAATGTACTTTAAACTCCATATGATAACAAGTCCCTTCATAACCTATGAATGCTAACATTATTTGCGGCAGTTTAGTACTTACTGATAAGCCAAAGTTGTGATTTGACTTATTTCTGAACTGATCATTCCAAGTGCAATTACACCCAAGGACTTGAGATCATCCCCTGTGAAGTTACTGATAGATTTTCCACTTTCTATCTTTCTCCATATTTTGGTGATTTGATCTAGTGAGTAACCACTGATACTTCCAAAGCTCTCGATCACCTCGTTGGAACTAAACGAAATCTGATTGAGTTCATCTCCGCTGAAACCTTTGGCAAATTCATTTAGTTGCAAGAGTTGATCGTCAGTAAACGTGGTAACATTTCCCCATGCCTGGAGAAACAAAAGAGCAGCAGAAATGCATAATTATACACGGATAAAAACGCACAACCAGTTGCACGTTATCGGACAGACGTGAACAATGTGGTGCTACCAACTGTGAACAATGTTGTGCTGTCAACTATGAACAGTGTTGTACTGCCAACTCGTGTGAACAATGTTGTACTGTCAACTGCATGTGAACAATGTTGTACTGCCAACTGTGAACAATGTTGTACTGCCAACTCATGTGAACAATGTTGAACTGCCAACTCATGTGAACAATGTCGTGCTGCCAACTGTGAGCAATGTTGTGCTACCAACAGTGAACAATGTTGTACTGCCAACTGTGAACAATGTTGTACTGCCAACTGCATGTGAACAATGTTGTACTGCCAACTGTGAACAATGTTGTACTGCCAACTGTGAGCAATGTCGTGCTGCCAACTGTGAACAATGTTGTACTGCCAACTGTGAACAATGTTGTACTGCCAACTCATGTGAACAATGTTGAACTGCCAACTCATGTGAACAATGTCGTGCTGCCAACTGTGAGCAATGTCGTGCTGCCAACTGTGAACAATGTTGTACTGCCAACTGTGAACAATGTTGTACTGCCAACTCATGTGAACAATGTTGAACTGCCAACTCATGTGAACAATGTCGTGCTGCCAACTGTGAGCAATGTTGTGCTACCAACAGTGAACAATGTTGTACTGCCAACTGTGAACAGTGTTGTACTGTCAACTGCATGTGAACAATGTTGTACTGCCAACTGTGAACAATGTTGTACTGCCAACTCATGTGAACAATGTTGTACTGCCAACTCATGTGAACAATGTCGTGCTGCCAACTGTGAGCAATGTTGTGCTACCAACAGTGAACAATGTTGTACTGCCAACTGTGAACAATGCTGTTGCCAACTCATGTGAACAATGTTGTGCTGCCAACTGTGAACAATGTTGCACTGCCAACTGTGAACAATGTTGTACTGCCAACTCATGTGAACAATGTTGTGCTGCCAACTGTGAGCAATGTTGTGCTGCCAATAGTGAACAATGTTGTACTGCCAACTGTGAACAATGCTGTTGCCAACTCATGTGAACAATGTTGTGCTGCCAACTCATGTGAACAATGTTGTGCTGCCAACAGTGAACAATGTTGTGTTGCCAACTGTGAACAATGTTGTGTTGCCAACTGTGAACAATGTTGTGTTGTCAACAGTGAACAATGTTGTGTTGCCAACTGTGAACAATGTTGTGTTGCCAACTGTGAACAATGTTGTGTTGTCAACTGTGAACAATGTTGTGTTGCCAACTATGAACAATGTTGTGCTGCCAACTGTGAACAACGTTGTGTTGCCAACTGTGAACAATGTTGTGTTGCCAACAGTGAACAATGTTGTGTTGCCAACTGTGAACAATGTTGTGTTGCCAACTGTGAACAATGTTGTGTTGTCAACAGTGAACAATGTTGTGTTGCCAACTGTGAACAATGTTGTGTTGCCAACTGTGAACAATGTTGTGTTGTCAACTGTGAACAATGTTGTGCTGCCAACTATGAACAATGTTGTGCTGCCTGCCTGCCAACTGTGAACAATGTTGTGCTGCCAACAGTGAACAATGTTGTGCTGCCAACTGTGAACAATGTTGTGTTGTCAACTGTGAACAATGTTGTGCTGCCAACTGTGAACAATGTTGTGTTGCCAACTGTGAACAATGTTGTGCTGCCAACTGTGAACAACGTTGTGTTGCCAACTGTGAACAATGTTGTGTTCCCAACTGTGAACAATGTTGTGTTGTCAACTGTGAACAATGTTGTGTTGTCAACTGTGAACAATGTTGTGCTGTCAACTGTGAACAATGTTGTGCTGCCAACTGTGAACAACGTTGTGTTGCCAACTGTGAACAATGTTGTGTTGCCAACTGTGAACAATGTTGTGTTGCCAACTGTGAACAATGTTGTACTGCCAACAGTGAACAATGTTGTGCTGCCAACTCATGTGAACAATGTTGTGCTGCCAACAGTGAACAATGTTGTACTGCCAACAGTGAACAATGTTGTGCTGCCAACAGTGAACAATGTTGTGCTGCCAACAGTGAACAATGTTGTGCTGCCAACTCATGTGAACAATGTCGTGCTGCCAACAGTGAACAATGTTGTGTTGCCAACTGTGAACAATGTTGTGTTGCCAACTGTGAACAATGTTGTGCTGCCAACTGTGAACAATGTTGTGCTGCCAACTGTGAACAATGTTGTGCTACACCTCGCGCACAATGTTATCAACAAGGTTGTTCAGCCTTAACGATGTTGTTACAGTACTGTCGAGTCATCAATACTGTTACAGCTTGTTAACAAGGTTCAGCAACAATGAGTCTTTTCTTGTCATAAAGGTTGAACAACATTCTTGCATGATTAATCGGCCCGATTTGCTTGCGACGGTTCATGGTACATAAGAGCGCCAACCGCGAGTTTTAATCACTTCATTTATAAACTTACTGATTTCGAGTTGTTCGCCCAAGCCTGCAATTGGTCACTTGTGAAACCTTTAATTTTGCTGATTTCAGCAACAGCGCTGGTGAACGCCACGTCTGTGATATCAAGTATCTGATCCTTTGTCAGGGCGAGAAGAGTTGAGCCCATTTCAATCAGCTCATCGCCGGTCTTGGTAGACGTGTCTAAAATAAAATCATCACATTTTTTTGAGCGAGAAGCTGAGTATTCGATTATACTCCATTATTCGTTAACTACTGTAACTTTAAATGCAACCTCCTGCAATACTACATTGGACCATTATGACCCTGAAGATCCGCGAACATGGAAAACGATTTGCCCAAAATGCAATTCTGTTTGCAGTCTAATTGGTATCCTACGCTGCTGCGTCTATAATAACTCTTGAAAGGATTATTCTTAAAACTATCTATAATTTTTACTTTAATTTAATTAATTCTGGGATCCTGCCACTTTCATTATGTACTATATACAGTTGGAGAAGCCTAATAAAGAAATATTCCGAAGGTGCACTTTATATTATAAAATGTCAAGAATAGTAAATCCTTTTCTCAAACTCATTGATAATTCCTGAATTATCTTAGCCATTTTATGAACGTATACCACATCACATGCATGAGTTTTGATACCCAATGAAAACCTGTAGGAAACTTGCTGGTGAACTGGATCACATTTCTTAATATCCATATTCAAATCAATGAAACACAAATATGCAATAAATCCACACCTCATTTATTTTATTTTATTTTAAAGGGGAATTGTAATCAAAAAATAAATTACTTTTAAATAAAAGGCCTTTAAGTATAATGTTTAGAAATGTTAATAGTTTTACGGTATCTACTCTTGTACTCGAGAAATAACATTTTCATTCGAAATTTTATGCTTCTGGACGCCGCCATTTTAGAGTTTGTTCGACGGCTCGGACTCGATGTACAGCGGGAATTTCTTTTCAATTTTGACGTCAGTGAGTGCAAGAAACAAAAGACAAGCGCTCAATGACGTCAAAATTAAAAAAAACATCCGCTGTACATCGAGTTTGAGCCGTCGAGCAAACTCTAAAATGGCGACGTCCAGAAGCATAAAATACGAGAATGAAAACGTTATTTCTCGAGTACAAGAGCAGATATCGTAAAACTATTAACATTTCTAAACACGATACTAAAAGGCCTTTTATTTAAAAGTAATTTGTTTTTGACTACAGTTCCCCCTTTAAGCACAGTCAGATGTAATAGATCAAAAACGAGTTTGAGAAGGAACATCAAACACTCGTTTAGCGTGTTTCATCAGGGGACTCCAAACACTCGAAAACAATTAAAACCTCGGGACTACACCCCCCTCGGTTTTCATTTTTTTCTGTACAAGCGAATAACTAATAATTTTGCTTCTAGAAATTTGTATGATCTCAACATAGTCCATTGACATAGGCCATAGTCAATCGAGATATGGTCTGGAAACTCGGCAAACTTCAAAGCGACTATAATGAGCTACGTTTTGATGTTGAACCGTATACCTTACACCGTGCACATCCTTTGTTTTAGGGTTGAGCGATTAAACCCAAACGATTCTATTGGATGATTGCTTCATTATACTAAAATACAATAGGTACCGTGACCGTGCACAAAATTGCATAACGACGAGCAAAAAGATAGAACAAAGACTTTAGCTGAGTTTCCAGACCATATCTCGATTGACTATGCATACGTATGGTCTGGAAACTCAACGAAAGTCTTTGTTCTATGTTTTTGTTCACCTTTATGCAAATTTGTGCACGGTGACGGTTAGTAAACACATTGTATTTTTGGTTTAATGAAGCAATCATCCAATAATAACGTTTGGGTTCAATCATCCAACCATGCTGTTTAAATATTAATAAACCTAAAATAAAGTGTTTGTGCACGGTGAGGTACCGTCCAACATAAATCGCAGCTCATTTATTTATCAATGTTAACTGCTTTGAAGTTTGTCGAGTTTCCAGGGCATGTTGTAAAACATGGACTGATAAAACATGGACTGATAAAACACGAACTGATAAAACATGGACTGATAAAACATGGACTGATAAAACATGGACTGATAAAACATGAACTGATAAAACATGGACTGATAAAACATGGACTGATAAAACATGGACTGATAAAACATGGACTGATAAAACATGGACTGATAAAACCCATGTTTTATGTTTTATGTTTTATGTTTTTGGACTGGTAAAACATGGAGGGTTAGGATCTTTGTTGTTTTGGGGTTAGCGATTATTTGTTAATGTAGACATCATCATTCACAGCTACACGTTACATGTTTTACCAGTCCATGTTTTATAACAAATAATCGCTAACCCCAAAACAACAAAGATCCTAACCCTCCATGTTTTATCAGTCCATGTTTTATCAGTCCATGTTTTATCAGTCCATGTTTTATCAGTCCATGTTTTGTCAGTCCAGTCCAGTCCAGTCCAGTACAGTCCAGTCCAGTACAGTCCAGTCCATGTTTTACTACATGCCAGTTTCCAGACCATATCTTCATTGACTATAATCTCAATCAATTGCAGCTAAAGTGGAGGGCGGCGATCTTAACCAAAGAAATACGGTATCCAAAAGAACGATGATTAAACCGAAATAACTGCATTATTTTTTTTTTTGTTATACTTACCGACTGCTCGTCGTTTTCTACTTGACGATTCACTTTTCTCCAGGATAGTCGTGGCAACGTCCGCTTTCAACGTGGCTTCAGCAAAAATATGGAGATTCTCGTCTATAACACTGTCAGGGATATCAACGATATCCTTACTACCGAATCCCTCCACAATGTATCCCAAATCGTGTAAAATTTCACCATCAAACGCCGATGCTCCTCTGTAAGGCAAAGGGATAACATGTTGTATGGAATAATAGCTCTAAAGGTTTGTCGTCTGTGGCGAAAACAGGAACGGTTTTACTGGGAGCGGTTATATATATATATATATTTTTAAATACATATATGGAAAAAGTGATTGCCCCAACCGGGAATCGAACCCTGGTCTCCGAATCAACGTTTCGGCGCTCTAACCTTTGAGCTATTGAGACAAGGTCAGAATAGTCAATGATTTCTCCATATATATATATATATATACTTCAAAAACTCATTAATAATGCATGAAGAAAACACAAAAGAAATGCATCTTTAATCAATGTTTCTACCATGTAGTACAGAACTGATTAATAAAACATCAGTGTCTTTAAATGTGATAGAACACTCATTAATAAAACATCAGTGTCTTTAAATTTGATAGAACACTCATTCAGCCAGCCTGAAGCGCTTCATCTCACAATTATACTGCAAAACTATGCTGCGGCACAAGCAGCAGTACAAACGCACTGCAGCGTGTCCCTCGTTTGCATTGCTAAATAATTTCACACAATAGATAAATACTAATTAATGGACGTTTTTGAAGCCATTTACAAAACTCGTTATCGGGCTTTATCGGTGTATAAAGCCGCTCGCCTTCGGCTCGCGTCTTTATACACCGATAAAGCCCTCCAACTCGTTTTGTAAATAGTACATATTAAATTATCCGCTTTCACTCGACACCAACAGGCAGACATCTCATCTAACCATAACGTCGAAGCAAGGCCTCTCGAGCGCACTTCCCAAAGTAGTATATATATATATGGAGAAATCACTGACTGTTCTGACCTTGTCTCAATAGCTCAAAGGTCAGAGCACCGAAACGTTGATTCGGAGACCAGGGTTCGATTCCAGGTTGGGGCAATCACTTTTTCCATATATGTATTTGACAATATTAAATCCTACATTAAATCCTCTAATATTACAATCACATTTTATTACAAATACATTCGCTCTTATCTTACAAGATATTGACCATTCTATTTAACGTTAATAAACTGTCTGCTAACTACTTATTGACCGAGCGTGAGGTTTGTACTACGTACAGGATATCTTTGTAACAAAATACAAGCACATTTAAAATGGTAAAAACGAGTTGCCTTCGGACACCATCTTTGATTTACGAACTTTGTTAGCCTAATTATATATTCCGACAACGATATCTTTTGAACTACTATATCTTCAAACTCATGCAATACAACAAATGAAAGCATGATTAACAGACTCCGACATACATAGAGAATATATTTCTAAAACACCTTAAAGTAGTAACTATTATTTTGTTCAATTTATTATATATTATATTTATTATTGATTATTCCACAACTAATAAAAGTGATAATCTCACATGTGTGATTATTTATGGTAATCGCACATGTGACGATTATCGCTGATACAGCACTATAATTTAAACTGTTTTTTCTAAGCAATTGGACATTTTTTATACAATAAACAGAAAAATACATGGATGCTTGGAAATATGAAATTTATTTTTCGTGTTGATCAGGATCCTGGTCAACACTCGAAATAAATTTCATATTTCCGCACATCCATGTATTATTCTCTATTTAATCTTAGAATAACCACTTGCTTTTTAAGATATGCCCTGTAGACTTCTTCACAAGGGCTGCAGCTGTGGCTTTTCTAAATATCAACATCTCGGGATCATGCTCGGGGTAGGAGGGGAGTAGTGAGCGCGTCTCTCCCCATTTGTCCACTTCCAACTCGTCCCCCAGATAGCTGCCCGCCTCCTATACCTAGAGGGCCCTCCTATACCTAGAGGGCCCTCCTATACCTAGAGGGCCCTCCTATACCTAGATGGCCCTCCTATACCTAGAGGGCACTCGTATACCTAGAGGGCCCTCCTATACCTAGAGGGCCCTCCTATACCTAGAGGGCCCTCCTATACCTAGAGGGCCCTCGTATACCTAGATGGCCCTCCTATACCTAGAGCACCGAGAAAGCCCGTATGCAGAGGACAGCGAAACTTACCCATAAGCGTCAATTGCTTTATCAGCTAGTGCCTCTGCAATTTCTTTATCCAAGTCTTCCACATCTCCAAGCGAAACAACTGCATCGGTGAAGGCGCTCGAACTGATCTGTTCTATCTCTTCTCTCTCGAATCCACCAACTAAAACTCCCAGATCTTCGAGTTCTTCACCTGTGAGGGACGATACATCTTTACTCTGGAAAAAACAAGTTACCAAAAAACAAGTTAAGGTTTTGCTGTGCAAGTTGTGTTAAGTTGTGGTTAGAGCGTCTGGCTAACATTCAGAAGGTTCAAGTCCTATCATATGGTATGGTAAGGTAAGGTAAGGTAAGGTAAGGTAAGGTAAGGTAAGGTAAGGTAGGTAGGTAGGTAAAATCTTTATTTAAAAATAACACGCTAGCCCCAACAACAATAGCTGATTTTCATGAGGGGCGTGTTTATACACAAAGAATACTATAACACAAATAGAAATTATAGGTATAAAAAACTAAACTAAAAACTACATTAACTAACTATATACAAGATAAGAGCAAGATGAGGAAGTGAAACACGAATCAAGGCCTAATATGGTTTTTAAAAGAGTAAAGAGTCTCCGCAGTCTTCGCTTCACAAGATAGTTTATTCCATAGCACCACTATATTTAAATGTCTTTTTTAAAAATTATTTTCTGGGTTTTGGAATTGTTAATTCTGTTAAATTATTACGAAGATTATAAGTATCTTGACTAATACTTCTTCTCACGAATGTGTCCCCAAGATTACGCGCTGTATGAGCATTAAGTATCTTATACTGCACCAACACTGATTTAGCATAGGATCGCCTCGTATCAAGCGTAGCCCAAGAAATATGTTGGACGATACATGGAGGATCGTCAAGCTCATATCCTCAGACAAATGTTTCTGAATCCCCGACAGGAATCGAACCTGTTACCTTTTGATTGCCGCGGGTGAGACGCCCAAACCATTGAGATACCGAGACTCAGATGGAGAGCGAAGATTACAATGATGGACTGGTTCGATTGATATATGTACTGCGGCAGTCACTATATTGTTGTTTCTGCATGAGAATGAGAAATCTGTGTGAGAATGAAAATAACTAATCATAGAGCTTACCAACAGTTCTAGTGCTGTCTTTGTTTTCTTTTGTTTTAAAACCTTAGGAAGTCGGTGGTATAGACGGCTGGCTCCCATCAACCTCACAGCTTCCCTCGCCGTTTCTGGTGCAAGCCGCTTCAGCAGATGATCCAAGACGATGATGAGGAAATCGCCAAGTGATGTTATTTCTGTAACCGTGATCTCCGACTCACGATCTTTGAAGGACTTCATAAATCTGCCGCTGATTCTTTTTGCCTGAAAACACAGAAGAAAATATCCTAAAAGGTTGGTGTACTGGAGAAATAGTATGTAGGAGGTCTCACGTATCGAGGGAAGGCCCTTTGCGATTCACTCTCGACGAATGGCTTTCGCTCGAAACGTTAAACCTCGTATATACTACTTTGGAAGTACGCCAACTGTTAGAATATTCTGATTGTATTAACATCTTATCGACCGAGCGTTAGGTCTGTACAGTCGAATATCGGACCGATATTTTTAGTATGAACGGAGCAAGCGCAGCGAGCCAAGGTTCGTGTAAAATACGTCAAAGTTCCTATATTTCTCTGTACAGACAAGCAAGGTCAATAAGCTGTTTGACGATACATGGACGATCGACAAGCTCAAATCCTCAGAAAATGTTTTGACAGGAATCCAACCTGTAACCTTCGGATTGCTGGTGAGAGCTACCGCCAACCCTAACCCTATACCCCGACCCTAACCAAACAAACACAGGCAGACCCCATTCCCTTAATTAACACTCACATCTCTATGTCATCAGACCAAACTCATCTCAGAATTGTCACAACAACTTCATTCAATCTCATTTAATATAAGTTCCATTTCAGGTTCATCTATATTCTCAACATCTATAAACCACCCCCACTCCAATTCTCCACCATCAAAAGGCATCAATTACCGATCCGAATACCATGACTTTAAAATTTTATTTTATTTACATTTAATTTTATGAAAACAATATTTAATATATGAACAATCACACAATCTACAGTACACGCATTTCTATTCAAATATTCCGATCTCTCCATTTGCAAACACACCACCGCCCTCGGCTCTATTTTCATCTACACATTGTCCATGTCAATCATCTGTATTATCCATGTGATAGAATTGTCGCGATATCCGTTATGCTCAATATACTGTTTGCCAATTATTTATAATATTCAACACCAGTGTAGGTGGTACCCACCCATATATTATACAAAATGGCTAGAGCGTCTCACCGGCAATCAGTAAGGTTACAGGTTCGATCCCTGGTTGGGACTCATTTTCTGAGGATTTGAGCTTCATGTCAATCGTCCATGTACCGTCTGTCTATACTCCAAGCTCTCACATTCACTACATCAGTGTATACATACAACACAATAAGCTGTTTATTATGTGGCTGGCAGAACTTTTCAGCGGTCATGTGTTTGACTTCGCCAGCATGCAAAACATGTATTGCAGAATGCAGATTCAACAGTGAAATACAAAGAAAGTTTGGGAATTGAGTGAATTTTGTCAAAACAGGTGTGTTTATAGAGTTCAGAGCCAAACTTTATTCTTTGTATTTCACTGTTGAATTAGTGCGCAATGACTTCGTGTGTCCCCTGCTTTGACGTCATTTCCTGTGTATAGTAAATCAACTTTAGCAGGAAAAAAAGGCATGAAGAAGAAATTTTCGAACGACAAGATATATTACATTTCTTCTTGGTAGAACCCAAAGATTACGAATATGTAAAATCCCAAAATCCAGATAGTTTAAAGATGACTAAGATGTAAGATGTACATACCTGACCAATTGTCCAGTTTGATATTTGGCTAAACTCTGCAGCGAAATCGGGAAAAGACTCGTTATTCAGGTTATCCAAATCGGACTTTCTTAATCCTAATCCAAGTCGCCTCAACTTCCTGGTGATAATAAAAACGTTTTGAGATAAATTTATAGTTTCATTTCCCTGTATGTAAATAGAAAGCCAGAGCTAGAAATTCCGCTGTTATACAGTTAATTTTAATTCCTTATTTTTCCAAAGCTCGACCTATTGCTTCGCTCGCCTCTATACTTCACTATCCATCGACCATTACACAATAATATCTGCCGAGGTTAAGCGGAATACCTACACACACAGACTAGGATCCCGACTTAAAGGGATACTCCTGAAGCCAAAATACAAATGTAGTTCATATGAAAGATCTCACTGACTTAAACTAAAATTCCCAAAGTTTCAGCATTCCTATCAATTTAGTTAAGAAAATATGACTAGTTGAAGTTGAAAAGTTGAATAATTATATCTTATTGAATGGTTTGGCATATAATACGGCCGGGTATTTTACGAGTTTCTCAAGTATTTTTCCGAGCCGGCCGCCGGAGAGGAAAAATGCGAGAAACGAGTATGCATGGATTTTAAGAATTTTGAAAATTAGCCGAGATATCGGATTTTTAAGGTCAATAAACACAATTAAATTTTCATAACTTCGTTTTTATTTAATTTATCAATGAATCCATACGTGCTTTTTTGTAGTAAGTAATTTAGGTTTATATGACACCAAAAAATATAGCATACTGTCAAAAATGACGAAAATTATAGAGTTTTTGTGTTTGTTGATGACGTCATTGTGACGTCATCAAATACGTCACCAGACGAAAGAAGTTCGCCAACATATTCCACACATAAAATATCTTGGTTATACCTTGAATTTATTGTCCACTCATGAAGTATATTGGGCACTAAATGTCCTGTCCTTAGCAACCGGTTGTTTAGCAACGGAATACGTCCGAACACCCGGCTCTAGGCCACTGATCTAGAAAGAAGACTGGATCGAGCAAGCCATTATACTCCGATGCCAGAAAATGAAGCCCGAAAAATTTGACAGGCGCCATTACTAAGGACAAAAGTCGCAGTAAATCTGTAGGCAGGCCATGAATCGTTTTACCCAGTAATTTGACAACTGTCTTCTGGTCCTAATTATTTTATTTTGTGGATGGGAAGAGCACATAATACAGCAAAAAACCTCATAGGATCCTCAGTTGGTCCCTTAGTAATGGCGGACTTCCGGCTTCATTTTCTGAACAATGGTTGCTCGATCCAGTCCTCTTTCGAGATCAGTGCTCTAGGCCCATCGACTTTATGTACTGAAGTTATCCTTACTTTACGTTTCCAATATTCCAGTTTTCATTGGACTGTGACACGGCTCCCCAATTGGTTGCATTGGTAACGAGATCTTCAACCAGAGACCTTGCTTGTGAAGGGTTCCACATTGGCTCAACATCGTCCATACTGGTACCATTGCTGGATGACTCGTCGAGAAATAGATCATCAACGCTCTCGATTTTTTTCAACTCCGAGAGAGGAAACTCTGAGACAAACGCACCGAATTCTTTAGCAGACAGTCTTGACGTGTTTCCTCCTAGCTTCATGGCCTAAAATAACAATAAGTTATGATCTTAGGGCCTAGATCAAACCAAGAATGTTTATGTATAGTTTAAATAATCGGCCTTCGTAATTCTCGGTGTCACGCGAAAACCGAGTCCAATAATTCGCTTAATAATTCGTGAGCATATGTCCCAATAATCTCCTCAACAAATCCACTATTAAGGGAGGGTTCAGAATTTATCTAGAGGGGGGTTATGGTGATTTTAAACAGTAAGTTGAGGAGGGGGTCTTTCGAAAATTACCCAAAAATAAGACAACCTGCAAGGGGGGTGATCAAAAAGTCTGTTGACATAATATCAATTTAATATACTGTTTTTATAATATCAGTTTATACAGTAAAAACCCGCGAGTAAGAACCTAGTTTTTAAGAACCTGTTAGGCTAAAATTTGCCAGTTATACCCCCTCTATACAAGAACCTGTTTAGCCTAAAATTTGAAACAGGTTCTTATTTTCTAAAATCTATATAAAAAGATGTGTACACTTGGGTGAATAAGATACAGATCAACATTTTTGGAGACACAGGTGCCTTATTACTCCAATTTAATACAATGTAAATGCCAATGTTGAAAATCAAATAGAATTGTTATTCCCTATTTAAGAACCTAAATAGCCTCAATTTGTGCTAAGTACCATTTATATAAGAACCTGTTTAGGCTAACTTGGGAAAACGCAGGTTCTTACTCGCGGGGTTTTACTGTATGACACTCATTGCAGTATGAATCTGCAAACTATAAGTTATTTATACTGTTGTCTATTCAAAAACTATCCTTGTTGATACACCCGCTCAGGTTTTCTCGCAAAACATTTTGTCCAACGATCATGGAGATGCAGCATGTTGTGAAAATGGCGCCGTCTCTTTCAGATATTAAACACAAAACTTGTCGCATTCCGGTTCTAGTTCAGTCACTTTAATTGTAAAGGTAAAGGTCCCAGTAAAATGTAAAAGTCCCGGTTACACGTAGTTTTTCTCGTGCAACTTGCGTCGCAAAAAAGAAAAGTTCAGGTCGCACGAGCAATTTGAGGGATGCCACACACTAAAAATCGAACTTTGTTTTTTTGCGAGGAAAAACGGGGCTTTAAAATACTGAGATGCAAAATATACTTGCATCAGCCATTTCATATATTACCGATATCATATTGGCTAGAAATTAAGGATCTTCTCTTCTTTTTTAAGTGCAAACAAGAACTCTATGATCTAGATATCTCCCGTTTTGTTACTTTTTCTTCTATCCGCTCGTCTCGTACTCGTTCAAGTCAAAACAACTTGCTTGAAGCCAATCCTTGTAGGACTTCTCTTTTTAGAAATTCTTTTTTCAACAGAATTGTATTTCTCTGGAACGATATCTCTCCGATAGTTCGTAATAGTACTTCTGTTTCCATTTTTAAACATAAACTTTATATTCACTACTCTTCTAAGTTAGACTCCAATTTCGATGTTAATAGACTGCGCACCTGGAAAAGTTTCTGTTCTAAATGTCGTTCTTTCAATCCAAGCTGTTGCTCTTAAATCTTTATTCTTATGTAATTTGTGTTTAGTTTTTTTTATTGTGTTTTTACTTAAATATGTTTATTATGTAATTTTTTGTTCGGTTGGTCTTCACATGGGACTCCTGTCCTGTTGATCATTCCTTCAATCATGTTCAAGTATTGCACTCTTTATTTACTGTATATTTGCATTCTTGTATGGTTGTAAAGTTAATAAATAAATAAATAAACAAAGAAGTTCAGTTCAAGTTGGGAGTGGGGTCTTAACAATTTACCTTTGTTTGCAGAATGTCACATGAGGGGCCAAACAAAATTCACCAATAATATCAGGGGCAATTGTTTTATTCTAATGGAATTAAATGCCCTGTTATGTTTATGTCCCGGCCGGGCGGCGGTTGCAGGGCTTTACATTGACTAGTGCACAGGGCTCAAAATAACGGCCGGTAGGTCGCCGGTCAAAATGACCGCTCAACTTGATTTTAGCTCGGTCAAAATCTCTTTTTTGACCGGTCATTAATACGCATACACTTACAGTGAAACAGATAAGAACGAATTTGTTTCGAGACATCGCTTTTTTATTGTTTCATGTTTTAAACGCTTTACTCATTATACAGGTAGTCTTTGACGGAGTTAAATTTTTCATCGCACTTACTATATTTAGCCTAAAACGACTCGCCTACCTAAATAATTATTACCAATTAACAAATACCAAAAACAAAAATTGAATTGAATTGTGTAAAAATTGAGCACATTTTAACTTTCAAAGTTAAGTCAAGAGCAGCACAAACTCTTCATTCCAACTCATCCAACTCTCTTATCTAAGTGTTATTTTGCTTGACTGAGTCTGTACCCTCGACGTCACTACCCTCCTCCATTGCTTCCTCGTCGTCACGCTGCTCACCTCCTTCCTCCGAAACAAAATCGAAACCTTTCAAGTGCAACCAGCATATATTTACGTTTTGGAGAAGAACAAACAATGTTTTTGTCGTACGTAACTTGACGTACTTACAGTGAAATTGCGTACTCGCCATGAAATATACAGTCTTTTTCTGACAAGATTTCAGCAGATATGTCGAAGAGAAAAACGATTTAAAATTCTATCGGAAGGTAGAAAAATACAAATGTGTCGACCGGTCAAAATGACCGGTGAGGTAAAAATGTGTCTGGTCAAGAGGCATTTTTTGCCGGTCATTGTCCGTTGACCGGCCGTTATTTTGAGCCCTGGTGCATAAGGTATCCGCGATGATAATTAATCAACCTATACCCGTTTTATAAGCAGCCTCTTCTTTGACAAGGATACATCCATCCTTTTCCTCAACATTCTAATAGCGTCACGTGCTTCATCGGGTCTCAACAACATCAACATCGCGTCTGGCAAGTCTTTCACCAACGCACCCATCTTTTCCACCACAGTACGATTCCAATATCGCACATCTCCGATCTTCTTCTGAATCTTTCTTGCCAGTACGCGGCCCTTGTGTCGAGGAAGCCTGATATTTTTGACAGAGGGCAGGGCCTGCATCAGAGCGTCATCGTCTATTTCTTCCAGTTCGTTCATCTCCATTCCTCCCAGAAGGTCACTCGCGTTGCGAATGTGATCTGAAGTCCAGTTCTTGGGTTTACCATATATCTCCCTTAAGCGTTTCCCGAGGGCTCGTTTCTAAATTCAAAAGCAAATGCGATTATAGAAACTTAATAGGCATAGTTTGACGCTGGCTTAAAAGGTTTTTCCAACGTTTCGACATTCCATTCTAGTGACTTTATAATAATAATAATAATAATAATAATAAAGACGAACACTATATTCTTAATGTTACTTATAAAACTAATTACAGTTTCATTATAAGATAAAGCCTATACTACATATATTTACCACTATGAACAAAATAACTATTAATTTTAAAAACGAAAAGTCTTAAGTGCTGACTTAAAACTACTTAAAATATCAATGCTTCTAATTTCCTGTGGTAATGACTATTCCACAGTTTTGGTGCTGCAACCGAGAATGTTCTGTCTACATGAGTCCAGGGCCGCATTAACCAATGGGCACACTGGGCAAGTGCCCAGGGGCCGAAATTTTTAGGGGCCCAAAAAATAATCAACAGTTTCAGTAAATTCAAACAAATATTTACCTAAATAATACCCAAAATAATTCTATAATCACCTCACGTATTTATACTAAAATTCTATATTGATTTTTCTGTAAATTACATATTAACTGAACTGAACAGACGCGAGCATGAGAATAGTCACTGTTTTCAGAATGTACAAAATCACTGTTTTCGTAACGCATGTTTTATATTAAAGTTAGAATAGGAAATAGGCTAAAATAGCCGCCTGCCCGTTTTGCAAATTTTCTGGGGAAGCTTTCCACTAGAAAAATGTTGGCCCTTGTAAAATTTTGGCCCCTTGAAAAATTTTCCCTCCTACAGTCTACAGATGCCGACCCATAGGTCGGCGTCTGTAGACTGTAGGAGGGAAAATTTTTGAAATTGATGTATCCGAAATGGCATTTCGTCATTATGTCAACACTTTTCAGCAAAATCTTAAAAGTTTTAAAACATGTTTTCAATGGCACATTTTATTATATTTAACATATAAATTTTGTCCAAATTAGACTTTAATATATTAATTTGTAACCATCCACAGGAAAACATTTATTAAAACTAAATTTAAAATGGACTGTAAAGTCGACGCTCGTCGCTTGCAATAATTAAAAACAAAGGACGGCGCATTTTCCCGTCAAGGACAAAAGGAATACGTTCTTATGTTGTTACGAGTTGATCCCCAGGGCCTCACCAGAGGTTAATGCGGCGCTGCATGAGTCACCGTTTTGGATTTTGGCTCAAGTAGCAGATTTCGGTTAGATGATCTTAAAGTACGAGTAGGTTTATATTTAGTTAGTAAATCAGTAATATAAATAGGTGTCTGGTCATGTAAAGCTTTCAAGTAATTACTGATTAGTATCTTAAAAACAATCCTCGATCTCACTGGCAACCAGTGAAGATTACGAAGCACAGCTGAGATATGATCTGATTTTTTAACTCTTGCGACAAGTCTGGCAGCTGTTTTTTGAATTCGAATTTATCAGGGGTCATCGTGTGTAACCAACCATGAGATTGCGTGGGAAAATTCCAAAATTATTACCACTAATCCGCGGTACCATCAGAAACGTTGTCTGGAGGCTTGACATATCAATAGCGGCCACGCCCCATTGAATCGCGATGACGGTGGTTTATTACCAGAAGCTTATTTGCATCTTGTTAATAAATAACGTCATGGGTATAAATAGGGATCCTAACTTTACAACGATCACCCCTGATGAAGACACTAGATTGGAGTGTCGAAACGTTCGGTCATGGACACTGACAAGCCCCCTTTAAAAATAACTGAAAATTAAAAAATATATATATATCACCTTGTATGGTGGTAAGACAGTTCTTCCAAATGCGTACACGGAATATCTTAGTGTCTCGCTTGAAAGTTGAGAGAGTTCTTTCTTCGAGAAAGATGCTCGTAAATTACCAAGTCTATATTAAAAATAACATACACAAATCTAGATGTGTGAAGTTGATCGTCCAGGTTGTTGTAGTCTTGAGAAAGACTGTTGTTGGTGACTGACGTTTCGACGGCCTCACTGGCGGTCATCAAGCGTGTTTGCTATATTCAGGGTTTGCCTATATATGTAATGCAATGCAATGCAATGCAATGCAATGCAATGCAATGCAATGCAATGCAATGCAATGCAATGCAATGCAATGCAATGCAATGAAATGCAATATATGCAATGCAATGCAATGCAATGCAATATATGCAATGCAATGCAATGCAATGCAGTGCAATGCAGTGCAATGCAGTGCAATGCAGTGCAATGCAGTGCAATGCAGTGCAATGCAGTGCAATGCAGTGCAATGCAGTGCAATGCAGTGCAATGCAGTGCAATGCAGTGCAATTGCAGTGCAATGCAGTGCAATGCAGTGCAATGCAGTGCAATGCAGTGCAATGCAGTGCAATGCAGTGCAATGCAGTGCAATGCAGTGCAATGCAGTGCAATGCAGTGCAATGCAGTGCAATGCAGTGCAATGCAGTGCAATGCAGTGCAATGCAGTGCAATGCAGTGCAATGAAATGCAATATATGCAATGCAATGCAGTGCAATGCAGTGCAATGCAGTGCAATGCAGTGCAATGCAGTGCAATACAGTGCAGTGCAGTGCAATGAAATGCAATATATGCAATGCAATGCAGTGCAATGTAGTGCAGTGCAGTGCAATAAAATGCAATATATGCAACGCAATGCAGTGCAATGCAGTGTAATGCAGTGCAATGCAGTGCAATGCAGTGCAATGCAGTGCAATGCAGTGCAATGCAGTGCAATGCAGTGCAATGCAGTGCAATGCAGTGCAATGCAGTGCAATGCAGTGCAATGCAGTGCAATGCAGTGCAGTGCAATGCAGTGCAATGCAGTGCAATGCAGTGCAATGCAGTGCAATGCAGTGCAATGCAGTGCAATGCAGTGCAATGCAGTGCAATGCGGTGCAATGCAGTGCAATGCGGTGCAATGCAGTAATGTAATGTAATGTAATGTAATGTAATGTAATGTAACGTAACGTAATGTAATGTAATGTAATGTAATGTAATGTAATGTAATGTAATGTAATGTTGTGAAGTACTACAGGACCCCACTGAAAAACACTCCGGTGACGTGGGTATCCTGATTAAATATTCTTATTATATACGTATATATAGGACGTATATATAGGCAAACCCTGACAAACACGCTTTACTTGACTTTGAAGAGGCCGTCGAAACGTCAGTCACCAACAATAGTCTTTCTTAAGACTACAACAAACTGGACGATCAACTTCACACATCTAATGATACTCTTAGGTTCAAACCATTTACTTTATTTTTAACTCTGTGTTAATATATACTGCTGTAGTGAATGTGGGGGAGGTTGGCCAGTAGGCAGACCGCAGATGATACAGGGACGATCGATCGTCAAGCTCATATTCAAAAAATGTTTCCGTCTTAAATATAGACTTAGCATCTGATTGAAAACTGTTCTAGTCTGTCTGCACGACGCAGGTGCTATGAATTCGCGTGCGCGGCTTCAAGTGGAAAGTTGACAGTATAGGGGGAAGAAGAGAAAATGGTTGGATAACTGAAAATTCTAAGACCTAAATGGTTGGGTATAAAAATCATCACTTCTCTGAAGGGTTGGGTAGCATAAGGAAGGGTTGGGTAGTGACATTGTTGCAATAATAATTAAAGTGGCCCTAACCTCAAAATGTTTTATTGTCTTATTTGGAAGAATTTTTAAAATGATAAAGTAACTTATTTTGAAGATTTTCGTTTCTTCGCTTTCTTTTTGAGATATTTCAGTTTGTTTGATATGCAAATGTATGGAATTTACGTCACACATGCATGATGACTTATTGGAGAATGTTATATATCTTTGCGTCCATCAAATAAAAACACTAAAGTGTGAATAACAATGTGCGTGTTTCTCTCACAACACCAAACTTCTCGATTTTAAAGATTTCGTTCGAGAATGAAAGAGATACACACATTTCTCCAATAACTCATTATGAATGTGCGACGTAAATTCCGGACATTTGCATATCAAACAAACTGATATATCTCAAAAAGAAAGCGAAGAAACGAAAATCTTCAAAAGAAGTTACTTTATCATTTTAAAAGTTCTTCCAAATAAGGCAATAAAAATTTGAGGTTTGGGACACTTTAAGAAATAGAAAATATTTTCCGTGTTTCCATACAGTTATAAACACGAGTGGAAGTTTGGAAGAACGAGAATTGGCCGTCTTTATGGTAAGATTATCGTGCCCGCGGTCTTTCAGTACAGACGAAAAGAAGGCCAAGGGCAGGATAACTTTGCCGTAAAGACCAAACGAGGTTAATAAAGTTTGTATTATATGGCTCTTTTTCTCAGACCGTTAAAGGGTCAAATTACTTTTAAATAAAAAGCCTTTATTGTATAATGTTTAGAAATGTTAATAGTTTTACGGCATCTGCTCTTGTACTCGAGAAATAACGTTTTCATTCTCGTATTGTAGGCTGGACGCCACCATTTTAGAGTTTGTTCGACGGCTCAAACTAGATGTTCAGCGAGTGTTTTCTTTTCAATTTTTACGTCACTGAGTGCTTGTCTTTTGTTCCTTGCACTCAATGACGTCAAAATTGAAAATAAATTCTCGCTGTACATCGAGTCTGAGCCATCGAGTAAACTCTAAAATGGCGGCGTTCAGAAGTCTAAAAGACGAGAATGAAAACGTTATTTCTCGAGTACACGAGCAGATACTGTAAAACTATTAACATTTCTAAACATACTTTTTTAATATTTTTTTTATTTAGCTTCGCCTCTTAAAAATACATAGAAGAAGCAGGGTCACCACAACAGTTAAACACCAATTACAGTGGGCCCTTACAAAAATAAAATAACAACTAATAACATGCAGCAAGTTATGGGTTCAGTAAGGCTTCGCGATGTGTTGCACTTTAGCCAGACAGTTTTCCAAGTTCGAGGATCGTCAACATTGTAACATGATAATAGAGCATTATTATAATAGTCTAATACTGACTTCTTAAATTTTTTAAAGTTTAAATGATCTAGCCTTAAGTGTTCAGGGAGAGAGTTCCAAGTCCTAGTTGTTCTAATAAGAAATGAGCGATTGAAAGTAGTTGTTTTACATTTACGTTGACGGAATGAGATTACATTGACATTTGCGGAGGATCTAGTAAACCTTAAGGGAACAAGACGTTCGGGTAGGAATGATCATGATCTTCTGCTTAAAGACCTTTTATTTAAAAGTAATTTTATTTTTGGGTGCAGTTGCTCTTTAATAAAATTTTGACACTGTACCTGTTAACTACGTCGGCATTCCAAGAGTTAATTTCTCCAAAACCATTGCTAGGATCCTTGAGTTTAGCAACAAGTTCTTTACCACGCTTCTCTTCCCACGTTTGCTTACCGAGATCTTCAATGGCCGCCTTTACCTGGAAATATTATATCATATTATATTGTAAACAAACGCGTCTCAATTAACTCAAACATGATCTACACCTTCGCGAAACTTTCGTAGATATAACAGTAAAAGAAATACGATTTCAGACATTGCTAGGCTACAACCTATATGATTTGAATAATCTTATATTTTCCAAATATGTTTAAATTAATGTTTGCCCCCATTCCGCAGTATATTCCGTTGGGTACCTATTTTTTCTGAATAGGGGAAAACCTAGTACTTCATCGATATATATATATATATATATATATATATATATATATATATATATATATATATATATATATATATATATATATATATATATATATATAAAAAAAAAAGTAGAGTGCTGCGTAGACAGTGTTTTGAACAATACACGGGTCCCTTGCCTGATTTTTTCGGAAGATTTATCGATGACTGTTTAGGAACAGCGTCGTGTTCACGTGTCCTTTTAGAGCAGTTCATCAACTTTGTTGATGATTTTCATCCTGCTCTGAAGTTCACGTGGGAAATCAGCGAGACCTCTGTGTCGTTCCTTGATATTTTAATTTCGATTAATGGTGATTCGCTGAAAACGTCGGTCTCGTACAAGCCTACTGACTCCCATAGTTATCTTCTATTTTCATCCTCTCATCCCAACCACACTAAGCAATCCATTCCCTTACTCTCAATTCTTGCGTCTTCGCCGCTTATGTAGCGACGACCAAGATTTTCAAGTCAAATCAATGGAAATGAGATCTTTTTTTGTCCAACGTGGTTACCCTACCAACCTTTTAGACCTCGCCGTTCAGAAAGCTTTTCTCGTCCCCCGTTTAGACGCCCTTGAACCATCTTTGGAACGAGTTTCAAACAATAACATTCCTTTAGTTCTAACATTTCATCCTTTCAATTTTAAAGTTAAAAATATTATTAATCGGAATTTTCACATTTTACAAAATGATCCTGAGACGTCAGCCATTTTCACCGACAACCCTTTGGTATCTTTTCGCCGTAATAAAAACATTCGTGACTCCTTAGTACATAGTGCCCTTAAACAAAATACCTCGGCACCAGCGGGAACATTTTCTTGCGGCCGTTCCCGCTGTAACACATGCGCTTTTCTCAATCCCACTACAGTTATTACTGCCCCCAAATTCGACCACACAATCCGTCATGCTTTTTCATGCACGTCCACCAACATAATTTATTGCATTTCATGCGATAAATGCCCTAAAATCTACATCGGTGAAACTGGGCGACGTCTTTCAGACAGGTTTGCTGAACATCTTCGTTCCGTGAGGATCAATGATGGTGACAAACCTGTAGCCCGCCATTTCAACAGCTCCAACCATTTGGTTTCAGACATGAAAGTCTGTGCCATCCTTCCCATCTCCGGTGGCAACGATAACCGCAAGCGTCAAGAGAAGCGTCTCATTTTTAAACTTGGCACCACACATCCTCTTGGTCTTAACGAACGTTTTTTCTTTTATTTAATTTCCTACAAGTTTTTGGTTATTTTAGTTTGCTTGGAACCTTTATTATTATTAATTTTTTATTATTCGCGTATGCATTTTCATTCCTTTTCAAATTTTTTGTTTCTTATGCTAATATTATCGCCTAATCCCCTTGAATATTGGACCTGTCATTTTCTCCCGCCCCCTCAGTCTGCTTGCTGATCGACTGTTAAAAATAGCAAATGATCTTACGTTTCCCATCTCATTAATTATTAGTTTGTTTATCTCCCGTGCATTTGATTGGCTACTTTCTACTTGTGACACCCTTTTGGCATATATATAAGCCCTATTTATTTCATTTCATCTCGTCTTACTCTGATGAAGGGCTCCGCTCGAAACGTCAGTATCTCGTCACTAAATTCTTGGCAGTTTACCACCTTTTCACTTTGCTATATATATATATATATATATATATATATATATATATATATATATATATATATATATATATATATATATATATATATATATATATATATATATATATATATATATATATATATATATATATATATAAGTAATATTTGGCATTTCACTCGATTAAATTACAGGTTCTAAGGATTTATGGTGAAGGAAAATTTCGAGTGTTGGAATATATACATTTTAAGACCAAACCGGGAACAGTTGCGAAAAATGCAACTTCAAGGCCTTCCGGCTGGAATCGAACCCGCGATGCTAGTGCAGTGCTCTGACCACTGAGCTACGGAAGCCGTTGCCGAGAGCCTAGTCACGAGTTCTGTATATATGGTGGTGGTAATGCCGGGATAAGATTCTGTCGCAGGGTCGTGGGTTCGATTCCAGCCGGAAGGCCTCTAAGTTGCATTTTTCGCAACTGGTCCCGGTCTTAAAATGTATATATTTTTACACTCGAAATTTTCCTTCACCATAAATCCTTAGAACCTATATATATATATATATATATATATATATATAATAAACAATATTCTACTGCTAGAGACAATTGACCTAATTTTGAACGCTATATATGAACGCTATATATTAGAGTTGTTATCAACTTTTTAACTAAAATCCTCAAAGACAGTTCTAGAAGAAAAGAAGACGCCAAATATCGTGTGTTTTTTACAAAATGGTAGCCTGATTCCCATTCAGGAGATACTTAGTTTTTCCCGTATATACATACCATCGCTGTATCCAATTGCTTGAGATCTTTGGGGTTAAACATAGTAACAAGTGAGCTGGCACTCTTTAAGTCTTCCAACTTCCAGTCTTTAATTGCCCCAAATGCCGTAGTAGCTCCATCGAGCAACGATTTCTTCTCCACTCTAGATACTCTTCTGTGTTTTCCTTTGTTCTTGACGTTCATCAGACTAACAGAAATAAAAATACGCGGAACATTTATTTACACCTGTCAAGGAAGACAAGACTTGTTGCGCAGCGAAAATATTAAAATAAAGATTCAGTTTTAATGAAAAATTATTCAGTTACCGATGTGATTAGATTAGTTAAATCTACGATAAGTCAAATTGTGTTGAAAACAGTATATTTTGGTATTTTCAATCGAGTTTGGTCAAATGTTCGAAAGTCGATGGAAGGACCTATATCTTAAATGTTAAAATTTGAATATTGGGTATTTCGGCTAAAGTTTTATACCAACGAATTATCATTTGGTGGATCAAAGATTTGACTGTGGAACTCCTTACCCTCTGAAATTAAATCCATTAAAGGGACACTCCGGCCCAAATACAAATGTAGTTCATATGAAAGATCTTACTGACTTTAGATTATTTCCAAAGTTTCAGCATTCCTATCAATTTAGTTAAGAAGATGTGGCTAGTTGAAGTTGGAGAGTTTGTCCAATTTCGACGCCATTTTGTTTCTCAAATATGACGTCACTGAGTGACGTGTCTCGTATTATGCCTAAGAAGCTCCTCTACTTTCCTGCATGATGAACTAAATAGTTTATTTCGACTAATTTTCGTCCAAAGACCATTCACAATAACACTATTTGATAATATCACTATGTGATCGCCATCAAAACAACTCCACTGACGATAAAGAATCACTCAATGACGTCATATTTTCAAAACCAATATGGCGTCAAAATCCACAAATTTTCAACTTCAACTAGCAATATCTTCTCAACTAAATTGATAGGAATTCTGAAACTTTGGAAATAAACTAAAGTCAGTAAGATCTTTCATATGAACTGCATTTGTATTTGGGCCGGAGTGTCCCTTTAAACAACTTGGACTGTATAAACGATCGTTAAGATCATATTTAGATGTGGTTAAATTTATTAAGGCAAAGTTAACTGCAGATGTAGTTAGCCAGCGGTCTTCTCCTTCATAGTTCTTGGGTAGTCCCAAGTTCTTAAGAAGTCAAAGTTTGAGAAAGAAAGAAAGCACGAGTGTCACTCACGCTTGCGAGCACGTCGCTACAGCATTGGCACATTGCTGCTCGTTGGTCGCTCTTGCTTGCTAGTTGTTAGCATTGCTAAACGTTTAATTGCTGTACAGCTCCAGCAGTGGATTGCTTGCTTGCTACGATGGCTATGGCTAGCTTGCTTACTAGCCTTTGCTCCAGAACCCAAGATTGCTCAATTGCTTGCTCGTTGCTTAGCGCGATCGCTATGGCAAGCTTACTTACTAGCGTTTGCTACCTATGGCACCTACATGAGTACCTCTAATTTCAACGAATGTCTAGCAGTTAACAAATGCTAGTTAACTTCTGTAACCAGTCTTGAGAGTTAACGTAACTGTATGCAGTATAATGTCGCATGTATATCATTGCACATACAGTTGTGTATTTATATTTATTTCAATGTTATTGTATATCGCTTTATTCTGTAGTTATTTCTAGAGTATTGACAACTTAACACAGCTTGCACAGCAAAACCTGAACTTTACTAACTTCAAGCTGCTACCACCTAATTTACCTAACTACATTTCACTGGAAATTAACTGTCACAACACGACTTGTAGTCTAGCCAGTGGCGTAACGCTCATTAGGTAGGGTTTGGTCGAGAACTAGGGGCCCCCGACCCAGTGGGGTCCCTGCCAAAAATGGAATGGAAGATTATAATGAAAAATTACGGCTTAACAGTGACATTACTGACATATCTTTCATCGTCATATTTAGTCAGAATTAATTTACGGGGGCCTCGATAATCGATTCTCCCGGACCACCCCGGTCTCCTGCAAATCTGCGATTTATGGTGAAGAATCATTAATGTCCTGGGTGGGAGATTGACCCCTTCAGTTGATAAGAAAGAGCTAATTTGCCGATTGGCCAACGTTAACTCGAGGAGGAAGGAATATATAGGTGCCTAGGTATTCACGATTGTTTAACATTGTACTGTATAGTGATAATATAGAAGTTATAGTTGAGCCTTCATGGGGTCCCAGACCCAAGGCACATATATTTAAATATTGTACAACCTTGCCCTGTCATCTGAGTTCTAGTGGCTCAATGGTTAGAGCGTCCCATGGCTACCATTCATAAGGATGCGGTTCGAGACATGTCTGGTGCTCAGAGTTTTTCTGAGTATTGACAACTTAACACAGCGTGCACAGCAAAACCTTTACAACTATACTATCTCGCTCGTTAAAGTGCCCCTGTGATCAAATTTTTGGTATCCCGAATTTTTACATATTTGTAAAGAGCATGATGTTCTTACTTAACTTGCCAAATATCAAGCAATTGCGAGCATGGGAAGTCGCCTTTCCAGACTGTTTTTATACGAGATTATACGGCCGCCATTACTCGAACATGTTCCGGACGTTTAGGTTGAGATTAGAGGAAGTAACGTCAAAGACTCAACACGTGGCTAGTTGTGTATGAATATAAAGCTACTTGGGGAAAACTTTCTATTGTAACTTGTCGTATAATTTCCATAAGGTTTTGTCACGTGTTGAGTCTCTGACGTCACAATCACATACTCTGCTGTGGAATCGCGGGCTCGTCTGGAACAAGTTTTGAGCAATGGCGGACAAAATTTGGGCGACTTTGGAGGTTAAATTTCTTGTGATAGAATGTTTGTTGTTCATTTTTTTGCAAATGCAAACATTTATTAACCTAAAATGATGTTCTGTTACAAAAAATAACAGGAAACGTAATGTGATATTTCGTCGCAGGGGCAGTTTAAGAAAATTGGAAAGGCAGATATATATTGATGAATTGTGATATATATTGATGAATTAAAGTGACTAACCAACGACTTACACAGTTCGAAAGACATCCTTGTTCCCAGCTACTTCTTTTAAGACACTTGGTGGAAGACACTGTACGAAGTCACTGCCGAGTTTGTTAAAAACATCTTTGCCCCACGTTCTAGGATTGCCTGATGTCCTCTTTAGAGCTTTGATGAGAGGTTCAATCTGAACGCAGTTGAGATGCTTTCGTTCACTGCTGTTTCGATTGGTCTCCTGTAATATGTAGAGACAAGAGAATGCTGCATGACTCATAAAAATAAAGTGAAATGAAACGGACACGAAGTTTCTATGATGTGATATCGCCTCGTGGTGATTGAGAGCAAATAATCTAATTGTTTTAGAAGAAACTGACTTTTTTTCGTCATTTCTTCAAAATCATTTCAAAAAACAGGACGTAACCATTGTTTTTTGACGCCTTTCACGTCACTCACCACTGCAAGTCTTCCTTTTCGTAAACGGTCTTTTGGCTTCTGAACGGTATTTGCCATCATATTACATGACCCATAGTCAATCGAGATATGGTCTGGAAACTCAGCTAAAGTCTTTGTTATATCTTTTTGTTCGTCTTTATGCAATTTTGTGCACGGTGCACGGTCACTGAACCTATTGTATTTTAGTATAACGAAGCAATCATCCAATAGAATCGTTTGGGTTTAATCGCTCAACCGTGTTGTTTAAATATTAATAAACCTAAAACAAAGGATGTGCACGGTGTAAGGTACGGTTCAAAATCAAAACGTAGCTCATTATAGTCGCTTTGAAGTTTGCCGAGTTTCCGAAACCTCTCCTGAATCCTGAATCCTAACCCTAACCATAACGGTATACCGGTATATAACTAAATATTGTGAATAACTAAAAATACCGTTATACAAGATGTACCTCTTTCAAGATCGCAGCGGTACTCCAACACAGAATTGTGCCGGGACAGGCGTTTTGTGTATGAACAGAAGGCCTATCGTATAGTGTAAAGGCGAGGTCAATTTCAGAAAGAAACGGGGATGATTTATACTCACATCGATTGAGTCTATCACTCCTTGTAGTTGGTCTTTGTTCAAAACACCAAAAATCTTTTCCAAGTTCTCCTCGTTTCCCTGGTACAACTTCTTGCCCATTATTTTTATCTGATCATTGTTAAGGTTCTCAATGGCTTCTTTCTGTAACAAACGATGTGGAAAACCTTATAGAATTACTTATTCACATAAAGCCCTGCTTTAGTGATAATATACATTCTCGTCACCAGAGCCTCTTGCAACTCGGCTGTCAAATGGACATAGGAAATGACTGAAGCGCAAATACCACTGATCGACATAGGAAGTGACCGAAGTGCAAACACCACTGATCTCTAAATAAAGACTGGATCGAGTAACTATTGTTTAGATGCTGCGAAAAAATGAAGCCGGGAATATTTCGCGGCGGCCATCTTGGAGTGACTACGCTATATAGTTTTACTGTAGGCGACAGAGACTATCTGTCTCTGATCTTTTAAGATGCTAAAATTAATCAGATGTCGAGGGTTTTCCCGTAATTTAGAACACAATTTACGGCTCCATTACAGTAACTATGAAGCCGGGGATATTTCGCGGCGGCCATATTGGAGTGACCACCGTGGTTACTCCAATATGGCCGCCACGCGCTAATTCCAGCTTCATAGTTGCTGTTATCGAGCCGTAGTTTGTGTTCTATATTGTGGAAAAACCTTCGACATCTGATTCATTTTAGCATCTTAAAATATCAAAGACAGATAGTCTCTGTCGCCAATAGTAAAACTATATAACGTGGTCCCAACAACATGTGCCACGAGCTATTTCCAGCTTCATTTTCTGAGCAATAGTTGCTCGATCCAGTCTTTATTTAGAGATCAGTGCGCAAATGCATTGGATTGACGAGCAATGTTCTGCGTATCCCATGGCAATAACGTTTATGTGTTCTGCGCAACCACAAGCTTTCTGTCCAGCGTTAGTGTGGTCCACTGATCTCGAAAGAAGACTGGATCGAGCAACCTATTGACGGCGATAGCAGAAAATGAAACCCGCGAAATTTGACAGGCGCCATTACTAAGGGACCAAAGACGCAGTAAATCTGTAGACAGGTCATGAATCGTTTTACCCAGTAATTTGAAAAATATCTTCTGGTCCTCTTTATAGTAAAATTATTTTATTTTGTGGATGCACATAATCCAACAAAAAACTTCATAGGATCCTCAGTTGGTCCCTTAGTAATGGCGGACTTCTGGCTTCATTTACCAAACAATAGTTGCTCGATCCAGTCTTCTTTCGAGAAACCGGGGAAGTCGATGGAGGTGGACATCAGTTGGTTTAGTGCACATTAGGCGGGGGGGTTAGCGTTAGGTTAGGACAACACATTCGGCGGGGGGTTAAGGTTATACTTAATGTGATTTGGGGTTTAATTTCCCTGCTGACTAGTCCAATGTATTTGCTCGTCAATCCAATATGCGAGATACCCTTATCCAAGTTGAGTCAGTCGAGTTGGAAAGGGCTCGGGAACGAGAATAAGTGCTTGGAATGATTGATGATAGCTCCAACCAGGACGTTTTTCGAGGGTCTGGGTCGTAGTTAAGCCAAAGACTAGCTGTGCCTAAAAATACATGGTTATAGGTACGTACCCCAACATCAGCAATAAGATCTGGTGTAAATTTCTCAAATTCCCGATTATCCATTGATTGAAATACTTTCTCGTCACCCCCAGAAATCTTTATAATAGAATCGGAGGAGATACCTATCCTGGATAAAGAGAAATGTTATTTTTATTTTGAGCGATTACGTGGGAAATTTCCACCCGGTTGACGGGAATAAGAATTCCAGCATGGCTAGCTGCGACCGCGCTAAGATTTCAGTCCAGGCTGAAAATTTTCGCCATGAAATCGCAAACACTAGTTTTTAAGGAATTTATTTATGAGCCCAGTTGAAAAACTCCATATCATCGGCCTGTAAATCGTCTGACTACCGTAATTATATAAAGGGTACCAACCTTTTAAGTTTGCTTTCAATGATTTCTATAATAAGATAAATGAAAATAGTTCAAATTATTTACAGGGCATGTTTTATAAAAAAACATGATATAAAATAATATTTATAAAATAACATGTTATTTTATAAAACAATAACATGTTTTATAAAATAACATGTCTACTACGCAAGCTCTGATTGGTCAATACCCGTGTTTGGATCAGGCCATCCAAACACAGGATTTAAAGGAAACAAAACTATTAGATGGTGCTCGAGTTGAGAAAAGCGTAAAAACAACTCTCGCAACATCCCAGCGTGTTTAGATCAGGTTATCCAAACACACAAACCATTAGGTATTTCTTTAATACTGGACTCAGCTGGCAAAAGACGAGCTAAACGCTGTGCGTGTTTTTATGGCGGCAATCGCTGCTCAAAATAACTTTTTAAGGGGTTGCTTTGCTACAATAGACCAGGCTACCACCGCAGGAGCTCCAGTGGGTACTCATGTATAGCAAATGGCCGGCTATATTTTCGTCATGTCCAAGATTTTATGAAAAGCTGCTATCATCATCAGTGTAATTAGAACAAAATCTGGTATTGTCGATATTCCGTACCATGGATTTCTCTACTACACAAACGGAATACCAAGATCATAAAGTTCACTGGTTCGTTAAGCATTTCACTAATACACAGAGCAGCGGAATAGTGTAAATTTCGACCCCTGCATTTTGTTAACCGGCTTTGAAGATTGCCGAGTTTCCAGACCATATCGCAATTGACTATGGTTTGACCACTGATCTCTAAACAGACTGGATTGAGCAACTATTGTAGAGATTCTGTAAAAAAATAAAGCTGGGAATATTTCGTGGCGGCCATCTTGTTGGGACCACGTTATATAGTTTTACTGTAGGCGACAGAGACTATCTGTCTCTGATCTTTTAAGATGCTAAAATTAATCAGTTGTCTAAGGTTTTCCCATAATTTAGAACACAAACTACGGCTCCATACAGTAACTACGAAGCCGGAAATATTTCGCGGCGGCCATATTGATCGTGTCACTCCAACATGGCCGCCACGCGCTAATTTCGGCTTCATTAGTTACTGTTATGGAGCCGTAGTTTGTGTTCTATATTACGGGAAAACCTTAGACAACTGATTCATTTTAGCAAAATCAGAGACGAATAGTTTCTGTCACCTATAGTAAAACTATATAACGTGGTCCCTTCAAGATGGCCACCACGAGCTACTTCCGGCTTCATTTTCTGAACAATAGTTGCTCGATCCAGTCTTTATTTAGAGATCGGTGGGGGCGTTAAAATGTAAAAATGTCGTTTTGACTTACTTTTGCGCGATTCTTCGGCAAAGCCACCTACACCAATGCAAATAAAAAGAACAATTTTTTTATCAATGTTACAATACTTATATGACTTAAAAATAAAAGTATACAATACTGATCAGAAATGTAACAGTGAAACCTCTACTAAGTACAGACACTCTATATAACGGACAACTGACAGTTAGTCCAGACACTAGTTGCTGCCTCCCCTCAATGGAGGCACGTTAATCGCAAGACATGAATCTCGATTTATGAAAAATCCGGGGCAACACGGGGGGGGGGGGGGACTGACGAAGCGGAAGGGAAACATGTAGCAAGCCCAACTGCGCATGTTCCACAGACCACACTCGTGGTCTTTGTTTGAGCGTTGCCTTTATTTTGTCTGCATTTTGAGCGTACTGAAGATTAATGTACCAAACAATTCATTGGAATTTGACTCTAAGCCGTGTTCGGGGAGTGGGTGGAGAATTTGACGGGAGGGTGGGGAATTTGACGGGAAGGTGGGGAATTTGAACTGGAAGTCTGGAATTTGCGCATTTTCGGGTGGAATTCCTGCTCGCGGTCTAACTAAGGCTTTGTCACGGCCACCATTTTCTTTACAATGGCGGTGGAATCAGTTGAACGATTGTTTATGTTATTTAAAGGGAAAGATTCGACTTTCGTCAAGGACTGGCTTGTCAAAAATGGAATGGAATTTCTATAATTTGGCCATGGGGGTTGGGCATTTGCCAGTTTAATTTCTTGCTACAGTAGGGTATTTGAACAATTTTTCGCCCAGGGAGATGGGGATTTGAAGTTCACAGTCAACGACCAACTTTTCAAAAGTTCAAATTCCCGGGAGATGGTGATGTCGGTCATCAAGGTCATGAATGTTTTAGTGGCGATTGGGGGCAATATAATCCGATATGAAAAGCAATCCGGTATAGTGTAACTAGAGTGTTGAAATATATACATTTTAAGACCAAACCTGGACCAGTTGCGAAAAATGCAACATAAAAAGGCTATGAATGTTGCATTTGTCGCAACTGGTCCCGATTTCGTGTTAAAATGTATATATTTTAACTCTCGAAATTTTCCTTCACCATAAATACTTAGAACATGTAGTTTAATCAAGTAAAATGCCAAATATTACTTGTAATATTGTAACTTGGTACGTCGAAAGATGGGCAAAAATAAAATTATTGAATGTTGTCAAAAATAAAGAAAAGGTACTTCTCGCGAAAACCAAACTAATGTCAATGACACACTTTACTCATTTATACAGCTTTCTGTAATATTTTTTCTATTGATATATCGATAAAAAGACACTGACCGTCAAAAACGATACTTGGTACCACAATGCTGACGATAAAAACCCATTGGTAAAGCTTCCCAACCATCTTTATTAAATCTGGCTCCAAATCTGCAAAAGCAAGCAAATATCTTTGTCTTAGACCTATTTTAGGAGAGAAATCACAGGAAAATCGGCAAGGGTTAGTTAGATAAATAGGATATACATATCTTTTGGGTTTTAAACCACTTAATAAAAACAAGGCAAGCATTTATAAAACTTTAAAAATAAGCATTGTTTACGTATGTAAAATCAAAAAAAGACTAGAAAACAGGTTTAAAGAACAAAACGTTCAAACAAGGAACAAAAAACAACGAAAATACACTAAACGTACTATAGCAGTTTGTCTGGTGACCTGTTCTTCAGCAAAATAGGATCCAAAACCTTCAAAACCTGCGTAATAAATGTCGCATTTGTTTGTAGCTCGTCTTTGGTTTTTAAATTTAAACCAAAAGAGCGGGAAGACGAGCAGTTACGATCGTGCGGCGAACCAATTGTTCGGAAATACACGGCAATAAATCGGGAAAAAATCCAAATTGAGTCTGTAAAATTAAGGTGGCTCCCTACTGTTTCTTGAAAGGTGGCAAAAATGCAAATTTCAATCTCGAAAAGTGCCCATGGATATTTCGGAAAAGATTGAAACTAAAGCTATGCATAGAATAACTTTCAGGGCATCAAATACTATTAATGGCTAAAGTGTTTTATCTGTTGCTATGACAACAGTGACGTTTCAAAATGGCCGAAAATTAACATTTAATCTAATTTATTTCGCAGAGTCGGTGACCCCCGATTTTTTTTGCATTTAAACATTTCTTTTAGTTTAATTAATAAATAGGCAGATTAAAAAAAAATTCTGTGGATCCAATTATTTTACACAAAAAAAATCATGATTTTTTAGTTTTTTAAAAAATTGGATCCACATAATTTTTTTGTGATCTGCCTATTTATTAATTAAACTAAAAGAAATGTTTAAATGCAAAAAAAATCGGGGGTCACCGACTTGTTTGCGAAATAAATTAGATTAAATGTTCATTTTCGGCCATTTTGAAACGTCACTGTTGTCATAGCAACAGATGAAACACTTTAGCCATTAATAGTATTTGATGCCCTGAAAGTTATTCTATGCATAGCTTTAGTTTCAATCTTTTCCGAAATATCCATGCGCACTTTTCGAGATTGAAATTTGCATTTTTGCCACCTTTCAAGAAACAGCAGGGAGCCACCTTAAAAGTGTTCTTGCTTACCAATATTGGGCATCATTGAAGGCGATATCTTATGAAACGAATTCATATTAGTTATTCGATGATCATGAAGGTCGGAGCTTTGAAGTTATTGGATGAATCCCCAAGGGAAATTTATACGGGTAAAATATGGTGCGACTAATAAGAGCAAAATAAGTCGCAGTGTATCACTGATCTTAAAACTAGGACTGGATTGAGCTTTCTATTGTATCTGATGAGCTGATTTTGAAGCCTGCATATTTACATAATGTAAATTGACGAGACATCATTAGAAACTCCGAGTTTGCAAGCAAATCAAACTGTGACGCTCGCGAAATAGGTTTAGTGTCTGGCCAATACAGTTTCTTTGTTAACATTAAATGCATAAAATCTTGAACCTTATTTGACGTATCATATTAGGCTTCTCTCACTGGATAATTAGAGCCAACGGCGGCCATTACTAAGGGACGCAGTAAATCTGCAGGTAGGCCATGAATCGTTTTACCCAGTAATTTGAAAAATGTCTTCTGGTCCTCTTTATATTAAAATTATTTTATTTTGTCGATGGTAAGAGCACATAATCCAACAAAAACCCTCATAGGATCCTCAGTTGGTCCCTTAGTAATGGCGGACTTCCGGCTTCATTTTCTGAACAATAGTTGCTCGATCCAGTCTTCTTTCGAGATCAGTGCAGTGTATGAACACATGAGCCGCATTTGCGATTTAAGACGAGCGGCTTATTTTAGACAAGGCTTACTTTAAATTCTCCATTAAAATAGGCCTATAGTGTCAACTTTATCAGCACGCTTGTGTGGAGAGATAGAAAGGGGCGGGTGGACGGAAGAATGGAGAGGGTGGACAGGATGGATAAATGGAAGGAGGGGCGAAATTGGAGAGAGGGGTGGATGGATGGTGAATCGATGAGTAAATACATGAATGAAGGATCGTGATTAGAATGAATGAATGAAGTTAAAATAAACAAATCAGTTCAAGTTTATAGGTTCTAAGGATTTGTAGTGAAGGAAAATTGCGAGTGTTGGAATATATACATTCTATACATTCAATTATACATTTCAATATATACATTTCAATTCCAGCCGGAAGGCCTTGAAGTTGCATTTTTCGCAACTGGTCCAGGTTTGGGCTTAAAATGTATGTATTCCTACACTCGAAATTTTCCTTCACCATTCATGTAGTTTAGAATAAGTAGGCATGGCACCATGAATCTTGTGTGTTCCCGATTCAAACGGAAAACTGAGGGTGGAAGATCTTTCTCCGTATCAATGACGCGTTATTGGAACTCTCTCCCTATAAAAATTAAAAGTATAGACACTGTTAATTATTTTAAAAACAGTGTTTAAATTTTTTAAGGAAAGGTACAATGATGTTGAACATTTTGTAATTTAGTTTTTAGCGTCCACTATTAGATTACCTTAACTTGGTTCAAGGTTCGTACAGATTAGGCAGGGCGAAATTCAAGGATTTTCAAGAATTTTCAAGGCCATCAGGAAATGTAAGGACCAGTGGCGAAGTTGGCCATAGCAACTGGTCATGCTATGCTAATTTCTAAACATCTGTATATTTTGAAAACAATACATTTCTAAAGATCTGAATATGTAAATCGTTTCAAAATTTGCATAGCATGACCAGTTGCTATGGCCAACTTCGCCACTGGTAAGGACCAAAGGGCTGAAAAGGGGGCTTTGGAAAGCAGTGGAAAATCATGAAAAATGAAAAATGAAAAATGAATTTCAAACTACTTGACAGATGAACGTCATCAAGGAAGTGAACTCGCGCAGATGCTGACAAAATTCTCTCTTTCAGAAAATGTCATAAAAATTAAATTATGAAGGATTCAAGGACTTTCAAGCACTTCTTCATAAATGCAATGACTCTAAAGTCCTTGATGAATTTTCTTTTTAAGACTCAAGTACCCTCAAGGACATTCAAGTTCTGTACGAACCCTGTTGGTTATTTATTTAATTTGTTATTACA